>CM053588.1:124556131-124583104 GCA_028646515.1 Pseudochirops corinnae | reverse complement strand
GCACCCTGAACTTCAGAGAATGCAAACAGAATACAAACACAAGTTAACAAGCAGAAGTTGCAAGCAAACAAACAGATCAGCAGACAGGCTTTCATCCATCTGACCATCACATCTATACCTATTCAGTTACCAGAGAGGGAAGCACCAACATCTGGGTTTTTCACAGCCAGGGGAGCTCAACGGCTTCCCAGAGCCTCATCTGGCCAAATCACACAACTCTTCTCAAAGTGAGGAAACCTCACATCAGGGTGTATATATATAGCCTTCTTCTGGCTCAGAGAATGTCACAACTGTCTTGACCCACTGCTCAATCACAAAGCAATAAGGTGCGGGCATTTCCATAAAACAAGCCTCCCACCACAGGCCCCACGTGACCACATCCAGCCTATTAGGGGGCAGAGTATACTTTCAAATCAGGGAAGGTTCTTGGAGCCATTTAAGCCACTTAAACAAAGGGCCTAGGGCCAGGGAAGATCTTCAGATTCCCATAACAATGTTGCACAGATTCTGATAAATGTAGCCAAAATCCTCACTCTTACTTAAAAAGAGCCTCAAAGAAGACAAAGAGATGTTTATGTATATTTTACTAGGGTAGCTTCTGTGGTTGTTCCGACTTGGTTTTTTATTTCAAATTTGTCTTAATGTTGATCACCAGAAGATCTTGGGGAGTAGTGCAAACATCATGACCATCATCATAATTGAAGGTTTATAAAGTACTTTACAACCATCTTCTCCTTTTATCCTCACTACAAAGTAGGTGATATTATTATCCCCACTTTACAGATGAGGAAACTGAGTCAGTTGGAGGTTAAATGACTTGCCCAGGGTCATACTGCTAAGAAATATCTGAGAATGGATTTGAACTCAGGCATTCATTCCTGTCTCCAGGCCTGGTTCTCTGTCCACTTCACTTGTAAACACAGCATCATGAGCAATGGTTCTTTTTGGAAGTTCTTCTCTTGCTCCCTAGGAATTCCAAGTTATTCTGAAGACAGACTGGGGGCAGATGGAAGGGGAAGTTGTGGTGGGATGGCAGCTGCAACCCTCCCTCTGAGGCTGTCTTCAAGTATTTAAGCTTAATAGAATCAGTGCAAAGGGACCTCTTTGGACTTGAGGTAAGTTTTTCTTTGATACTCACTTTTTTTTTTTTAAATCAAACCTGTGATTCTATGATTGTATTGGTCTGGAGAATTCTTGTTTAAGAAACTCCTTCTGCCAATGGAGATTGCCAACTATTATATAATTTTTAACTTTAAGGAGTTGCCTAGGGCACCAAGAGTTGGCCAGAATCACACAGACACAATGACTTAAAGGCAGGACTTGACCCCAGCTCTTCTAGGCTGCAAGGCTAGGCCTCTATCTCCACATCTTGCTTCTCCTAGGCTCACATGGTGAAAATTTAAATCCTATGATTACTAAAGGTTCAAAGAAACAATTTTCCAGTAATATGCCCTTGAACCTGCCATCAAACATACATAACTTGAAAACTAAATGATATACCACTTGGAATCTGTAAAAAGACTCCTTGCCAATCATTGGCCTCCTCTTCTCCAGCTAGAAGGTAATAAATATAACTCTAGCATAGGACGTCCTGCTGGGTGAGTATCTAACAGGATGTACAATTGATGCATATTAGGAAAGGATGTATTGGGCAGCATTTTACAACCAAAAATAATTTGGGAGGCCCTTGTTATCTATTTGACAAGTGACCTTCCTACTGCCATGGGAACCAAACACAGACGTAGGACCATTTTGCTCCAAAGAATGATAATCAGCTGCATTATCTTAATATTTTTAAACCATTCCACAGATTGCTTTGCTGGGCCTAATTTTTCTAGTCTGGATTTGGCAGACAGGCCCTCTGAAGCCTTGGGTAAGACAGGCGATTTTTACTAAAAGCAAGACCTGAGAGAATTTCACCAAGAGGCCTGGCATAGCTAGAAAGGTCAAAAGTCTCATTTGTCCCCCCAGGGAAGCAAATAAACATGAGACTGAATATGAGATAATAGCCTTAAATTATTAGTACAAATGATGAATGTGGCCACTGCTAGATTTCTCCCCTGTGAGACTTTTCAGAAACCCGGGGAAGCTATGAGAAACTCTATGGCTGAGTTAGCACCAGCTTGAAAGATGCAGCTCTCTGTTCCCATATGCCCATACTGAGGGATGCCCATTGTGCTGAGGACAGAGGTCGTTTTATGGATGAGACTTAAAGCCAAGGTCCAAACCTTCTGGTTAGGTCAAGTGGTTATTTTTGTAAATACTTTATAAAAAATGACAGTTCCTCTGCCTTTGGTATCTTGGGATTTCTAGTAGGATAGAGGTGAAGCTAAATTAAGATGTATCCTACTTTTTCCAGTGTGAAGGATTCTGTGGTCCATTATTGCTGTTCATTCATACTGAAAGGCTAAATTCAGGAAGGAATACTTCCTACAAGATCCAACTTGTTAGGAAGGAAGAAGGCAGGAAGAGAGGGAGGGAGAGAGAGGGAGGGAGAGAGGAAGTGAGGGAGGGAGGGAGGAAAGGAGGAAGGAAGGAAGGAAGAGAAGAAGGGAGGGAGGGAAGGAGAGAGGGAAGGGAGAAGGAAGAAAAAAGGAAGTATAGAAGGAGGGAGGGAGGAAAGAATAAAATGGGGGGAGGGAGGAGGCGAGAAAGGAAGAAAGGAGGAAAGGACAGAAGGAAAGAGGAAAGAAAAGAAGAAAGGAAGGAAGGAAGGATGGAAGGAAGGAAAGAAGAAAGAAAGGAAGGAAGGAAGAAGAGGGGGAGGGAAGAAGGAAGGGAAAAAAGGACAGGAGGAAGAAAGGGAGGAAAGAAAGAAGGAAGAAAGGAGGGAGGGAGGAAGGAAGGTCTTATTAAGCACTACATGCCAAACTCTATGCTAAGCACTGGAGATACAAATACAAAAGTCAGATGTTCCCTTCCTTCAAGGAGCTTACATTCTACTAAGGGGAAACAACACATTTAGGGCTGTAATGAAAAGGGAATAGTGTTTTGGAGTGAGAAATTACAGAAATAGTGAGGGGAACAACTGAAATTCCCTTTCCAGAGGCAAAGGGAGGGCTGATTTGATTACAGTTTTTAGAGCAAGAGATGAAAATTGGTCAGGAGAGAGAAAAAATAGAGGTACGAGAACTCAAGGCTATGTTGAAGCTGAGTACAGAGGGTCCCTAGGAGTTCAAAACTGGTTCTCTTAGCTACTTCCAGGTATAGCTCTGGAGTTCTGGTTTGGAAGGATATTCTTACCTGTAGTACACAAGGATGCGTGCTAACTAAAATCAGTACAAATTAGCACAAAAATGATTGACGTCTCTTCTAGTTCCACATTATCTGTCTCTACGTACATGTGTTTGATGTTTTAAAACTTGCCAAGTGCTTTACATAACATCTCATTTGAGCCTGATGACAAGCCTATAAGGTAAAATCCCAAGCCAATAGTTTTTGCATTGAAAGGAAGTACTACAAAACACACCAAAAGAAGCATTAGGAGACAAGCCCTCATTTGAGGAGAGAAGGATTAGGGCCCCACTCTATAAGAGGGAGATAGAAATCTAGGACACTGACATAAGACCAATGCATAAGTCCATCTGAGATATGAGGAGAGAATAGTAGAGTTCAGAAGTCCATGAAGTTAGGCACTATTGGACTTTGAGTCTAGAAGAACTGAATTAAAATCCTGCCTTAGACACTCACTGGCCATGGACAAGTCACTTAACCTTTGACTGCATCAGTTTCCTCATCTACATGAGGATAATAATAGCACTTATCTCCAAAGGTTGTGGGATAAAACGAGATATTTTTTAAATGCTTTGCAAACCTTAAAACATCATATAAATATTAGCTCGTGTTCTTCCTACTGGATGGCACTTATCCTGTCCATATGGATAGCTTTCTATATAAGCTAATTGTTCTGGCCAACTAAGCACTATTATTGTTTCTGCACTGGTGAAGTTCTGCAAAACCCACCAAGTTCTGCCATCCCATAAAGTTGGTGCCCTGGGAAAAGGACCAGGCTCCCTACCTACTTAAGGCTCTAAGTCGTGCAGGGGTTACTACTCTCCCCATCCCTTATATTACAGATGGGGGAACCTGAGATTCAGAAAGGCCAAGTTAATGGCAAAATAGCTAGTAAGTAGCCTAGATGGGATTGGCTCATTCCAAGTCCAAAACCCTATGCCATTGGCCAGGCTACCTCTTGGATGCAAAAAGAAACACAAAAAGAACCCCATCCTCAATCTTAAGATATTTGACGTAAACTTTACAAATCCTTTTCAAGAAGAGTGAAACAGCCAAATTGCTTTTGACCTACTAACTGTGCACAGACCACACTCATTCCCTAGTGTTTCTTCTTCTGACTAATTACACTTCCTTTTAGCCAGAGGCTGTTTGTTCCCACCTCCATTGTAATGGAAAAGCTCTGATAACCACTTAAATCTTAGTTGTTAGACAAATTGGTCTGTCTAGGTGTCTAGTCAGATGGCACAACAGACTGAGAAGCATTACCTCTTCTAATTGGTTGCTGCATAAAGAGAGGTAGCATGATATGGAAGGCTTCCAGTGTCAGCTCTGACTTTTACCAACTGGGATTTGGGGCAAGTCTCTTACCTCTTTGGGCCTCAGTTTCTTCTATAAAAGGAAGGTGTTGGACTAGTTGATCTCAGAGGTACCTTCTAGCATTAATGCTATGATACTCTGAGGACAGAAACTCAGCTTGGACAAAAATGACTTTGGAATTGTTCATGGGATCCCAGCTTCAGAACTAAAAGAGAACTCAAATGTCATTTGGTCCAACTTCATCATGTGATAGTTTAGGAAACTGAGGCCAAATCAGATTAAGTAACTAACCTACTAATACAGGTAGTAAGTAGTAAGTGGCAAAGCCAGGCTATGAATAGAGGTCCTCTGACTTCCAAGCCAGCAATCATTTCACTGCCCTGCTCAATTCCTGGAATTATTCTACCCTTTCAATGCCCACAGAAACACAGGTTACAGAACTGCCTAACAGGGACATTCATTTTAATAAATCTGTTTGCATGAAAACCAAAGAAATGAGAAACAGAAAGGAGAAATAAAAGTAAATTAAAATTCCTCTTATGTCTAGAGTCAGAGCTTCATTAAGTCAGTCCTGGCATATTTCAGGAAACATGATCTACCACATAGAGCACTGGATTTGAAGTCAGCAGCACCTGGGTCCATATCTTGCTTCAGACACATTTCCTCATCTGTAAAATGAGATTGGACTTGAGGACCTCTAAGGTTCCTTCCAGCTTTATATCTGAGGGTCTATGAAATCCAGAGTAATTAAGTTACTTATTAGTATTATTATTAGTGTTATTATTAGTACATTATTTATTAGTGTGCTCTATGTCCTCAATAAATGAATGTTTAAATTTTTAAGATCTTCAAGTTTCAGTGAGGTGGTATAATATGTGTAAGAATGAATTTCTTCCTTGCACCTTTGGAAGTGATTGAACTAGAGTTGCTTATGAATTTGGAACATTTTAGACTGTTACTAGATTGATTTGTTTCATTTTTTCATTACCATCATCATAGCTCACACGTATATAAGACTTTAGGTTATGCAAAACCCTTTTACATATATTACTCTGTCAGTCAAAAAACATTTACTGAGTACAAACTCTGTACCAGGTATTGTGCTAAGTAACAGGGAGACGAAGAAAGGCAAAAGACAGTCTTTGCTCTCCAGAAACTCCCAGAGTAATGAGGGAGGAAACATGTCATGACTATTGACAGACAAGATGCATATACGATAAGCTGGAGGTAATCAACAAAGGAAAGGCATTCAAATTAAGGGGAGATCAGGAAAGGTTTCCTGTAGAAGGTGAGATTTTGACTGAGACTTGAAGGGAGACAGGAAAGGCAGAAGGTTGAAACGAGGAAGGAAAAAAGTCCAGGCTTGGAGACAGCCATTGAAAATAGACAGCTAGAGTGAAGTGTCTTGTGTGAGGAACAGCAAAGATGCCAGTGTCACTGAATCAAAGAGTATGTGGAAGGAAAGTGAGGTATAAGAAGACTGAGAAGGTAAAGGGGTCCCTTATTAAGGGGTTTGGCAAAACCACTGTGAAGAATGAAATAGTGAGTCAATTAGGGAAGTATAAAAGACTTGCTTCACCACAATGAGCACCCAGTTGAGATTTTGTACCATAAACTTGTTGTGTACTCATTCATGAGGGTTTCATGATTTTATCCAGCTTTATCCAGAAGTATGTGAGTAGACATGAAGGAAAGAAATAATGAGAGTAATACAAGGCTAAGGATTGATTTTCAAGATCCATGATAGGATTAGAGACAAGAGACTTGAGAGAAAAGGGTAGTATAGATTTGACCTGATTCAGTAAGGGAACAAGATGAAAAAGGGAAGGGAGTAGAGCTGGCAAGGGGAAGATGGCCTAGAAAGAACTAAGGACAAGAGGGATTAGAAGACACAAGATGAAGAAGAGAATTTTGGTTACCAGGCAGAAGGATGAGAGGAATGACACCTGACTGTGATCAGAAAAGGCAATTTCAGAATTCACAAACATGGAAGTGGAATACTTTTGGGCAACAGCAAGATTAAGGGTATTACCACCACTGTGTGCAGCTGAGGTACAGTGAAGAAGTAGGTCATGGGAAATGAGATAGTTGAGGACCTGGGAAGTTTAAGTGCTTGATATATATCATATCAATTTGTATGTTGATGTCCCCTAGTATGAGGCTAGGAGTTGGGGAGGAGAGAAAGTTTGTGAGTCAGTTACAGATATTATCAAGGAGAGTGAGTTATTGGTAGATAATAGTTAAGAGATCCTGATAGAGCGGTAAATATGTACTGAGTGAACTTCAAAGGAGGAGATATTACTAAGAGATGGAGGCAGAGAGAAAGTCTCAGAGTGGCAGAGAGGAGCAAAGAGTATTTCAACTTCCCCACCACAAGTGGGGGCAAGAATGAAAGGGCAACCCATGCTGGAAATGGTGGTCAAGGAAACTGCATCAAGTAGGAACCAGGTTTCAATGAATGCAAAAAGATGAGAGGTGTTGAAAAGAGAAAGGTTTAAGATAAAAGTAGGTTTATTACTAATGGAACAGACATTCCAGAGAGCACAGAGGAAGGAACATTTGGGGTGGGGGGTTGAATTGAGAGAGATGGTTATAAGAGAGTGGGTAGTAGGGAGAGTGGTTTAAATAATGGCAAATGGGGTTCAGAATCACTAGAATGGGGAGGGCATGACTAGGTGGGAATTTGTTTATCATATCATTACATCTGTAATGGTATGAGATCAGAGTAGAGACTGGAAGCCTTTCAGGAAATTAGACAACAATGTGCAATTGAAAAGCTAGAAGGCAGAAGAGGAGAAATATCCAGACTGAGAGAAAAGCTCAAGCAAGTGACTGATGGAGATAACTTAATAGAATGCATGTTAGTCCCAGGCCCAGGCAAGATATTGGTAGGGGTAGCCAAATGATGGAATTGTGTGTCCTTCCTTCTCCCCAAAACAGCAGCCCTGTGGTAGTACTATAGATGGCATTATCTGCATTTTGTAGATGAAGAAACTATGGTTCATAGCGGCTAAGCTACTTAAATTTAAGTGCAGCAGGCAGGAATCAAGGCCAAATCTTTCCCAACTCCGAGCCCAGTACTTCTTCCAATACATCATCACACTGCCTCTCCTTATCTTCAGAAAACCTCTTGTGAACCATTTTTACGTCAGTCATGTTGCGTTTGCAAGATTCCTCTTGCTTCCCAGAAACCCCTAATGGGAAAGAATGTCTCCAGTTTTCCTGAAAAGTTCATGTGAGAAACATTTGTGGTTTTGCTGTCAGTGGTATTTTGATAACATTCATTTTCAGCAGCTGTCTTAAAACTCGATGCTTCTCTCTCACTCCAAGGGAATTGGTGACCATTATTCCAGTCATTTGGTCTGGACTCTTTTTAAACAGTGGTGTCCACAGTTCATGAAGATATTCAACAGCCATAGGTCAAAGACAATGGGAGGAATTCTGATAAAGAGAAAACATCTCAGGAAGATGATAAGATCTGATGCAATATTACTAGCTGGCTCATACTGGTCTGATCAGCTACAGTAGGACACATTATACCTTGACTATACCTTTTGATCATCTTTGAGAATGAAGGACAACAACCAAGACACACACACACACACACACACACACACGCACACACACACGTAGAGACAGAGAGAGAGAAAGAGAGAGACTTTCTCTAAGAAGCTTCCTTTGTATATACTTTTTATTTACTGATCTGTGCACAACTTATCTTCCTCTCCAGTAGAATGTAAGCTTCTTGAGAGCAAGAGATGTTCTGTTTTTTCACCTTTTTTCCTTCATCTACTAGTTCAGTGCCTTGCATATAGCTGATATTTAATAAAAGTTTGTTGAATGAATGAATGAGAAAAATGACTTTATAGACACCATCGCAGCTCAATAAGTGTGAATACCTCCTTCCTAATACTGTGTCAAGAACTCTCACATGAAACATATACCCAAATATGTGAGACTGATCATTTTCAGTTAAATGACTCATTTATTTTTACTTCACAACACTCCCATAAGTTAGTGAAAATATTGGTATTCCTAATTAATATCCCCATGAATATTAGTATTAATGTCAGAGATGGATTCCATCCAAGGCCTCTGGACAAATCTTGGAAAGATGAGGTCATAACATTAAAAATAGGTATCAAGGTTACTCTACTGTATTTGACTGATCAACTCCATTGTAGTGGGAATACTTTGGAATCAAAATGTTCAGTCATAAGTTTATACAAATGTGCATGTACCCAATCTGTCTGTCTGTCTGTCTCTCACTACTTCCCTCCCTCCCCTCCCTCCTTCCGTCCTTTTCTCTCTCCCTCCCTCCTTCCTACTCCCCTCCCCAATGTACCAGCCATGAACTGTGAATGAAGATCACAGATGTAACCAAGAGGAAGAGAAAACTGGTCATTACCTCCTTTGCCTCTGCTGTAGCTTTCCTGATGACCTAGTTCATCTTCCATTTAATAGCAGAACTGATTGATCACTGCAGTGTTTTTGAGAAGCTTTCCTCTCCCTAGGGTTTTCCTCCAAGACTGCTATAATGATACTGAACATTCCTTGAACATGCTGATTCTAATTTCATTTTTGGTATTTTATCAGCAGTGTGGAGAAAATGAATCAATATTGGAAAGCATGTGGTCTCTTTCACCCTGTTTACAAGGAAGATTTTTTCCTTATCATTTATTTCTTCCTTTTAATATCTGTATCATACGCCAGCTCTTCTATCTGGAGTTCCCAGATTACGATAGCCAAAAGTAATCCCTCCCTTCCTACAAACTCCTAGCTCAGGAGTCAAGAGGACCTGGATTCAAATCAGGAGTGTTTGCAAATGCTTAATAATCAGCTCTCCTGGGAAAAATATAAGTACAACACACTTAAGTTTAATCTGCATTAACCATTTTCTCCATTGCTTTCTTGAGTCTACAAAGTCAACAAAACAATAAATCAAACTCTAATTTGGTCACACTGAAAAATTAACAATTGGCTCTCTGGAGCTGGAATGAACTAGTACATCATTGATAAAAATCCCATCTCTGGAACCTGCTTCCTATGTCCAGGATGTTGGACAAGTCACAAAGCTTCTCTGGGCCTCAGTTTCAATTCAATTCAGCTAGGTGGTAGAGTGGGTAGAGTAGGTAGGGTGCTCAACTTGAGTCAGGAAGACCTGAGTTTGAATCCTGCCCGAGATACATCCTCTGTGACCCTGGGTAAGTCACTTAAAATCTTCCTGCTTCATTTTCCTTTTTTGTAAAATGAAGGTACTATTAGCCCCTACCTTTCAGGATTATTGTGAGGATCAAACGAGATCACATCTATAAAGTGCTCTGCAAACGTTAAAGTGTTACATAAGATCTATTATTATTATTATTATTATTATTATTATTATTATTATCCTATTGTATGTATGTTGCATCTAGCACATAGTGGATCCCAACCTTTTCAAATACCAAGACTTAACATTGCAAGTTCAAAAAAAATATACACAGAATAGTGATTATACTGTTAGGATCAAAGCAAATTTGATACTTCATGTCATCTGAGAGTGAATAGTTCAGACAATACACTCCATAAAGAGTATTTCTGCAATCAAAAAGGTCTCAATTAATTCTTAAAGGCAAAGGGGAAGTGTTCCTATTTGGCATAAAGCAGCATTAATAATATAAAACCACAAATACAAAGCCCATTATTCATACCATATATCCTATTGATACCAAATGAAGATAAAAACAAATCATTGGATTCCTTGACCCTTCACTTTAACTCTTTACCATTCTCTACCACTCCAGGAGCCCATGGTCCAAAGTTTAAGAACCACCAATTTAGTTCTTACATCTGAGTTCGTGTGGTATAGCAATTTGGTGACACATTTATTGACCCCTGCTCAATTTAGAATGGTTTGGAGAGATTAGTAACGCCAGTGACAGCTTCTCTCTTTAATCATGAGATCATGGGTCAAAGAAGTAGAACCTAGCAATTCAGGTGCTCAAGCAAACAGCTGGGAGGGTAGAATAAGAACTCAGACCTCCTCAACACACCTTGGCACGTGAAGCCCATTGGAAGATAGACCCCAGGACACCACACATGGGGAACAGATAGAAATTCCACTGTGGTCCAAGTTTTGGGAGGCTGTTCCCACAGCAAGGGAGGGATAGTTCCTGGGGCATAAAAGACTCAGGATCCTCTGTTGCATGACAAGTAGCTTTTTTTTAATCTTGATTAGATGTAGTTGTCCCCTAGAGAGGTCTTTCTCTTGCTCCCATAGTGTGAATGAAGACTCTTTCCCCATCAAGCTTGCCCAAGAAAAAGGTGTGGGGGAGGGGGATAGGGAGTATCATGAAAGTAAACAAAGACACAATGGTGGTAGTCTTCCCCAATCCAGAAATTTGTAAAGAATATTACTGTTATATGTTAGACTAGCTAGTTCCCAAACCAGGGACATAATTGCAATGGTATCATTAGGAGTTACAGTTTAGAACCTGATGAAAGAGCAAGACAGTAGCCAGATGCATGGGATCTTAACTCAGATCTGGCATATTACTTCAAATCATGAGAGAACTTCTGAAGAAGAACCTTTCCTCTCCATACCTGCTACCCTTTGGCAAGGCCCTCATTGCCCTGCCCTAATTATATCTCTACAAAGCAATATTCCAATGTCTCTCATCATTCCACCAGAATATGCGTGCTGTTCTCTAACCAGACATCAAATTCCTTCAAGTTTTCTACCTCCTTCAACATATTTTGCTTGGCCTTTGCAATGCTAATTAAACCACTTTCTCCACTTTGTTAGCATTTACGACCTCCTTATATAGTTGTCCCTGCCATAGTATTTCATGTGTCCTCACTGATTTCATTGGATCGTCTACAAAGAAACTATTGTCTTCTTATGGAAGATAATTGGCCTCTATCAGTAATTTCACTGTATGGTTTCACTACTCAGTGAATTAGTGTGCCTTTTGGAGAATGGTGATAAAAGTCGTAAGTCATCCATCTTCTCCAGGTGCCTTTCTGCTCTTTGAGCCTCTAATAGTTTCCATTATTTCTTCCCTGGTGTTACTCCTCTCTAATTCTTCTTTATGGCCCTGTGGTTACTGGTGCATTGATGTTTTAGCAAAAGAATTGTGAGGGTCACTGTCCCTTACAGGTTTTTTATTCTGATTTATATTAATTTTTATGAAATGTTACTAAAATCAATTTGAAATTGGTCAATTTGAACCCTTCCCCATCTCACCCTCTGTAACTGGAATTGGCACAGGTATTTTCTCTGTAAGAAAAGTTTTCCTAGCAATTTCCATAGTTCATTCATGAAAAAAATCAAAGCTTTTCTTTTTATATAAAATGCAAATTCTGTGATTGTTCAATCTATATAATATGGTTCACTTATTGCTATGCAAGTGCATTAGTCTATGCTGGTATATTACTGAGCCCCTGTTCGATGTACATGTTGCACTCCTATATTATATCAGGTTGTTTTTTTTTTAATAGCAGAATTATCTTTTCTATAGTTGGCTATTAAGTATAGTCTCTTAACTATCATTACTTATCTTCACTTTTTTTTCCTTTTTAAAACTCTGCACTTAGCTTTAGAGACTTCAGTTTCTTTCATTCATCTTCTTAATTGCCTGTCAAAAGCTCCTCCCAGCAACTTGTCACTTAGGCCCCACTGTAGGGACTCGTCCAGAAGAGTCATCTCTCTGACAGCTCTAAGAGAGGCAGCTGCTTTTCTCTCTTCTCTCCAGCCAGGAGTCTCATCTACCCAGACTTCAGCTAATCAGCCCTGTTTTCCAAGAGGTAAAACAAAGGACAGACGCCTGAAACACCACATCCCAAGCCTCTTGTCTATCAACTTTTAAAGTCAGTCTAGTAAAAGGAATCAAGCTTTTCTCTCATTTCTTTTGACTTAATGTGTATACACTGAAAGGCTAGACACTAATTATTTGCGCTTTTTGCAGGTTCCTACTTCAGGTCTCTCCCCATTCCAGACCATCGTCCACAAAGCTGTCAAATTGATCTTCCTAAAACCTCTCAGATTAGCCTCAAATTTATCCTCTATATCTTCTTTGCATGTTGTCTCCCTGTGAGCTCTCTGAGATCAGGGACCATTTTTGCCTTTTACTTTCCTTGTCCTTAGCATAATGTTTGACACATAGTAGGTGCTTAACCGGGGCAGTTAGGTGCTGTTGTGGATAGAGCGCACAAGTCAGGAAGTTTGAGTTCAAATCAGGCCTCAGACACTACCTGTGTGACCCTGTCCAGGTAACTTAACCCTGTTTGCCTTGGTTTCCTCATTCGTAAAATGAGCTGGAGGAAGAAATGGCAAACCACTTCAATATCTTTACCAAGAAAACCCCAAATGTGTATGCCAAGAGTTGAACTTGACTGAACAGCAACAAAAAGTGCTTAATAAATACTTATTGACTTGGCTCAACTTCCCTTTAGCAAAAAGCATTTTACTTAGATTAGTCAGCTTAAGGAGTCAGTAACCCATATACCAGAACAGAACATTTTGTTTTTGTTATATTTTGTACTGATATCTTTTGTTTTTATATTGCCCTCATTTCCAAAAATACTCCCTTTCCCTCCCCTCCCCAGGAAACCAGTCTTTATCACCAGTAATTTTTAAAAGAAAGAGAAAAAAATAGTTCAGTAAAGTCAGATCAATTGAATGAGCGTGTGTACAATATTCTATAGTCATAGTCTTCTACCTCCACAAATGAAGGATGAGGTTGTCTCTGCTCTTCTACAAAGCTGTCAGCTTCTTGATCATCAAAATTATACATAGTTCAGAGGTTTGTTTTGGGGAGAAATTTTGTTTATTCTTTCCATTTACATTACTGTAAATATCATATCTTCACTGAGTCCTACGTCTACCCTTAATTATCCTAATTCTTTATATTCACCATTTCTTACAGTGCTGTTATATTCCGTCACATTCATTTGGCACAATTTATTTAGCCAATCCCTAATTGGTGAGATGCCCCCTGTATTTGGCTACTTCCCCACTCTCCAATGTGGCCCCAAGCTGCCACTTTTAATGGTCTTGTTGCAATCATACCTTTATTCTATAGCCTACTTTGTTTCAAGTTCTTTTCTCCCACACATAGCAAAGCAGAGCATTTTGAACAGAAAATGGCATATGGTATAAATTGATTTTGCCACACATAGCTCCCGTTTCTTTCTCCTCACTTTGCCCTCATTATCTCAGCTCCACACACTTTGGGAATAGCATGAAATAATAAAGGAGAGACCTACCCATGAGCTCCACATCCCAGAAACACAGAATGTAGCATTGAGAAGGACCTCAGTGCCCATTGACTTCAACTTCATGCCTCTGGCCATTCCTGCTCTCAAACTCCTAGAATCATAGAAGCTCAAAAATGGAGAGAACCTCAGAGGCAATTCCTGAGTAAAGTAGTCTCTCGTTGCCAGCCAGCCTTATTTTGGACACTATCAGTAATGGGGGGAACTATCAACCTTGTGAGAAAAAGTCCATTTTAATAGAAAAAATCCATGTTCACGACACTTTTACCATATTCAACAAATATTTTAAAGTACCTGCTATGTACAAAACACAATGCTAGGTACTGCAAACACAAAGACAAAAAGAAATAGTTCCTGACCTAAGGAAGCTTACATTCAGTTCAATCCAACAAACATTTATTAAATGCCTACTATATACCAAGCATTGTGCTAAGTATTGGAGATATAATTAATAAAGACATTTCCTGCCCTCAAGGAGCTTATTGTCTAAAGGGGAGACAACAAACAGAAGGAGGCAGAAAAGCAAGTGTGGAGGGAAACAAGGAGTTATCTGGTTTGGGGGCATGTTGTTCTGTGGAGTTGAAAGTAGGCAGAGCAGCAGACGCAAAGTACAGTGAGCTGAGAGTAAAATTTCTGATTCCTATAAAGAATGGCATTAGGAGGAGTTAGGTACTCTACCCTCCAGCCCTATAATCAGAGAGGAGAGGAGACTGAGGAAAGTGGTATTAATCAAGGCTTTAGTTAGTAGCATGGGGGTAATTTTAGAAATAGTGAACTTACCCTGGGAGGGGTATCTGAATTGAAAACAAGCAGAGCTGCAGATGCAAAGTGAAGTACATTCTTACATTCTGGGGAACCTGAAGCCTCAAGGCCACACATGACCCTGGAGGTCCTTGAGTGCAGCCTTTTGACTGAGCCCAAGTTTTACTGAACAAATCCTTTTATGAAGGGGATTTGTTCTGTGAAGTCTGGATTCAGTCAAAGGACCACACTTAAGGACCTAGAAGGACACATGTAGCCTCGAGGCTGCATGTTCCCCACCTCTGTACTATAGAGATGTACACAGAGAGTAAATGCTGAATCTGTACAAAATGATACAAAGCAAATATTTTTGCACCTCCTTCTCTATGCCTAGTATTATGAAAAAGTCTATTTCATGTTAGCTTAATTGCTGAAAGGCTCTTCTTTATGTTGAACTGAAATTAGCCTCCTTGTGATTTTTACTATGTTCTTTTAATTTACAAGTTTTATTCTTGTAAGAAGAATCAAACCAATCCCTGCTCTTTATAACAGATCTTTAAATGTTTGAAGACTACTCTCATGTAGAACTTTGAAATCCACTCTAGGCTGACTTGCAAACTTACTTTGTTCCTTCTCTCATTCCTCACATGACATGGTTTCCACTCCTTCCTTCTTCCTCTAAACTCCTCCAGTTTATCATTGTCCCTCTCAAAACATGACATACAGGATTGAACAAGTTACTTCAGGTATTGTCTGAATAAGACAGATTAGAGCCAAACTACTATTTTCCTTGATCTGCACTCTCAGTTTCCAATAACATGTCCTAAAATTGAATGTTTTGGTTTTGTTTTGCTTCACGTAGCACCATAGCAGTTGTAGCCATCTAAATATCCATGTCCATTTTCACAGTAATTGAGCATGAAGCTAGGATTTCCCATATTGTAATGTACTGTTGATATTTTTTAACCTAAATGCAAGATCTAAATTCACTGAATCATAGATTTATTTCTAAGAAGATTTAGTTCACCTAATCCAACCCACACTTGAAGCATGGTCATTGATCCTGATGAAAGCTTATCTATTTGTAATCAATCTTTGTTAAATTTCATCTCATTTGCTTCAGCTCATTCCAGACTGTTTAGATAATTCTAATCCTAATGCTCTCATCTAATATATTAGCCACTCCTGCCAATTTTGTGTCATATATAATTTTGATATGAATGTATGTTTTTATATGTTGTTGATAAAAATTTGAACAGGAAACCCTGAATACAGGGCCTTATGGCATGTCACTAGAAACTTTTATCCAAATTGATATTGATTCATTAATCAACATTCTAAGTTCATTTAGCTATAAATTCACCATCAATGAACCCCACATATCTCTATCTTATCCACAAGGGTGCCATTAGAGACTGTCAAATGCTTTACTGAAATCAAGACTCACTGTCTGAAGCATTCTCTTGATTTAATAACTATCAAAGAAGGAAATGTGTTGAGTGTAGCATGACAAGTTCTTGTCATGCTGGTTCTTGGTGATTTCTACTGTAATTTTAAGTACTCACAAACCATCTATTCTTCTAGAAATTGACATAAAACTCAGTGGTCTGTAGTCTGAAAGGCATCTCTTTTTCCTATTTTGAAATTTGAAATATTTGCCAGTCTTCAATATTCTGTCATTTCTATTCTTTATGATTTCTAAAACATTACTCATCACCAGCAGTAGTTACACTGTCTAATAAGATAGCATAGCTACTACTTAAACCCACTATTTAGGTTCCTTTATTCTAACACATTCATTTAATAAATATTTTTATCAGTTATCTACTACATGCAAAGAACTATGTTAAACACTGAGGATATACAAAATGTTTGCATTTTATAATTTTGTGTATATCCAATATTTTCTGTGTACATCTCTACAGTAGGCACCCTGAAGTCAGAGGTTATTTTGATTTTTGTCTTTGTATACCTGGTGCCTAGTATTGTGCTTTGTAAATAGTAAGTATTTTAAAATATTTGTTGAATTGAATAAAGGAGAAACCATTCCCAACTCAGTTCACATTCTTCTGACTTCTCCAACCACTCATCATCCTTCTCATCCCATCACTTCATTACTGGCTCTCTAGTTCTGACCACCATTTCTTGAAGGGGCTTGGCCAGGTTCACTTCACTCCTTGATCTATTTACTCTTTGGACTCCTCAGATGCATTCTCCTTTTCTCTCAACCCTCACCCTGATTCCTGCTTTTTAGATTTCCTTTGTGTTCTCTCTCTCTCTCTCTTTCTCTCTCTCTCTCTCTCTCTCTCTCTCTCTCTCTCTCTCTCTCTCTTTCTCTCTCTCTCTCTTCTTCTCTCTCTCTCTCCTCTCTCTCTCTCTCTCCCCCCCTTTCTTTTTCTCACTTTGTCCCTCTCAATCTCTGTCTATGTTTCTGTGTGTCTGTCTCTGTTTCTCTTTATGTTTCTATGTCTCTTTCTCTCTGTCTTTGTCTCTGTATCTCTCTGAGGTTTGTTTTTGGTTTTTTGGGCTATCTTCTGGCACATCTTGGGCTTAATTATTTTCTTGACTATGTTTATCCTACCTTTTCTAGTCTGAAGATCATTCTTATTACTAAGGGTTGATAGAAGAGCTCTAGGACATGACCACTTTGGCCTACTCTTTTGTCAGCATTATGAAAAGATAAAGATGAATGTATCCTCTGATTTCCACTATATTGATTTTACAATGTAATTGATTTTATGCTGTATTGATCTTTATAATGGCCTGAACTCACCACTCACAATTGCAGTCTCTCTCACTCTGAAATAGTTTAGAGGCATGGCTGAATGGTGGTCTCTTGTCTCTCCTCATGAAATTAGGGCAAGTTAGAGTACCTCTTGGTGGAGATCAGACTGAGTGGTTCTGGTCTCTTAACCAAGATTACAAAAGGCAGTTGAGGTCAATAAAGCAATCAACATTCTTTAATTGTCAGAGAGGGCCATGATCAGCCACACCTGAAGACCAAACCACTTTCCTTAGCTGCAGCCAATCATAAGTTTCCTCAACTACCTCATGCTCTTCTTGCCTGCATCTCAATAAAAGTGGCCTTTTTCTTCTCATGGGGGTCACTGATTTTAGTCTGACCTACTTTGCTAACAGTTATACAAGTCACTGTCAATTAACTGATTTTGATCAGAGAAACATTCCTCAGTTTCCCCTTGTCTAATTTTATTTAACACAACATTATACTGTCTTCCCCAAGTAATGAGCCCCTTCTTTCCTAGTTTTAATTCTTGTCTAAACCTTAGCTTTTAAAAATCTTTTTTTTGTTCATCTTACCATTTTTTACAAGTCTTAGTTTATCTAGATCTTTCTAAGATTATCCTTAGAAATTCACACAGCTTGCTACCTGTTGTGTACCTCTCCTCCCATAATTTGCATATGACCTTTTAAGTATGTAGGCTCATCAGAGAGTTCCCTATGCAACCACATTGATGTCCTTAGATATACTCTCCAGTTCCTCTCCTTCTCTTGTGATCATGTAATCAGTATTTAAAGTCTGCTATACATTCTAAACTTATTAGAACAACTCTGAGGTAACAATTCACACCCATCAGTTTGGCAAAGTTGCCAAAAAAGAAAATGACAAATTCTAGGGAGCTGTGGGAAAACAGGTACAGGAATATCTCATTTTATTGTGCTTTGCTTTATTGTACTTTGCAGATATTGTAATCTTTTTTTTTTTAACAAATTGAAGATTTGTAATCCTTTTATCAAACAAGTCTATTGGTGCCATTTTTCCAATAGCAAAGTATCTCTGTCACATTTTGGTAATTCTTACAATATTTCAAACTTTTTCATTATTATTATTATATTTGTAAAGGGGATTTGTGATCAGTGATCTTTGATGTTACTATCGCAATTGTTTTGGGGTGCCACCAACAGTGCCCATATATGACAGTGAACTTAATTGATAAATGTTGTGTGTGTTCTGACTGCTTCATCACCTGAAAGTTCCCCCACCTCTCTCCTTCCCTATTCCCTGAGATATAGCAATATTGAAATTAAGCCAATTACTAACCCTGTAATGGCCTCTAATTGTTCAAGTGAAAGGAAGAGTCAATTGATACAGCAAACTTCATTTTTGTCTCATTTTAAGAAATTGCCACAGTCATCCCAATCTTCAGCAACCACTAACCTGATCGGTCCGCAGCCATCAACATAGAGCCAAGACCCTCCACCAACAAGGCTAGATGATAGTTAACATTTTTTAGCTGTATACTACTTTTTAAATTAAGGTATGTACATGGATTTTTTAGACATAATAGTACTGCACACTTAATAGACTACATTATGGTATAAATATAACTTTATGTGCACTGGAAAACCAAAAAATTCGTATGACTTAGTGCTATATTCACTTTATTACAGTGATCTGGAACCAAACTCACAATTGTCAAGGAACTATACATATGTATACATATATATGTATATATATGTGTGTGTGTATATATATATATATATATATATATATACACACATATATATACATATATATTATATATACACATATATGCATACACACATCCCTATACATCTATATATACATGTGTGTACACATATACATTTATATATATACATATATATAAAAACACATTCATATACATATATGCATACATACTCTGTGTGTATGTGTGTGTGAACTGATCCAACTATTCTGGAAATCAACAATGCCCCTAAAGCTATTAAACTCTGAATACTCTTTTACCCACTGATACTACTATGAGGTATCCCCACAAAGAGATCACAGAAAGAGGAAAAGGACTCATGAGTACAAAAATATTTATAGCAGCTCTTTTGGTGGTGACAAAGAATTGAAAACTGAGGGAGTACCCATCAGTTGGAGAATGACTAAACAAGTTGTGGCACATGTATGTGATAGAATGTCATTGTGCTATAAGAAATGATGGAGGGGATGATTTGGAAAAAACCTGGGAAGACTTGTGTGAACTGAGTCAAAGTAAAGTGAGTAGAACTGAGAAAATTCATACAATAGCAATAATATTATAAAGAAAAACAACTTTGAAAGACTTAGGAACCCTGATCAACACAATTAGAATACCTACAGTTCTGTGTAGGTATCTAGCCTGACCATCTCCAGAGAGAGGTGGCAGACTCAGTGCAGAATGAAAGTCTTTTTTTGACATGGCTGGCATAGAAATTTGTTTTGCTTGGCTATATATATTTATAATGGTTTTGGTTTTTCTTGTTTTCTCAACGGGAGGGAGAAGAGAATAGGAGGGAAAAAATTTTAAATTTAATTAATAATATAATAATTATATATAATCATATATTATATATTATATAATCATATAAAGATATAATTAGATATTATAACAATAATTAATAAAAATTTAAAATAAAATTTAAATAAGTATAAAAAAGGAATCTCCCAAAAGGCAGGTCAGGCCAGAACAGCCTGGAAGTGGGACTACAGCCTCAATGCTTTTCTTTCTTTTTTTTTTTCACTGTGCTTCTTTATCACAGGAGAGGGATACATGGGGGGTGGGGGTGGGGATACAATGAGGAAGGGAGAGGGGGGAGACGGAAATCATGGGAAAGTGACAGTGATGTAAAAGAGTGCCAACATTTTAAAAGGAGAAGGATGGGAAAAAAACCCATGTCTGAGACTCAGCACCATGATGTTCTGATGGAATAGAACAAAGAACAGAAAACTGAGAAATGGGTTTCTTTATATTCTTTCCATTTTATCTGTCAGGTCTGGGCATTGCTGGATGAGTGGGCACCATCATGGGATGAGGAAGGGGCCTCATCATTGGAGGGCCAAGCATCATAGGCATGTGGCCTCCCATGGGCATCCTCATGCCAGGAGGTGGCCCCGCAGGCATCATTCCAGAAGGGGAGGGGCCCATCATGCTAGGGTGAGGAGGTGGGATCATGGGACCTCCTGGGGGAGGAACAGAAAAACAGGTTGGGAGGAATTCTTCCTTGCTGAAATGCAGTGTTTGTTTTATCAGTCAGGCTCTGGGCTTGTTCTTCCATCCATTTTTGATAGTAGTGTCTCACATTCTCTTTGTGCTTCCTCCTGCTGCAGTGTGTCTTCCTCATAGATGGAGAATCATGAGTGAAGTAAGTATCACAGTAATCACAGTAAAACTTGGGCATGATGATGCAAAGGCATTCCTTGTTCCGGCCAAGGTATCTTCAAAACACGACTGGCTGGGCTCCTCACTTCTTCACTTTCTCTCTTAACAATTTGTCCACATAAAAAGCTAACTTCAGGATGCTCTTATCTGACCCAATAAAATGGGACCCAGCTCTTGAGACAGATATTCGGCAGGGCAGGGATCCTAAGGGATGGACTGCACGCCAGCAATGAGAAGACGAGGGCTGAAAGCTCCTGGCCAACCATGGGAGGGAGAGGGAAAGAGAGGAGGAGAAGGAGAGAGAGGGAAAGGGGGAGAGAGGGAAGGAGAGAGAGGGAAAAGATGACAGAAAGTGAGAAAGCATCTGCTTTTCTTTCTATAAGTCTGAAGCCAGAAGCCTGCTCTCAGCAAATCTACGGAACAGGAGCCATTTGAAGACCCATTAGGAAGGGAACTGACTCAACCTTTGGTGGTACTATTTCCTTCTGAGAAGGCTGTTTTCAGGCAGTATTGCAGCCACCTCTGCAGTACATTACCAGGCATAGGAGAACCTAGCAGGGGTGATCCAAGGTACTGGAGTCTTAGCATATTTCTGCATTTGGAAAGAAAGAAGGAAGATCATGGTGAAAGGTTGTGTTTTGTTCCAAACCCATGGGGTGGATCAGCTAGTGCAGACTTGCAGCCAATAGCATGGTATGTGGTAGAAGAGGGTTGACCTTTGGCAAAATTAATGCTTGTTTTTAGGAGCTACCATCAATCAATAACCATTTATTAAGTGCCTATTACATGTCAGTCACTGTGCTAAGTGCTGGGAAGAGTCAAAAGAGTTTCTACCCTCAGGGACACAACAAACTAATGGGGAGAGAACATGCAAACAAATATATACAAAGCACGTTATATACAGTATAAACAGGAAATAATTAACAGAGAGAATGCATTAGAATTAAGAGAGGTTGGGGAAGGCTTCCTATAGAAGGTGGGATTTTTTGCAGTTGAGTCTTAAAGGAAACCAAGGAGGTCAATAGTTTGAGTGGAAGGAGAGAGTTCCAGGCATGGGGGAAAGCCAGAGAGGAGGGAGTATCTTGTTCATGGAACAGCCAGAAGGCCAGTGTCACTATATCAAAGAGTATTTGTAAGCAAGTAAGCTAGAAGACTAGGAAGGTGGGAGGGGGCTAGGTTATGAAGGGCTTTGAATGCCAGACAGACTATTTTTTATTTGCCCCTGGAGGGAATAGGAAGTCACTGGAGTTTATTGACTAGGAAAGTGATATGACGAGGACTATATTTGAGCAAAATCACTTTAATGACTAAATGGATAATGGATTGGAGTGGTGAGTTGGCTTAAGGCAGGCAGACCCACCAGCAGGCTATAATGATAATCAAGCCATGAACTGATGAGGACATACACCAGGGTAGGAGTAGTATCAGAGGACAGAAAGGGGATTCAAGAGATGTTATAAAGGTAAAATCAGCAGGTCTTGGCAACAACTTGGATATGGAGAGTGGGCTGATGAGGAATATGGGATGACTCCTAAGATGTGAGCCTGGGAGACTGGGAGAATGATAATGATATGATAATAAGGAAGGTAGGAGGAGGCAGGGGGCAGGGAAAAAAAGTAATGAGTTCTGTTTTGGACTTACTGAATTTAACATACCTATTAAACATCCAGTTTGAGATATCTGAAAGGTGGTTGGAGATGTGAGATTGAAGATCAGCAGAGAAATGAGGGCAGAAAAAAAATAGATTTGAGAATCATCATAATTGAAATGGTAATTAAATCCATGGGGGTTGATGATATCACCAAGCAGAGTAATATAGAGGGAGGAGAACAGAGCCTGAGAGACGCCGATGGTTAGCAGGCATGATCTAGAGGAGGATCCAGCAAAGCAGACAGAGAAGGAGTGATCAGGTAGGTAGGAAGAAAACCAAGAGAGAGGGGTATCCTGAAAACCTATAGAGGAGTGTGATGAAGTGTCAATGAGAGGTTAACGAGAATGAGGATTGAGAAAAGCCCATTGGATTTGGCAACTAGGAAATCAACAGTAACTTTGGAGAGAACAGTTTCAGTTGAATGATAAGGTCAAAAGCCAGATTGTAAGGAGTTAAGAAGAGAGTGAGAAGAAAGAAAGTGGCAGAACCTTTTGTGGACAGCCTTTTCAAGGAGTTTAGCTACAAAGAGCAGAAGAGATATAGGATGATAGTGAAGATGGAAGGGTCAAGTAAGGGTTTTTTAAGGATGAGGGAGATGTACATATTTGTAGGCAGTAGGAAATGAACTGGTAGAGAGGGAGAGATTAAAAATAAATTAAAGAATAGGGATGACAGAGGGGGCAATCTGTCAGAATAGACAGGATGGAATGAAAGATTTGAGGAGGGATGAAAAGGTTTGTAAGAGCCACTGTGAAGAGTGAGATAGTGAGTTGATGAGAGAGTAGAATAGAATTGCCTAACCTCAGTGAGGACACAGCTGGTGTTATGTAACATAAATAATAGTGGATCCAGTCAGAATGCTCACATGATTTTCTCCACCTTCATTCAGCAGCACAGAATTGAATTGGTTCACCAAGGAACCAAGATGAGGAGAAAAGGTGAGAGTAGCTAGTACAGGGGAGAGGGCCTGGGAGAGAAATGAGGGGTCAAGGGACTGGAGATCATAGAGCAAATGAAGAGTAAAGTTATACAAGGGAAGGCAGAGGGAAAGTGAAAAGTCAATAGATTATGGTCAGAGAAAGAGATTTCAGAATTCTGAAGGTGGGTACATTTACGGGCAATGGAGAGATCAAGGGTAGGACCATCTTTGTATATGGCATCGAGCACTCACATTGTCTCCCCATTTTTTTTACTGGAAGCCTTTCCCAACCCCTCTTAAATGTTTGTGGATTAACTGATTAAAAATGAAATTATACCCCCCCACTCAGTAGCATCGACCTCCTCTCTCCCCTAAAATTGATGCAGCCTATTTAGAAATATCTAAGAAATATTTTTGGCTTTAATTTTACGTCTGAAAATATGAAATATTATTCTATCCTATGGGGGGAAAAGGATGAGGCTTCCTATTGCACTGTTCAGAATGTTGGTGAGGGACTTACTATTAATTAAGAGTTGACAGCTACACTTGCACAGAAGGCAATACCAGATCCAAAGTTTCATTTCTGTGAGCAATGTCGAGATCCCTCTTGACTCAAGTAGGACAAGGCAATCTTTATAATTAGAAGGAAACCTGCAGACAAGGACATTTTTTTTTTTACCTTATTGTAACCCATTTGATGTTAGGAACGGATTCCAAAATTAACCAAACCTGGTAAAGAAAAAATTAATTCCTATTAGCCTCTCCCTTCAATGCTTTATTATCATTAACAGAATATTTAAAGTAACTTTTAAGTGTTTCCCAAGCAAGCAAAGAATATAAATTTGCTTCTTTCTCTGAAATTATGGAATGGCATTGGCTTTTAAATGAGGAAAACTGCAGTAATAGTTCAGTTCCATCTACTCAAAAACATTTGTTAATTTCCTACTATGCTTAAGACTCCATGCATGAACACAAAAATGAAAAAAAAAAGTTTACCCTCAACAAGCTTGCTATACTTGAATAGAGTGACAAAGATATATATGCAAAATATATAAAATCATTATAGCATGAGCTAAAAAATTATTTATTTTGTTGGCAGCCCCAAAAATAGCATCAAAAAGATTCAGGGAGGAAAGGAACACTTCTAATTGGTAGAATCAGAGAAGACATCATGAAGAAGATCAAGGGCTTTTCCTCTGTCCCTTGAAGGAGGAGAACAATATTGAGACAGAGTAGATGGAGGATTAATGGGTCCATACCAGGATGAAGGTAGAGGGTAGAGAAATGAATAAGGAAATATGAGTAGACCAGTTGGGTAAGAAGTACAGAATTCCTAACGGAGAAGGCCGTGAAACAAAATTGTAAAAGTAGGTAGGAGAGAAATTGTAGAGGGCTTTAAACACCAGACTAAAAAGGCCATATATTATTTTTGAGGAAGTTGGGAGCCACAGAAGCTTTTTGAAGAAGAGAGTAATGTAATCAAACAAGTGGATTTTCTAATCCACTGATTAGATTGCCTTGTCAGCTATGTGAAGGATACATGTGACAGGGTAGAGATTAGAAGCAAGGTCAATTAGGAAGTCATCATAGTTGTCAGGTGACTAGGAGCTGACTATGTTGGTGGTTGTGTGGGGAAGGGATAAGGATAGGAGAGATATTGTAGAAGTAGAATCAAGAGAACTTGGCAATGGATTGGATACATTAAAACTTTGTGTGTGTGTGTGTGTGTGTGTGTGTGTGTGTGTGTAAAATAATGGTTTGGGGATGAGGAAAAGTGAAGAGTAGAGCATGACAATGAAGATACAAGCTCAGATGAACTGGGAAGGTGGTCAAGATCATAGCAGAATTATGAAAATTAGCAAACAGAACAAGTTTTTAAGAGAAGAATAATTCAGTTTTCAGACATTTGAATTTCCAAGATGGGGATATTGTAAATTATACTGTACTTATTGTACTATATACTGTAATTCAATATACAACTGGAAATATGAAACAAGAATTGATGACAGAGACTGGGCCTAGACATATAGATTTGGGAAGCACATGAATGCTTAGTTTAGAGTTTACAGAGGTAGAGAACCTGCAGCTTCAAGGCCATATGTGGCCCTCTAGGTCCAAAATTCACAGAACAAATCCCCTTCATAAAAGGATTCATTCTGTAAAATTTGGACTTAGTCAAAAGGCCACACTTGAGGACCTAGAAGGTCACATGTGACCTCAAGGCTGCAGGTTCCCCACCCCTGGACCTATCCTTTCATCTTCATGGTTAGTCTTTCCATAGCTTCAGATTGCAGCCCCCTTCATATTATCTCAAAAGCCTTTGGAAAGATCCCACGTGGTAGATACAAGCTGGCTACACACCGCAAGATGTGACCAATGAAGACTTGCTTATGAGAAGTGAAAATCATTAAACATCTGTGTCGTCAGACTAGTAAGTGATCCAGCTTTGCAGTTTGATCGATGAGTAGCCTTTTGTGTCATCTGAAGTTTCGATGTTTCTGAAACTGCAGCATTCCATGGTTCACAATCATATAGCATCACTATAGGTTGTATTCCAAATGTCTTAGGGCAATTTTAAGTTATTAAATCTTGAGCTTTTAAGGCTTAAAGCTGCACTAAGACTTTGTGGATACTCTGTAATATGTACATAGACACGTAATATACATATAAATATTCATATGTTATGTTAAATTATTTTGTTATAGCACATAATACATCATATATTATATCAAATATGTTACATCTCATATCATTGTTTTGTGTTGCATACAAATGCAAAAGGAGTTTGAGAACTGACTGGCATCTTAGGATCCTAGGATTTGTAGCCCAGAGAGATAAGCATTGTCTCTTAGCCTTGAGAACAATTTGGGATGAATAAAATTTTTCAGTTTGAAGTGGACTTGAGTCATGTCTAGGGGTTCTTAAAGGGAAACATAACACAAATGCACTATTAGTCAAATTGTGAACTGGTCCAGCCATTCTGGAAACTAATTTCAACCTATGTCCCAAAAGCTATTAAACTATGCATACCTTTCAACCCAGGGATACCACTACTAAGTCTATACCCCAAAAGTTCAAAGATAGAGGAAGGAGACAAATATGTACAAAATCATTTATAGCAGCTCTTTTGTGATACCAAGAAATTGGAAACTGAGGAAGTGCCCATTTATGAGGGAATAGCTGAATAAGTTATGGCATATATATGTGATTGAATAGAGCTAGTAGGCAATGTAGTGGATATAGAGCTGGCCCTATAGTCAGGAGGATATGAGTTCAAATCTGGCTTCAGACACTGACTAATGGTGTGACCCTGGTCAAGTCAGCTAACCCTGCTGACCTCAGTTCCTCTGTAAAATAAGCTGCAGAAGGAAATGACAATCCACTCAAATATCTTTGCCAAGAAAACCCCAAATGGGGTCACAGAGAGTCAGGGAGGACTGAAATGATTCAACAACAAATGTGATGAAACACTATTGGGTCATAAGAAATGGTGAAGAGGATGGTTTCAGAGAAATCTGGGAATACATATAAACTGGCAAAGTGAAGTTCACAGAACTAGGGAAACACTTTATTCGATAACAATAATAATATTGTAAAGAAAAACAACTTTGAAAGACAGGAACTCTGATCAACACAATGACCAACCGTGATTCCAGAGGTCTCATAATAAAATATGCTACCCAGTGCCTGACAGAGAAATGAAGTATAGA
>CM053588.1:124526210-124555631 GCA_028646515.1 Pseudochirops corinnae | reverse complement strand
CTGTGAAAAACCCAGATGTTGGTGCTTCCCTCTCTGGTAACTGAATAGGTATAGATGTGATGGTCAGATGGATGAAAGCCTGTCTGCTGATCTGTTTGTTTGCTTGCAACTTCTGCTTGTTAACTTGTGTTTGTATTCTGTTTGCATTCTCTGAAGTTCAGGGTGCTGACTTTTCCCCCTGAACTAGGTAAATGATATGTTTGATTAAAGTGAGATTGTTAACCCATTTTGAGTTGCTTTCCTCTAGAAAAGCAGATCTAAGAACCTGTGCTAACAGCCACCCTGGGTATGCTAGGATGCTTGCTGATACAAACACCTAGTACGCAGAGACCTGAATGGCAAGACAGGGGTGGGGGGTGTCAAGAGAAACTATTAACATCTGCCCCAGCTTGGCGGTGGCTTATTCTGGCTTTGTTATGATGCCGGCAGACAGTCTATAGTCTTTCAGGTTTTTATTGATACAAGTCACCTTGCTGGTGACTTGCTCAGCACTGAAACTCATACAGTAGGAGCCTACTATGCTGATAGCCAAATATCTAATGATGATGATCAGGATGATGATAACCATAATAGCTAACATTTATATAGCACCTACAATGTTCTGGGTATTATGCTAAGTGCTTTACAGATATCTCGTTTGACCCTTACTCACTACATCTAGGGCCATCACCAGTCATCTTGAGTTTTGTCTCGCCTCTGGCCTCTGATGACTCTGGAGGAGAGAGTGAGGCTAACAGCTTTTCACATCTCTGCCTCACTTAAACCCAATTCACTAGAGCATCAAGAAATCACCCTCGTGATGTCATTGGTTCTCTTTGAGAATGAAGACCATCATCATCAACAATAACAACAATGATTTGATCCTCACGACAACTCTGGGAAATAGATGCTATGACTGTGCCCATTTTAAGGTAGGGGCTTATGTCTTTAGATTGGCTCTAGTCGTGCTTCATTCTGCTCCCCAGTTGCCTTCTTGCCATGTTAATGCCGTGCTTTGACCCTCTGTCCCTATTTCCCGTTCCTGTTCTAAAACCATAATGAAATCAATATTGATTTTAGATCTCTCTCCAGAGATCTTGAAATCTCTGGAGAAGAGTGTGTCCGTCTACTTTTTTCTCTGTGACTTCACTGTAATTTTCCAAATATCTCCTTCAGTAACCACTACTTAATGAATACCCTTTCTTTTTTTGAGACCTTTGCTTAGGTAACAAGGTAGCTCCTTTGTGCCCCTGTGGATTAGCAGCAGTGAGGTTCAATGACTTTGTTTGCAAATAGCAGAAAGAAAACAGTGTAATGCAGCCTCAGGAGGCCCAGACAGATATAGAGACAAGAAATGCTCCTCCTAGGCTTCTTCTGACCTGTCCCAAGTCTGGAAGCCATGTGACCTGTACAGAAGTCCACCTCAGAAAACAGGCAATGGGCACAGTCAGGCTTGTCTCCATGCTGGCTTTATGCTGTTTGCAGATCTTACCAAGATCTATGTAAAAGCCTGAGGGAGCCAAGAGGCTTAGCAAGACTCAGAGCCCACTCACAAGATGGAGAGCTCTGGCTCATCATCAGTCCTGGTTCTGAGTACAGAAGGCAGGGCATAAGCTAGTTTCCTCAGACTGGAAGAAGCAAAGAATTGATCTTAAAATTTCTGGAGAAGAGAAAGCCATTTTTTAAAAAGGAGCTAATTTACCTGATTTATGTAGCTCATTAACAACCTACCAACATGTTCTGATTCAGTTGACACTATAAATTTCGTATAACAAAGATGACAGTGGGGGAGGGAGGGGAAGTATAAAAATACAAGAAAATACATTTTGTTTTCTTCCCTCTTTTCCCAGGTGACATCTTTCTCCCTCACCTTTTGTTCCAAAACCAGTTCCTCACTTTCTGTAGCAAATGCACCTGAGATTATTTTTTTTTCCTTTTGAAATTGAGTCATCGTGCCTTGCACTGTCTTTGTTTGGATTAAGTGAATGTGATTTAAGCCTTATCAGCAATCTGGGCAGTTTATGCTTTAAATTCTCTTCCTGAGAGACCAAATATTCTTTATTCTTTATCTCTGTTCTTACAATGTGGCCATACCTTTGGAGGTGAGATTAGTTAGATGAAAGCTCTGATTTCAGGGGCAGGCAACTTTCTGGTTTCCTCTCTGGAACACTGATTTAAAATGAAAGAAATCCTTTGAGACCACACAACATGAAAGAAGTTTTGCATTTTCTTGGTGTGTGTTGTTAAAAATAATATTTGTGCATGTGGGATACCATCTCCTTTAGGGGTTTGGGGACAGGCCATAAATATATCTATACATGTACACACATATATACATATATGCTTATGGTACAAATTATTTCTTATTGTTAAACTGTGCATTTGCATATGGGTGAGTAGCATGTGTGTATACACACATACACATACACATAGAGAAAACCCTCAGAGATTCTCCATTGAGATGTTCTTCTGATGACCCACTGTTATATAGAGATGATCTTGGCTTCTTGAAGGTTATGCTGGTGAGCATAAATCTTTTTTTCTTAAAAAGTATTGTTGTTTATTTTGGGGGTATGTTTTTGGAGGGGGTAAGGCAGGGCAATTGGGGTTAAGTGACTTGCCCAGGATCATACAGCTAGTAAGTATTAAGTGTCCAAGGCCATATTTGAACTCAGGTGCTCCTGACTCCAGGGTCTGTACTCTATTCATTGTGCCACCTAACTGCCCCTGATGAGCACAAATTCTGAGAGATACTGCTGAACGGAAGGACTTCAAGGCAGATGGATTGTAGGGATGCTGTTCAGTATAACTAAGGTTATGGGTCTCACAAATATTGCATATATATATGTATATATATATATATATACACACATATGTATATTATATATACATAAAACATACATACATTATTTTGTATGCACAGTCCTATACATGTGTATGCACACACATATGGGTACTTGCATATATGTATATACACACAAATATATATATTGTATACTATGTGTTTACTTTTCTTTTTTTTTTTGACCTCTGCTCAGATGACATGGCTCCCTGTGTGTATATGTGTACACATGAGACATAGTGTGGCTTAATGAAGACGGCTAAACTAAGAGCCAGGAAGACACGGTTTCAAGTCTCATCTAAGACATATTTGTTATAAGACTACTTAACCTTCCTTGCAGTGCTTAAGGACTCTCTAAAAATATAAGTTAAGGAGACTTGTTGACCTGCATTTGTTCAGGAAGTTTTCTCACCTGAAAGTTTCCAACATCAGTGAATGCATAAGTCTAACATCTATTCATCTAGCTATTCAACAACCACACACATGCATGTAAATAATATACATGTTTATATGTATACATGTATATCTGACCAATGTGTACACACATATTTAAATATAGACATCTCCAATGTATAAATATGCCCGTATATAGTAGATGTGTGCAGGTTTTTCTCTGAGTCCCTGCTGCTCCACTGAAGACATTTCCTTGCTGGCACTAATATGGCTCCATACATAAGGCATACCAATTCTCATGGCACTTCTCTCCCTCCCTCTCATCCAGCTGCATATGGCTCCCTAAAGCACCTGGTTCCGTTTGGCAACCACTAGGCATCAAAGGCTAGGCTCTGATCAGAGGCTCATGACTCTAGATCTGAAAGGGAATTTAGAGGCCATCTAGTCCAACTCCCTTACTTTACAGATAAAGACATTGAGACCCAGATAAGGGAAGTAACTTGCTCAAAGTCTCATGGGTAGAAAGTGGCAGAAATGGGATTCAAACTCAGGTCCTGTGACCTTTAACTTCAATATGCTTCCTATTGTATCATGTGGCCTCCTTGTAAGTAACCAAGTCCTTCCATGTGTCCAACCTGCTTTTCTCTGCCAGACTCTCTCCTTCCCTTCAATCCCTACAAAATCTTGTTCACTCTCTAAAGACCAAAATCAAGGGTTTAATGTGTATGGATTGGCCATGACTCACTCAACACTGAAATGCTCTCAATGGGGCAACAAATGTCCAGGACAAGTTTAGTGACTAATTCCTTGTGACAGAATCAACCTTGTCAGGAGAATTTCACGCTTTATTAAAGACCTATTAACAATGCCAAAGGAATCAACTGTGGGATAGCAGATGGAGAGCAAGCCGCAGATTAAGAAAGATGGAGGTTCAAATCCTATCCCTGACACAAACTGACTGTGTGAACCTCAGCAAGTCACTTAACCTGTCCAGACCCAGGAAACTCTCAACAAGTATAAGATGTAGACTATGTGCTGATTTTCCTTTATAGAAGAATCTTTCATGTTGTTGTAGGGAGTTCCCATACCAATGAAATCAGAGGTCCAGTTCAAAAACCAAAACTAAAACTATAACAAATAAGCTCACAACAAGGGACCCGAGGTAATTGCTGGGCACACCCATGATTCGTGCATATGAACGCTATACAGTTTGAATGACCAATCAACAAAATTATAATTGGGCCAATCTCTTAACCCTATCCTGTCCCATATCATTGTCAGAGACTTTAATGAAGAAAGAGACAACATGCATTGTAGGACAGTCCTTATTCCTTTTGGTATCATGATTTAGGTTTGGTAATGGGATGAAAGGAGACACTTGTAGACCATCTAACATTTAATGTAAATAAGTTTGCTTAACAGTAGCATGGAAAATATACTCAGCAAGTACACAGCACTGATCTAGTTGGATGCAGTTTTCCTACTTTCCTGTTTGTCATGCCCACTGGTAAGAAGTGCTGTGTCAATTCCTAGAAAAAACACGTGTCCTGGCTTTTATACTTAAAACAAGAAGAAACTATATCAATGGCTCAAGCTATAATCCCTCGGATAGATTAAGTTTGAAGGATGGTTTTATTTTATGTTAAGGAAAAACTAGACTAGCCTTTATAGGGTAGATGTTACTTCTACCACATTGTGACCCTTAGTGGAAAGTTCCTAAAAATTTTCTAGAGGACCTTCCATTGCTCAAATGACCTTATAGTCAATAGTGTACAAATCTGACCTCAAGGATACAAGAGGGCCAGAGGCAAAAAGAGAAAGCAGAAAAGATAACAGGTAATAAAACAACTCCAGGAAGGAATGATAGAATGGAGTATGAAGATCAAAAAGCCCAGGTCTCTCTCCTCCCCTCAAAAAGGATTAAGTTCCAGATATTAACGATCTCTTCCAATTGGTGGGTGATACTAAAACTTTGGCCACAATGCAAAAGATTCTATGATGGCAGTTACAATCATCATCAAGGGTCAGGGTCATCCCTGGTAAGGTAGCAAAGAAATTATTATCTTACATATAGCTTATCCCAGTGCCAGACTAATACTAAAATTCACTCTGTACTTTTCCCTGGTCACCAGCTTCAGAGCCCTATCAGTGGTGTGAACACCAATTCTCTGCCCCTCTAGAGGTCTCTGCTGAGGGATCCTCTCCTTTTCCCACTGGGTCTCGAAGCACAGTTTTGTTTCTCTGCCCTCACCATCATTAAAAACAAGGAACATCCCCCAGATTCCACTCTTTAGAAACCTCAAACCCTCACTGGGAAGGAGTTTTCTGCTGATGGGGTACTATACTGGCAGCAATGAGGAGGGACCTTATCAATTCCATATTACAAACAAAGTGTTTTGATGGGTCTGCTTGTTGGGACTTGGGCTATTGCCCATTCTAGTGCTACTGGGAACAGGATCATGGCATTTAGGTCTGAGCCATAACCCACTCCACTGCCACTGAGGGTGATGAAGTAGGAGTAACATCTATCCCAGCCTACTTATGTCATCTGTGAATGATATGAAATTCAGAGGGAAAATTCATGCCAGAATCAGGGTCCAAAAAGGTGTTTGTTTTCGAAGAAGTATGGAATTGTAACCTGACTCCAAATAAAGCCAGGTAGAGGACAGGCAACCCTGTATTACACGCTTCCTGCAAATGTGATTCTGAATTTGTAAAAAGAATGCTCATACAACCCTGTGTGACTGAAAGAAAGAAAAGTTGTAATGAGAGCTTTGGAGAGGAGAGATTCTTTCTTACTTTTTTGAGAGGGGCCATCTGAAGTTCTAGACTCTCTTTGGGACTGATGTCAGGGAAGAGAGGGGAAAAAAGGTGTTGGAAGTGGTAAACATATAGGAGAAACAGGTTCTTCAACACGTCATTGATTTCTAACTTGCCTCTCCTAGAAACTCTGGGAAGTTTACCTTGGTGGGTTCAGAATGTCTCTTTTATTTGTGCTGAGACATCTCACTCCCACTGGGAGACCTCATTAGTAAAGTATTTTCTAGTATGTTTCAGTTGGTGTAACTCTTCTTGTTTATGTTTGCTTGGGTAAATGGATTTGTTTACTATTCACTAATTTTGATGGTCTTTTGTGTAATTAGTATTTTGTGGGAAGGAGTCAATCCTAAAGGTATAAACTTGGGATACTCTCCCTATTTGACATAGTAACTACAGAAGCTAATAGATTTTTTTGTTTTTGAATCTAAAACATAGTGCCCCTAGACCAATAATATTTAAAGGGACAGATAGATACAATTATAGTCTAGTATCCCATTTCTTAGAAGATGTTCTCTCAAGGCAGGAATAAAAGTCTCCCATGGAGAGGAGTAGGTAGGATTCCAGAGAAATCTATCTATACCTCCCATCAATCTATATTCAGCTAACGTATGTGGATATACATAATCTACATGAATAGTACACACCCTTGTGGAGAACAGAATTCTAGGGCTCTAAGGGACCTTAGAGATAATTAAATTTAGCCCTTCAACTAGAGGGATGCTCTGGAATATAACCATCCAAAATTTGCTTAAATACCTCCAGTCAATGGGAAACAGATTGCCTTGCTACCTTTTCCACTGTCAGATAGTTCTAAATGCCATGAAATCACTGCTTATTTTGAGCCCAGCTCCACATCTGACTCCTTGTAACTTCTACATCACATCCACAGAATACCTTTAATGTCTCTTCCACTTGACAGGCTTTCAAATATTTGAAGACAGTGATCATATCTCCTCTGTGTCTGCATTTCTCCAAGTTAATAAAAATCACCAAGAAATTTCCTTCTTTCCCAGAGAAAGACCAATATTAATATCTTAGATTTATATAGTACTCTAAGGTTTCCAACTCAGTGAGGTAAGTACTATAGTTGTTGCCATTTCCCCATTTTGCCTGTCTATAAAATGTGGATAGGATTTGGTTACATAGAAGTAGAGAGGGAGGTGGAATCCTGAATTGGAAAAGCAGAATCAGCAAAGGCACAGAGATGTTAACAAGAAAGGACAAAAGGTAAACCAGGCTGACTAGAGTGGAGAGCATGTTGGGCAGTGAAGAAAAAGATTATATGGATGACAGATCGTTTCCCTATCCTGGGGTCTCTGAATAATGAAAAGTGGGACAATCAATTTGTTAAATCGAGGTTTAAGAAGTGAAGTGACTTGTCCATTGTTACCCAGGTAAAATGTATCTGAGGCAGGATTTGAAAGCAGATCTTTCTGATTCCAGATCCTGTGTGCTACACACAGTTCCATGCTGCCTCTGGTGGTTTCCCTGAGAGATTATTGTTGAGTCATTTTTCAGTTGTGACTGACTCTTTGTGACCCCATTTAGGGTTTTCTTGGCAAAGCATTGGAGTGGTTTGTCATTTTCCTCTCCAGCTTATTCTACAGAAGAAGATACTGAGGCAAACAGGGTTAAGTGAGTTGCCTAGGGTCACACAGCTAGTAAGTGTCTGAGGCCAGATTTGAACTCAGGAAGATTTGTCTTCCTGACTCCAGGCCTAGCACTCTATCCACTGCTCCACCTAGCTGCTCCAGAGAGATTTCTAGTATCCAAGATCAACATAAACTTGTTCTTTTCCAGTTTAAAACTCGGAGAGCGTAATGTGCTAGAACACCATTTTGCCTGTTATCTCTTTGTGAGTCAGGCTTTAAAAGATGATAAATATTTGTCTGAGCTGTGCAGCGAAGCCATATGTGTATTTGCATAATGGCACTCCAGGTGATGAGCTGCATGGTAATGACTTGCAACTTCATAAAGCTGAATTTGAGCAACACACTTAGGACCAAACACAGCAGACTGGGAGTCCTGACGACATCTCCTCGTCGCCTTAAATAGCTTTAAGGAAGAAGAAAGAAATATATTGTGGCATGAGGTAGTGGCAAGCACATTCCTAACACAGAGCAGAGGCAAAATAACATCTAAAGACTTGAGAACATTGATCAATGCAGAAATCTCGAATGATTCCCTAGAGCTGCTGGTGGAGCTTTTCCCTTGCCTCAGAAAGAAGACAGACTATTTGTAGGTGTAGGACGAGATATGCATTACAGAGAAGGCCAATGTGTTGGTTTTCCTCGCTTGATTATGTTTATTGGTTATGAGAGGGCTCTATTGGTGAGATGAGGGGAACTATTATAAAGTAACAGAGGTATAAAGAAGAAAACGGCATGAATGAAACATTCAAAAAGAATAGATAGCTTCAAGGTCAGGAACAAGCTTTAACTTTACAGGGAATTTTTAAGTGTCGCCAAAAGACATTACCAAAATGCCACTGGGTGGTTCAGTAGACAAAGTGCCTGGCCTAAAGTCAGGAAGATGCATCTCCCTGAGTTCAGATCTGAACTTCAGACACTTACTCACTGTGTGACCCTAGGCAAGTCACTTAACCCTGTTTGTCTCGGTTCCTCATCTGTAAAATGAGGTGGAAATGGCAAACTGCTCTAGTATCTTTGCCAATAAAACCCCAAATGGGGTCAAAAAGAGTTAGATATGAAATGACTGAACAATAAAACAAGAAACCATAATTCAGTGTTTTAACTAACTCAGGTAAGCTCAGCCTTTCAGTCAAGTGAAGCAGAAGAGATAACAGTTAATAATTCCCTACTGATTGCAAAAAAATGTAGGGAGTAACATGAAAGAGTGGCCATCTGTTTCGTTGTGTGTCAAGCCCTATATGTTCCCACAAAAAAACACCCATTTTTAGGCAAAATTCCCTCAGTTTGTGGAATCATGGGACACTAGAATTGGCAAATACCTTCTAGAGCAGTGGTTCTCAACCTTCCTAATGCCACGACCCTTTAATACTTGTATGTAGGCGTATCTGCATGTGGGTGGACCCACCTGGAGACAGATAGAGGAGCAGTGTCTCGGTTCCTAAGACCCCCCTGTGAAAGGGTCATTCAATCCCCAAAGGGGTCGCGACCCACAGGTTGAGAACTGCAGTTCTAGAATATCTTGTCCAATCATAGGTCCTTTTAAGACTCAGCTCTCCTAGACAAAAACTGTCCTGGTCTGCTCAATTGAGGGTTCTTTGCTATCACGGGTTACTTTGTATTGATTTTCTAACATCCTTTCTCCTTACTTACCTGTATACCTGTGGTTTTCCCCTTGTGAGATGTAAGTTTCTTGAGAGCAAGGCCTATTTCACCTTTTCTTTGTATTCCCAGCACATGGTGCGATGCCTGGCTCAACACAGGACAGCCAGGAGTCCCAGCTTCTCCATGAAGCCTTGATATAGAGGAGCTGTATATGCACAACATCAACTATCGATTAAGCAAAAATTTATTGAATTTTATTTGTTTTATTTATTTATTTATTTATTTGTGCGAAGCAGGCATTTATTGAGGCCTTCTTTTGTGCAAAGTCCTGTGCCACATGCTTCTAGAATTGGGGTTTTTAACCTGGGGTTCACGGATCCCCATAGATGGGAAAAAAAGTATATCTTTATTTTCATAAACTTTTGGTTTCTTTTGTAATCCTATGTATTTTTTGTTGTATGCATTTAAAAACATGACTCAACAAGGGTCTACAGGATTCATCAGTTTGCTAAAGATGTTAATGACACAAAAAAAGCTTGAGAACCCCATTCTAGAGGTATCAAGAAGAGAAAAGCTTGTACATTAATGGAACTGACAAACCAGTTAAGGAACCAAGGTAGGAATTTGTAAAGTCAAATTTAGGGTTTACTCTGTGCCAATTACTATGCTACATTCTGGATCTACAAAGAAAGGTGAAACCATGGTCTTTGCCCTCAAGGTATTCATGTTCTAATAGGGCAGATAAGATGCAAAAATAAAAAATGTACATAGTAAATATATACAATGTAATTGAAAGGTAATCTTAGAAGGAAGACACTCCAGTGCGATGGGGGCAATCAGGAAAAGTAGCCTAGAGAGTTCAATTTGTGCTGAGTCTTAAAGGAGGCAGAAGAGATAGTACAAAGGCACAGAACTGGGAGATGGAGTGTTTCGTGGGAAGGACATTGTAGTCCAACACTGTCCAGGAAAGACAGTGTAGTCCAACCCTGCACAATAGCACGTAATTGTTTTCTGAGTCTAGAAGGGGACTCGCACTTTCCCTCTCAAGAGGCCCCCTGTTCTGGACCCCTCCCCACATACAGATGGACCTGGTTCAGTCTTGGGGGAAATATAGACCTTTTGAAAGATGGGTAAGGTTCTATTTCTCTTGTTTAGCTGAACCCTGTTTTAGTTATCATGTGTTGATTTCTGGTAGGATTAAAGATGGCAACCCATTCCTCTCCCAACTCTTAAATCTTAAAATTTTATGAAAATCTTAAGGGAAAATGAGTTAGTTACTTGGGAACATGCTCTGGAAAAAACTAAGAGAGGGGTCAGGGAGAGGAATCACTCCTTTCAGAGTCTATGAACTAGGCTATTTTCTTGCTTCAATAGCCTATTTTGTCTGATGTAGTTTTGATTTAATGGTCAGTGCCTCATTCCCTGGGGGGGGGGGGGTGTGTGGATATGGGGACCAACTCCTTCCCCCTTTGCTGTATCATTATAAAGTACCCAGTCCATCAGTACTGAATGACCACATCTGGCCTTCTGGAAGCAGCCAAGGCATAGCTCAGCACTCCTTGAGATAGCCACTGCTACAATTATAATAAATGCTTGAGAAATTACAAAATGAATGGTATTGATCACTGCTCGGGAGTTTAGAGGAGGAAGAGGACACTGGGTTGGCTGCCCTGAACAGGGAAATCTTCCACAAAAGAGAAAGATTTGTTGGGCTAGGATTTGGATAGGTAAAGAGAAAGGCAGGTTTTTGTAGCAAAAGGCATGGTGTGAGCCAAGGTTAGAAAGCAGGAAAGCTGGGTGGAGTCTACAGACAATGACAGATCAATTTGACTCAGCAGTCTAGGTCACAGTTAATGACAAGCAAAGTAGCACTTTGAGGTTTGTTTCAGCTATTCAAGTGTCTTTGAGCCTCACCTTTGTGCCAAGTCTTTGTTGGAAACAGTACACATCATGTTGCCCTTAATAGGCCTAAGGGAGTTTGGAGACCTTCCATGGCCTTAATAGGCCTAATGTTATCACAGAGCTCATGGTGGCAGAAGCTTGCTGAAAAAGCAGAACAGGAAGGGTGGAACAAGAAGGAGTAAAGTAGATAAAAACTCTGGCATGAGCTGTGACCAATCAGAACTGAGAGGGAGAATGTTTGTGATGACCAGCACCCTGTCTGTTGTTCTGTCTGTGTTGATGTTACTTTGTCAGAATGAAACATTCTGTCTGTTGAAAGAGGACTTTACCAGAATCCCTAAAAGAGGACTTTACTGCTGTTTACAGAAGTCCTAGGACTTTGCTGTTGATTTGTGCTTGATTTCTCAGACAGAAGCTTTGTCTGTTGGTTTATGTTACTTTGTCAGACGGAAAATGAATTGAGGTGATGGTGCTGGCAATGTGTGTAAATATTTTTGTAGCTCTGTTAAGCTTTGTCATCCTAGAAACAGAAACTGTGAAGGGCTTGGAGTGTAATAGTCCCTGTGGGCTGAGATACAGAACCTGAGCAGAGAGCTGCCCATATGTGAATCCAGGCAAGAACTGGGAGCATGGGGAGTCATGGGGTTTGGAAGTCAGCCCTGAGTTAAGATGAAAGAAGACTTTACTTGGGTACTCAGTGCTGACTGATGATATTATAACTTACTGTGACTTAGGGGTGGATAGTGTTTGTACTTTCTGCTTCCCCTTAAAGATGATTGGCTTAAGGATGATTACCCCTTAAGGATGATTGGCTTAGGGATGATTAGAAGCCAGCTTGGAGTCAAGTTGGAAGAAGACTTGACTTGGGTACTTTATATTAATTGAGGAGATTGTGACTTACTGAATGATATGTTATGTTTAAGACTTTGTGACCTTCTTAGTAATAAGTTGTTATGTTATTTTGTTGTGAATGTTGTGCTATAGTTTCTTGAATGTTTTGCTTTAGTTTATTGCTGAATAAATAGAGAGTTCACTATACTATGTGATTAGATCCTTAAAGTTATTCACAGCAGCAGTCTTCAGAAGAGCTACTTGTGATTGGCTGTACAGGTAGCCAAAAAGCTAAAGCAGTCTTGTTCCAGTAAGAAAAGCAAATAACTTCCAGAATAAGGAAGTGATAGTTCCATTGTGCTCTGCTCTCATCAGACCTCAACTGGAGTATTTTGTTCAATTCTGAGTGCTGCTTTTTAAGGAGGACATTGATAAACTGGAGTATCCAGAAAAGAGCAATCAGGATGATGAAGGGTCTTGGGTTCACATAAGAAGAGAATTGGGTGAAAGAATTGTTGTTGTTAGGCTGTAAAAGAGAAAACTCAGGAGGAAATAGGATTGCTTGTTTCAAGTATTTGAAGGATAGTCACAAGGATAGACATTAAACATCTTCTATTTGACTCTCAAAGAAAGAACCAGGACCAACAGGTGGAAGGTACAAAGAAGCAAGTTTGGGCTTGATGTAGAAAAATCTTGCTGACACTTAAAGCTGTCCAAAAGTGAAATGGGCAGACCCTGGAGGTATTTGTTTCCATTTACATGGAGGTTTTCAAGCAAAGGATGGATGACCACTGTTTAATATGTTATAATGGAGAGCTGGGGGTATGGATTGGTTTACATAGCTGCTGAGATCCTTTCCAACATTAAAAAACCATAAGTAGAGAATTTATTTAGACTAGTGGGAAGTAAAGCTAGGAAAGTGGGTAGGGGCCAGATTGTGGAATGGTCCTGAATGTCAGGCTTGGGAGTTTGAACTTTATCCAGCAGGGCATTCGTCTGTTCTTTTCTTTTGAGAAAGGAGATTCTAGCAGTAGTCATTCGACTTCCTGATTTATTCTTCTCACACTCATTTTCTTCAGAATCGTCAAAGGCTTATCAAGTAAAACATATTCCTCGCCCCCCCCCCCCCCAAGATTCTTTTATGATCTGAGAGACAGGAAGAACTAGGGTAAGCAGATGCAGTTATGTCTAAATCAATAGCAGAGTTTTATGTATTAGAAATGTCATGTGAAGGCTGTGTCTAAGAACCAGGGACTGAGCTTTGGGACTTTCAGTTTAGCGATCCTTGACCCACTTTCTATAGCACCCCCAAACCACAAAGGATAGAAACAGAAAGCTTTCTAACAAGCATCAGGCTTCCATTTGCTGGGGTCTGGACAAGAGTGGCAAAGGTAATGAATTTTTTAAAAAAGCATAACACCACGGAAACAGCATAGAGCCTATCCTAAAGTGATCAAATGAATCCTCTTTTAATGATTGAAAACATTATGTATGCAAGATGCAAACTAACTTCAAAACCAAATCAACTAATTCTACCCTCAACAAATAGAACTGTAGGATCATGAGAAGAAAATAAAAGAAAGAGGACCTAGAAAGTAAGAGGACCTAGGATTTAATTCCAGTTCTGCTGCTTACTTTTGTGTGCCCCTGGTCAAATCATTTAACCTCGCTGGGCTTCAGTTTCCTCCCCTAAAAAAGTGAAGTGGTTAGATTTGATGATCCCTATAGTTCCTTCCTTCCATAAATCTGATTTCAGTTCTTACTATGGGTAGAGGACAATGCTAGGCACTAAAGAAGACATAAAGAGAAAAAGGATATGGTCTGCAATTCCAGAGGACTTGTGATGGAACATACTGCCTACCCCAAATACAGAGGGGACAGATTCATAGAGCAGATTGAGACGTATTTTTTTTGGATAAGCTGATGTGGGAATTTGTTTTGCTTGACTATACATGTTTGTAATGGGGTTTTTGTTTTCCTTTTTTTGGGTGGGGGGAAAGCGTGAGGGAGAGAAGGTGGATCTTCAGTTAAAAATACATTTTTATGTTTTTTATTAAGGATATGATTCTTTCCTTAAGAAGCTTACAGTTTACAGTGTAGAATAGGATTTTATGATCTAGTAGAAGTTCCAGCTATTTCAAACTCCCAGGATTTGAAATGGACAATATCTTATTTTATAGAAGTATACAGATGGCAACTGGCAATCAGACTCCTATTTCATGGAATGTAACAATCCATAATGGTCATTTCTGTATGTTATACCACATTGGGCTACCTCTTCCTATAATTTCCATTCACAGTTGGGTTTCCAGTGGGTCAGCTATCCCAGGTTCAGGATAATCTGTGGGTTAAAATTCCTGAAACTATAGCTCATAAATCCCCACTAGTGGCTTTAATTCTTAGTACTCAGTCAGTTGATAGAATTAATTCAGAGCAAAGGGATTTACTGAAATAGTATGACAGTAACAACAAAACACTCCTCCTTGTAAGCTCTGGGCATATTCTCCCTCATATACAGAAAGTATCAGTGAGAAAAACTGATATAGACATATTAATATCAACATATCTATCTTTATCCATGGCTATATCATTTGTGTTTCTAACTATCTAGATAGGATGAGAAAGAGAAATAGAGAGAGAAATCTAGCCAGTAAATCCCAAGTTAACTGGGCAGCTTTTGGCCATCGAAATTTACCTCCTTTTGGGGAGGAGAAGGAAAGGGAGAGGATGAGCTGAGTTGTACCCAACTGGTTGGGTCCCCATTCAGGCAGCTCGAGACTACTCACAGGTTGTGTTTGTCCTGTTGACTTGATGTCATGGTTTGGGCATAGATTAGATATGGATAGATAAATACATGGATGCATGGATGGAATGTTGAGAGCCTACCATCTGCCAGGTACTGTGTTAAAAGCTGGGAATACAAATATCAACAAGCACAGGCCCTACCCTCCAGAAGCTTATGCTCTAATAAGGGAAGACAGCAGATAAAGAGGAATTGATAGGAGTGGGGGGCAGACTGCTGGTGAGGAGATGAATCAGTTAGAGGAGTAACCTGAGCTGAGAGTGAAATGATCACAGCTGGGGCACCTCAAGAAGTAAGAGCCCAGGTTAGAGGAACTCATCAAAAGAGAAGGTCTCAGGGCTGGGGCATCTCGAAGGCAGATGACTCTTCAGTTTGATTATTTTGCAGGCTTGGTTCTTTTTATTTTAAACTCTTAGTCCTCCACTTTCACACCAAGAAAGTGAGTAGGTGGAGAAAGGCAGGGATATAAATCCACTGTCTCTGAGATTTTGCTGACTACTTCATATGGAAATAGAGTCTTCAACAGTCTAATACCCTCCTATGGTACACAGGGGACTTTCAAACACTCTTCCAAGTTATAGAATGGACCTCACAAAGTCTAAAAGGACCTTTACCAAGCCAAAAAGTAGCTTTGGACCACAAGGCAACCATTGAATTTGGAACAGTGGAAAAGGCCTCGGGCTTGGAATGAGGAGACCTCAGTATAAGCTCTAAAGTTTACTAGCTGTGCAACTCTGACTAAATTATTTTTACCTCTCTGGGCATCAATTTTTCTCCCTATGAAATGGGAATAACAATGCTTATATAGGTTCCTTCTGAGTAAAATATCTATTGATTTTTAACGCACTTTATTATAGGACACTGTAGTTAGGTTGCCCAATGAATAGAACGTGAGTCTGGAGTCAGTAAGACTCATCTCCCTGAGTTAAAATCTGGTCTCAGAACTTGCTAGCTGTATTGCCCTGACCAAGTCACTTAACCCCATTTGCCTAAGTTTCCTTATCTATAAAATATGCTGGAAAAAGAAATGGCGTATTACTCCAGTATCTTTGCCAAAAAACCCAAATGAGGCCACAAAGAGTTGGAGATGCCTGAAATGATTTGAACAACAACAACAAAGTGATCTTTGGCCTACCTAGAGGCAGCTGGATTGCCCAGAAGATAGAGCATGAGCCTGGAGTCAGGAACACCTCTGTTCAAATTTGACCTCAGGCACTCTCTGTGTGACCCTGCCTAGACAGAGTCACTTATTCTCTGTTTGCCTTGGTTGGTTTCCTCATCTGTGGAATAGGGATGATAATAGCACCTATAACCTCCTTCCCCCACCCTGTTGTGAGGATCAAATTAGATAATAATTGTAAAGTGCTTAGCATAGTGTCTGACACATAGGAAGTACTACAGAGATGTACATTATTTATTATTATTATCATTATTTTTGCCCATTCTGGGACTTCCTCCACCTTTGTCTTGGTCAGGCTGATTTGGCCCTGGGCCCTGGGCATGCCTGTAAGTAAGGTAGATTTTAGTGTGTGAGGTAGATTTTTGTTATTCTTTCTTAGAATTTAGTTTCCCAGGATCCACGGCCATAACAATCTCTATTTCCTAGGTTCATGGTTCAAAGCATCTCCACTACACTTGAGCAGTGTTACGTAATGATAAATAATATAAACATTTGTGCTTAAATTGTAAATGTCCACGGTGACTGCACAGTGAGATACAACAGTGAGATAATGTGAACTTCTGAGACTATCGCTGGCAACATACCTTCTTTGTCTGTTGCCCTGTTAAGTAGGTGGGTACTGGTTAGTGAGTGTGGAACTCTTAAGGCTGAATGCACAAGCTGGAATGATATGTGAGCCTTGATCAGCCCCTATCAGGGCTTGAGGGGAATATGTATTTGCCTCAACTGGTTCCCATTGAGGCTTGTGGGGGTTTAGGGGAATGCACAAGCTGTTCCTGTCTCAGTTGACCCCATTGAGACATAGGGGTAGTTGTTCCCCTTTTCCCCCTTCTTGTTGGCCCCTGTAAGGAGGGTGATTAGGGAATGTTATAGGAATTGGTGCTCCTATTATCAGCAAACTCCCTCCTGAGAAGAAGAGACTAAAGTAAGATTGTTAACTCCTCCAAAGCTGTCTTCTTGTCCTTCCTGTCTGATCAAATCAAGAGTGAACCTGTGCTAGCAGCCCTCCTGTGTGTTTACCTGTCTTACAATGCCTAGCCACTGGTTTAAGGATTGGGAAAAAAAGTGATCACCCCGACTCCATTTTAAGTACTGAGGTAAGATTCTCATATGGTCAAATATCTGGTACTACTATCTATCAGAGGACTACCAACCTGGTATAAGACTCCTCGAATTTATAAACCTGGGACAAAGGGTCTAAAACTCCCAGTAACCATATATAACTTCCCAAGATTCATCTTAAGGTATATAGAAAGCCAGGGCTGGGAGTGTACATACTGTGTCCCAACAGGAGGAACCCCCTGTTGTCCTAACTAACACTTAGACTAAGACTAGGAGCTTGCCCTGAATCTTGTGCCCTTTGTTTCCTTTCCTTACCCTTCTTAAGTAGTGCCACCGGGGTAGGACAGACTACCAAAAGTAGAAGTTTCATACAACAACTCATATCAACCTTGCCCAGAAAGCAAGGGAGAACATGAATAATAATGTTAATAGTTAATAAATATGGCTTTTAAAGGTTTGCAAAGAATTAGGAGAGAAAGGAATAGTTGGCGGGTCAGATCTATGGAGAGGGGAGGAATTTATGACCAAAAAAGAAAAAGAACGTTATGAAATACAAAATGGATAATTTTGATTACATTAAATTAAAAAGGTTTTGCACAAACAAAGCCAATGCAACCAAGATTAGAAGGAAGCAGAAATCTGGGAAACAATTTTTACAGCCAGTATCTCTAATAAAGGCCTCTAAAATATGTAGAGAACAGGGTCAAATTTATAACAATACAAGTCATTCCTTAATTGATAAATGGTCAAAAGATATGAACAGGCAGTTTTCAAATAAAGAAATTAAAGCTATCTATAGTCATATGAAAAAATGCTCTAAATCACTATTAATTAGGGAAATGCATATTAAAACAACTCTGTGATACCACATCACACCTATCAGAGTAGCCAACATGAGGAAACAGGAAAATGATACATGCTGGAGATGATGTGGGAAAACTGGAACACTAATGTATTGTTGCTGGAGTTGTGAACTGATCTAACCATTCAGAAGAGCAATTTGGAACTATGCCCTAAGGACTATAAAGCTGTCCATACCCTTTGATCCAGCAATACCAATACTAGGTCTGTATGCTAAAGAGATCATAAAAAAGGAGAAAGAACTCACATATATTAAAATATTTATAGCAGCTCTTTTTGTGGTGGCAAAAAATTAGAAATTGAGGGGATGTCCAACAATTGGGGAATGACTGAACAAGTTGTGGTATATGAATGTAGAGGAATACTATTGTTTCATAAGAAATGATGAGCAGGTGGATTTCAGAAGAACCTAGAAAGACTTGCATGAACAGATGCTGAGTGAAATGAGCAGAACCAGGAGAACACTGTCCACAGGAACAGCAACACTGTGTGATGACTGACTTTGTTAGACTTAGTTCTTCTCAGGAATGCAATGATCTAAGACAATTTCAAAACACTCATGATGTAAAATGCTATCTTCATCCAGAGAAAAGAACTATGCAGTTGGAAAACAGATTGAAACATACTGTTTTTTCTTTTTTTGTTTTTTGTTATTTCTTTCTCATGGTTTTCCCTTTTGTTCTGATTTCTTTCACAACATGACTAATGTGGAAATATGTTAATATGACTGTACATACATAGCTTATATCAGATTGCATGCCATTTTAGGAAAAGGAGAAAGAAGGGGGGAAGGAATCTTATAAAAGTAAATGTTGAAAATTAAAAATAAATGAATAAATATTTTTTTAAAAAAGTTTATAAATTACTCACTGTTCATTATCTTATTTGATCTTAACAATAGCCCAAAAAGGTAGTATTGTTATAAACATTTTATATCTGAGAAAATTGAGGCTTGGATATGACAGTGAACTTGCTCAGTCAGTCACACAGCTGTAATTTGGGAGAGATTAAAACTCAGGTCTCTCTAGTCTTTACTCCTCCATTGTATACATGAGGAAACCGAGTTCTAGAGAGAGGAAATGGCAAGCATATGATCACACAACCAAGAAACCTTAAAGGACTCAAGCCTATGTCTATTGATGGTGAGTCCAGTGATCCTTCCACTATTCAGCACTGCCCCCCAAGTGCCTGGCACCTAGTAGACACTCAATAAATGCTAGATGATAAACTGTTAAAAGGCAAATTCTAGTACCTCATCCTACTGATTTCTAGACTTTGGGGTCTAGTCAGAAAGCATACAACTTTTTCTTGATTTTTGGGGGATCTTATAACATACTTCTGCTTCGCCAAATGAATGGGCATCATGAAAGTTAATTGTAAAAAAATCCATCCCTCCATTGCCAAATTATACGAAGGCATTAATGATTATGCCATGATATAACTTAAGTAAAAAAAAAATGTTTTATGTCTACCAGTGCTTAGCACTAGCTGGCACATTGAAGGAATTTAATAACAACTTATTAAAGATCATCACCTACTTATTTACAGAGCTCAAGTATTATAATGATTATAGGGGTTCATGTATAACTTTTAAGTTCATGAGAAAAAAAACTGTATCTCTAGACTTCACATAAGGTTCCTAAAGCTAAATGATGTATGGTTACAATGTTCATAAAACCCCAAAGGATCAGCTTCAGGCATTGCTGCACTATTGTCTTTCTACTGTAACTATAGACAGGCCCTATGGTAGAAAAAGTACTGAATTTGAAGGCAGAAGACCTGAATTCATGTCCTGACTCTGTAATTTGATATCTTTGTGACTTTAGGGAAACAATTCAATTAATATTACCTTGACAGGCCTAGGTGAGGAGGTATCCCCAGGACTTCATTTCCCATAATGCTTGTAGCTGGGGGGTATTAGTCATTTGAAAAACTCTCTAAACTACATTTCTGAAAAGATTATATAATTGATCCCCAGGGATATAGTCAGATTGGTAGGAAGTATTTTGAAGACCTTTAAACTGGAAAGGTAGGGCTCTCAGAGCTATGGGAGAATAATCAGGGATGGTTAGGCAAGCATTACAATGTTGGTCTTGGGAAGTGAGGGGAAGAAGATCCATGTAGCGGGGTATTGCCCTGGTAGCACCAAACCCAGAGTCCTTATTGGAATCCTGATAACCCCAGTGCATATGCAAGAGATCTCGGTAGATCTCTAGCCCATCCCAAGGCTTCAGCAGTTCTCTAGCCTGCCCTAACAATCTTCTGCAAAGTTCTATGAAAGAGACGATTTTAAAACCTAAATATATACTACTGGAGCTAGGAGTTAGGAAGCAATAGGCCCCTTTCTTGCTGTACCAGATTGGAGAGAAGTGAGGATCATGTTATCATGCCCCTAGAATTTGCAAGGAGTTTCATATATATGTATGTATACAGGCAGAAAATTATTCTACTGCTTTATTCCCTCCTGTTATTTCATCCACCTATAGGTCTTAACTAAATGCTTTTCTAATTTTATTAGTGAATCTTGTATAGTCTGGAAATAGAGTGTTTTAGTGGTGAAGGCAGTGAGCGTGATTTTCATAACAACCCCAAATAGCTATAGTGAACTTCATAAAAGAAGCAAGGGGCTCTGCAGAGTTCTTGATGTGTTTAGTTGCCTAAGTATTAGATATTAAATGCCTGCTATGGGCATGCAATATGTTCTGCTAGGTACTGGGGGAACCATGAACTGCTCTACTCAGTTGCTGATTAACTGGAATGCATCCAGAGAAAGGTGACTAGCATGGCTAGAAAATGGAATCTAAACTACGTTATTGAGATACAGCTTCAGGAATGGGATGGGGCTGTTTAACTGAAAAAGGAATGACTTGGGGGTGGGGGCATGATTAGTATCTTCAGATATTTGAAGCGCAACATGGAGGAGAGATGAGACTTGTTCTATTGGATTCCAGAGGGAAAAATTAGGAAAGGCTAAAAACTGTAGGAAGGTAAATTTTGCCTCATTTTTTTGGAAAATAGCATTTTATCTTTTCCAATTCCATGTAAAGATAGTTTTCAGCATTCACTTTTGATAAGATTTTGGGTTCCAAATTTTTCTTCCTCCCTCCTGCCTCTCCCTAACCAAGATGGCAAGCAATCTGATATAGGTTATACATGTTGCAATCATGTTAAACATATTTCCATGTTAGTCATGTTGTAAAAGAAAAAATAGAACAAAAAGGAAAAACCACACAAAAAAGTAAAAATAGTCTGCTTTAATCTACATTTTAGACTCCATAGTTGTTTCTCTGGATGTGAACCTTCTCCCTCATGAGTCTTTTGGAATTGTCTTGGATCATTGTGCTGATGAGAAGAGCTAAGTCTATCATTGCTGATCATCACACAAGGTTGCTATTAGTGTGTACAATTTTCTCCTTGTTCTGTTCACCTCACTCAGCACCAGTTCACGGATGTCTAGGTTTTTCTGAAATTCACCTGTTTCTTGTGGCACAATAGTATCCCATTACATTCATATGCCACACCTTGTTCAGCCATTCTCCCATCAATGGGCTTTCCCTCAATTTCCAATTCTTTACCATCACAAAAAGTTTTTAGTTCACTTTAAAGCAAAATTTCCTAAGAAAAGAACTGTCCCAAGTTTAAATGTGTAATGTTTGCCAACAATGAAATGCTTTAAGGGATAACTGCATAGTCATGCAGGGGTGTGTGGAAGCCAGCCTGAATCAGCTTTTAAAAATCAATCGTTAAATTCTAAAATTGTAGCGTAAGTATTTGTACCTGAGAAATCAGCAAATGCTAGAAATCAGGAATGATTGATTTTGTAATTGTCTAAATTTAAATGATGGAGAAAATTTTGATAATTCGGATGAACTTAAAAGAGTGCTACATGTACTTACGCCACTCCCCTTCCCCTGAGAACTGGTTGTTAAATATTTACCAGTCACTTCCGTCTATTAGGTGTGGTTTACAAAGGGCTTATGTTTCAGGTAGGGATTGGACTTCAGAATTTCAGATGTCCTTTAACTCTAAGATTCTATGATGTCTACAGAGAAATAAAAACTAATAAGATATTGTCCCTGCCCTGAAAGCCTGAGAGTTTGTAATGTATTAGAGAAGAGAGGATATATGTCCAAGGAATTGTATTTCATACAATATCGACTAAAGGGATGAAGTGCTAGGCCAGGTTGAGGAAGCAAAATCATTCAATGATAGAATTTGTGAGCTAGAAGGAATAGCATCCTGTGTTGCCATAGGAATGAGATGCTATTCCAGAAATCAGCTAGTGATGATTTGAAATTAGAACTTCTGGGACTATTTAGTGAAGATTTCTGGCAAAATGAATCCAGAAGGAATTCCAGTCAATAATTCATGAGTTCCTGGCCAGAGAATCTCAGACCATACTTGGGAAGGAGTTCTAGTGCTTTGTTCCCCCACTTGTTAGAGGAAACCACCTTGAACTGAGAGACATGGTCAGTGAGATACCTCCTCCATCCCATTCCTCTGTGGCAGGGCCTGGAAACAATTCCCATCAAGGGCCCCATTTCTCCAAAATTTGTCTCTCCATCTTTTCCACCAAGGGGAGAAAGCTAAAAGTAGGAGCTGAGTTCTGCTTCTGCAAATAGGCAGTGAAATTTAACCCCCCCTCCCCCTTGTGCTTTCTGTTCTTATATTCGCTAAAATTTATTCATCCTTATCAAAAGAAAAAAGGCGAGCCACTACTGATCTTTGCTTCCCTGGTGCTTAGCACAGTGTGTGGCACATAGTACTTGCTTAATATATATAATATATATTTGCTGACTGAATTGTTGCATGGATGATGTGAATAGCAAACATAGAGGGTTGGGTAAATGTGAGAATCTGTGGAGAGGGAGAAGGAGAGGGGGAGGGGAAAGAGGAAGTGGAAGAGAGAGGAGAGGGAGAGGGGAAAAGGAGAGAGGGAGGGAGAGAGAGAAAAAGAGAGAGAGGGAAAAAGAGAGAGAGAGAGACAGAGAGAGAGAGAGAGAGAGAGAGAGAGAGAGAGAGAAGGTGAGAGAAAGAGGGAGGGAAGGGGGGAGGGAGAGATTCCACTTCATCCTTAGGTACCTAGAAGGCAGACATGGACATGGTGACCTCCTTCTGGGGAATGACAAATACTTCAGAGGCAATTTGCAGTAGTATTCTCCAGCCTTCCCAAGTTGATAAGAAAAATACATTTTAGACAAGGAATGATTCATAACCTAAAGTTTATGAAGTGCCCCTAGATAAAAAAGAGATAAGCTCTTTGAGGATAAGCCAAAGATCTAAGAAGAGGGGTTTCATTACCATGTATAGATCCCTTTCCATCCTTTCCTAGGGAAATGGCGATGGATTCTCAGCTCCCACTTTTATTAAAGGCAATAATATGTAAAGGGATAACTAACCTCATGTCCACTTCCATACATGTAGGTGAAGATTTAATGAAAGATACTCCCATAATCTGTTCACTTCACTTATATTTATTATACATACATCAAAGATCATCTAATCTGACCTTTTAATTTTACAGATGAAGAGACTGAGACCAAGAGAAGTGAAGGGATCTTCCCAAGGCAAAACAATTAATACGAAGCAATGATAGGATTTGAACTCAGGTCTTCTCTGACTCCAGATCTAATACCTTTTATATCATACCCCCTGTTTCAATTGGTAGTGAAAGTCAAAGTGTCCTATCTATAAAATGGAGATAATAACTGTCTTGCTTACCTCATGAGGTTTCTGTGTTGGTATTAAATGACTAAATTCAGTGGTTTCTTGCAGAATTCAGAGGTTACAGGATTTTATCTCTTCTGCTTTGTTACAGATCCTTAATTCTCCTTATCTTCAACAGTAAAGGGAAAAAATCTGTTCTTTGAGGTCAACAAAAAAGAGTAGAGAGGGAATCTATGGGATCTCTCCTTTTGATTGCCTCTGCTTTTTCCTTTCATGTCCTTGGCTCTACTCCTTCTCATGGTAGTGAAAAGAATTAGCTGAAAGGGGAAAAACAGGAAAATAAATGTAACTCTGAGAAATGATGACATTTATTGGGTACAGCCTGTGTACAGGATATCTTGACAGGACAGGGAGTTACACAGGCCTTGGAAGAAAGACACCGTCCCTGCTCTTGAAGAACTCACATCTCTGTGATCATTTGAACCTGACCCAAATGCTTTCTGTCACTTTGGCTCATGTCTGTGTAACTGTCAGAATTTTCCTTGTAGAGTCCCCCCAAAGATACAAGGTTAGTATCCTACCCTCACTGCGTACTACATCAGACAGAGGATGCAGGCCTTTCTGCTTCGGTGATACAGATCCCCTCCCCCACTACCTAATGCCATGCCCTGTGGGCTTCTTCATGGTTTCATCTCTTGATTTTTTTCATTTTGGTTTTCTCAGTTCATACAGCATGTCACAGAATCCCAGAATCTCAGGGACTTCAAAGGCCCTCTGGTTCAACCATATACCTTACTGAGAATCCTCTCCATGACATCCTACAACAAATGACCATCTTCCCCTCTGCTGGAACTCTAGTGAAGGGACTCTGCTGGCTCCAGGGGTCACCCATTCCACTTTTGCATAGCTCGGATTGCTAGGAAGTGTTATTACTTAAACTGAGAATAAATCTTGCTTCTTCAATTGTCACCCATGCTCCAAGTATTGCCCTCTGGGGGCAAGCAGAAAAAGTCCAATTTCTGTTCCAGATGAGGACTCTTCAAATACACAGGAATCCTATCTTGTCTGAGTTTTCTATTCTCTAGGCTAACCATCCTCAACTGATCTTCACATAGTTTGGTTTCAAAGGCCTTTGCTATTCTGATGGTTCTGACCTAGATATCTTATCAATACCTTTATTAGTAATAATATAAAAATAATGACAGATAGCATTTATTTAGGGATTTGAAGTTTGTAAAGTGCCGTATAAATGTTGTCTTATTTTATCCTCACAACAAGCTTGTGGAATAGGTGCTATTATTACTCCTGTTTTACGTATGAGGAAACTGAGGCAGACCAAAATTCAGTGACTTCTCCAGGGTCACACAGGCAGAAAGTGTCCAAAACTAGATTTAAATTCAGGTCTTCCTAAATCTAGGTCCAGTGCTGTATTCAATGTGCCACCTACCTTCCTAAAACATGGTGCCCACAAATAAGTAATTGATTCTAGATGTGTAGAGGGCATCCACCTTACAGAGAATCTTGGTCTGTTTGCTTGGTGTCCTTCTCCATCAAATCCTCTGGTACTTTCTACTCCTGCCTCTTACATTTCAGTCTCCTTCCCCTGCATTTCCCTTTTTCCATCCTGAGACTTCAGGCCAGCTTTTCTCAAGAAACCTGACCCAAGGGCATCTTCTGCTGTAACTGCTGGCCTCTACTCCTGACTCTTTCCTAACTTTATCCAGGCTTCAACATGAATGACAGAGGCCTTGTGAGGGCAGGGCCAACGTCTTCAGTGAGGTTCCATACAGTATCCTGCTCAAGAGGACACTAAATAAATCATCTTATACTTTTACTCCTAAAGAACAAGATGGTGGCATGGGGGAATTCTCAGGTTCTGATTTTCTTGTCATCTGGGGGGATTTTATGGAAAACACGAAGGTCATTCTTCCTGTCTGTGCCTCATCAAATAGCAACAGACAGCCAAGTAGCAGGGCTGCCATACCAACACGTACATTTTTAGCTTTGCCTCTCAAGTAATCCTGGACAAAACAAGCAGAGGCACCATCTACAATGATACAGGTGGCACAGCTGGAATATGGTGTGGCTTGCTGATCTAGTAATTGATGGATAACAGGAGATGTCTGAGCAGGGATGTTAAATTACTTTCACTGTGGGAATAGATTGCATTGCCACCACTGTTGCTCTATTTATTTAAACCACATAATCATTGTTGCCATTTTCAGTGCCCTTGGGAATTAGATGTGTCTCTATTTATCCAATATGGAATGCACAGACCACACAACAGATTCAAGTCTAATCAAGGACCCAGGGTGCTATGGGCAAGAAAGTCAACCCAGAGATGAAATGTAAGGGAAGGGGTGCTATTCTCATACATTACAGATTTGCTAATCAATTCGATTACAAAATCACCGAAAATATTCTCACAAGAAAGATCTACCTGTATCCAAGTAGAGAACCATTAATTTACTCATCCCAGCACCCTGTGAGCTGGTTTATACCTAAATATGAAGGCTCTTCATTTCAATATCCCCAGGAATGTTGAACCAGATGGTTTCTAACCTGTCAAGAACTGCTGATATGTAGGATAGTCCAGCCTGGGGTCCAATACACATTGCATATGAAATTCCTACATTCCTTGTGATGACAAAAAAAAAAAAGTTTCCTCTGAGCTGAGTGAACTCTGGGGTGGGGTAAGTATTGGTAAAGAACACCCTCTTGACCAGAGTGCTATAAAAAAGCCCCTTTCTCTTCTCCCAAATGAAGATTCCTCAGGCTTATACTGCTTTGTTTGGAGGTGGGGGGTGGGAAGGTAGGAGAAAGAATAACCTTCTGGGGAGAAAAATATTCCGCTTCGGACGTTTTTATTTCCATTTTCTAGTAAAGCACAGATGTGTATTTTTTCCCAAAGACTATATTATAATAGAATTTCCTTGTGGATGCTCTTCAGGCACCCAGAAGTCTATGGAAATAGGACTTATTTTCCTTCTAGCAAGGTCTTTGTGATTTTCACTCATCCCTCCAGAGCACTAAAGTGGCATCTCTCCTCCAAGTCTTTCTACCCTTTTTTGGCAGGAAGCATATACTTTCTACCTACTCTAACATTTTGGCATAGTCAGGCTCTGTTTAAGTCCTTTCTCTACTTTAATGACTAAATCCCCACCTTTCCTTATAGAAAGGAAAAAAAGTGCTTGAAGTATTTCTCTCTGAAATACTTCTAACTTGTCAAGAACTGATACTAGATAGGATGGTTCAGCCTTGGGTTCAATATATATTGCATATGTAATTCCTACATCCTTTGAGATGACAAAAAAAAAAGATTTCTCTGAGCACAATGAGCTCAGACCTAAAGGAATTATTAGTAAATGTCAACATTATTTTTTTTTTTAAAGGGAATTTTACATTCCAGCATGGTGTAGTAGAAAGGACACTTGATTGGGAGAACCTGTATTTGGGTTCAAATGATAAACTTGATGATTGCAGAAAGACATGGATAGACTTGCACAAAATGAGGAGGAACAAAATGAGCAGAACCGAGAACATTATATAGAGCAACAGCAACATTAAGAACAACTTTGAGTGACTGTCATTTTGACTATCATAAAATACCCAAATTCAATACAAAGAACCTAAGAAGGGAGATGTTATCTACATCTAGAGAAAGAACTGATAAATAGAAGTATATATTGAATGATTTTATATGCATACATATATAAATATAGATATATTTGTGTAATGATAGCCATCTCTAGGGCTGGGCATGGGCAAAAGGAAAAAGAAAGTTATATAACTTTATTATATATTTAAAAGGAATAGCAAGTGGAAGATTTGCAGTTAATGTGCAATCATCTTTTTTTATTCTGCGGTACTGTGTTATGGAAGTACTTGTTTTCTTTCTTAAGTTCAGAATAAAATAAAATTAAAACAAACAAAAAATTCCTACCTCTCACACTTGCTAGATCTTGGCTCTGCTACACTTAGTGAGTCACATAATCTGTCTGCCACCATTTCATATGTAAAGGGGGGCCAAACACATCTACCTTCCAGGACTAATTAAAGGATAAAATAAGATATTTGTAATATACGTTGAAAATCTTAAAATATTGTATGTCTATTATTATTATTATTTTTATAATTACCTTTCCAGTCTTTTTATACTTTACTCTCCATCTCCTGACTCTGAATTTTCATTGGCCATCCCCTATGCCCAGAATTCTCTCCCTTCTTATCTTATATCAAATTCATAAAGCACTTAGTACAGTATCTGGCACATAGTAGGTGCTATCGAAATGCTATTATTATTATTTCTATCATCTATCCTCCCTGTCTTCCTTCACATTCCAGCTAAAATCCCACCTTCTACAGGAAGCCTTTCCTGATTCTCCTTTACTATTAATGCCTTCTCTCTATTGAGTTTCTTCCGCTCATCCTGTATATGTCCTGTTTATACATAGTTGTTCCTACGCTATTGACCCCATTAGACTGTGCCCTTCTTAAGAGCAGGGACTGTCTTTGATCTTTTTTCCTTCTTTGTAGCCCCTGTGCTTAGCTCAGTGCCTGGCATGTAAGTAGGTGCTTTACAGTAGTAAGCAGTAAGTGTGTGCTTTACAGTAGTAAGCAGTAAGTAAGTAGTAAGTGTGGCTTGCTGATGTAGTAATTGATGGATAACAGGAGATGTCTGAGCAGGGATGTTAAACTACTTTCACTGTGGGAATAGATTGCATTGCCACCACTGTCGCTCTATTTATTTAAACCACATAGTCTGGTTGTATAGAAGGGTTATAACTGAAGGAATGAACAGTGGGAAAGAGGAAACAAAACCAAACATGGAAAAAAAAAACCAAACATGCTTCAGTCTGCATTTAAACTCTATTCTAGTTCTTTCTCTGAACGTAGACATCTCCTTCCATCTTGAGTCTTTTAGAGTTGTCTTATAACCTTGCATTGCTGAGAAGAGTCCAGTTTATCAAAGTTGGTTGTCACACATGTGTTGTGTCTGTAATTGTATACACATTTCTCCTGGTTCTGCTCTTCTCACTTAGCATCAGTTTGTATAAGCCTCTCCAGGTAAATATGAAGTCCATCTGCCCCTCATTTCTTATAGCACAATAGTATTCCATTGCATTCATATACCACAACTTGTTTAGCCATTCCCCAATTGATGGGCATTCTTTTAATTTCCAATTTTTTGCCACCACAAAGAGAGCTGCAATAAATATTTTTGTACATATGGGTCTTCCTCCCACTTCTATCATCTCTTTGGGATACAACCTTAGAAGTGGTGTTACTGGATCAAAGGGTATGCAATTATTTATAGCCCTTTGAACATAGTTCCAGATTGTTCTCCAGAATGGTTGTATCAGTTCACAGCTCCACTAACAATGCATTAGTGTTCCAATTTTTCTATATCCTCTCCAGCATTTGTCATTTTCCTGTTTTGTCATCTTAGCCAATCTGACTGGTGAGATGTGGTACCTCAGAGTTGTTTTGATTTGCATTTCTCGAATCAATAGTGATTTAGAGCATTTTCTCGTATGCTTCTAGATATCTTTAATTTCTACCTCTGAAAATTGCCTGTTCATATCCTTTAACCATTTATCAGTTGAGGAATGACTTGTATTCTTATAAATTTAACTCAATTCCCTGTATTTTTTAGAAATAAGGCCTTTATCACAGACACTGCTTGTAAAAATTCTTTCCCAATTTCCCACTTCCCTCTTAATCTTGGTTACATTGTCTTTGTTTGTACAGAAACTTTTCAATTTAATGTAATCAAGATTATCCATTTTGCGTTTTATAATGCTCACTAACTTTCCTTTGGTCATAA
>CM053588.1:124501191-124516770 GCA_028646515.1 Pseudochirops corinnae | reverse complement strand
GTGCCACAGGCTCCATGTGACCACATTCAGCCTATTAGGGAACAGAGTATACTTTCAAATATCAGAAGGTCCTCAGAGTCACGTAGCCACTTTAGCAAAGGGCCTAGGGGCAGGGAAGATCTTCAGATTCCCATAACACTCGTTAAGACTGATACTTCTAACTTGTAAATTACTCAGAACTAGTTCCTCTTAAAAACTGAGAAATGAATTAACTCTTGCAGGGCACCGTTTCTGGTATTCTAGTAACCTAAAAAAAAAAAATGATGGCCATCTCAGGATGACTATCATAGCATTTTCCTGGAGCTAGAAGGGTTTTAGAGATCACAAAGTCCATACTGGTACTTTGACAGAAAAGGAAACTGAGAAGCTAAAAGAAGTTAGGACAGAGTGAGAAGTTAAACCCTATATTCTGCTTCCACCACTCAGATTTCTTTCACTTGACACACTATCTACTTAACTGAGTTCCTTAATCTGATAGTTGAAAATATTAAGAAGAAAAAAGTGCCTACATTTAAAAAGAGCTCTGGTAGGCAGAATAACGGGGTCATGATAAAATACAGTACAGACTCCCTGGAACTCATTTGCTGACGATTCACAGAGGACTTCTTGGTCTGTCAGGTTTAATGAATAGCGGATAGTGCTTAAGGCCCGGAACAAGAAAGATCTGAGTTCAAATCCAGCCTTAGACACTTATTAGCTGTGTGACCCTTAGCAAGTCACTTAATGCATGTTTGCCTGTATCTCCTCATCTGTAAGAGAGGAATGATAATATAATCTATTTAGGAGGTTTCTTGTGAAGATCAACTGAGATAATAATTGTAAAGCATTTAGCACAGGGCCTAGCACATGGAAGGTGCTATGTAAATGTTAGTTGTTGTCATTGTTTAGCAGTTCCTGGCTCTGGAAAAGAAGTTTAAGACTAAATTCAATGCCCTTCTCATGAGGCAGGCAGCATCAAGGCCATTGAAAGTTTGGAGGCTATTGGTTGAATTTGGGACTACACGCGTCATCATGCTCAACTCTGTTTTTAGACAAGAAATACCATGTGCACAACTGCAATTTCTACTGATCATATTAGTTAATTTTTCTTCTGTTAACAATAAAATCATAGAATATAATTTATCCCATGGTCTAAAATTGAAGCTATACTCGCATGGAACAGGTTTTATTTCTAACTCTGTTTCAAAGAGCTTTCTGCAGAAACCTCTTTTTTTTAAACTTTTTTTTTTCCTTATTTAAGTTTTTCCTGGAAGCCATTTGGAATTTAGCTCCACTCCCTTAACTCCCTGACATATCCCTTTTCCATGGTATTAAAATGGTCACTGGAAAGATAGGTCAACTAGTTTTAGATTTTGTGGATTTATTTATTGGGTCTCAGTGCTTTTTCCAGAGTGCCAGTTCTATGTCTAGGAGATGTTTAACTCAATCAAGATAGTTTTGGGCCACTGAAATATAAAGTAGCTTGGAAGTAACTAGCCTGTGTATTATTATAATTAATAATAAATCCCCTAGATTATTCAATTTTAACTGAGAAGGTATTAGAATCTTCATTTTACAACTGGAAATTCAGGTATAGGGTGGTTAAGTTACTTGTCCAAGGTCACATAGTCAAACATCCAAGCAAAACTTGGAAGCTTCCAAGGCAAAATCCCAATGTACAGCTTTAGCTTTAGCTCAGTTACAAAATTTGTGCCTCTTCAATGAGTGACAATACTGTTAAGAGCATGAAAAGATGCTGCTAACTAGGTACATGAAAAATATCTATTAGCCTCCTTTTATATTGGTAACTTTAGCATGAAAAAGTTAGTATTTTTTCCTTGAACAATTTTTGAGAGTGTACATTCAAATTTATTTTCACATGCTTGATACTAGATTTCATACCTTCTTCAATGATCACAATGTCACTAGTGAGTAACTTGCCCTACTCAAGTTAATTTTCACACCTAATAACTCTCAGTCTGGAAACTCCTGCTCAGACTAATTGCTCCCATAAATCTCTTTAGAGAAGTGTAAAATTCTCATTACTTAAATGATAAAACAACTAATCTTTGCTCCTTGTCTCCTCAAGATAATAAGATTGCCAAGACTGCTTCAGTTGGATGAAGTTTTGAGGTAATTAATTATTCTCCTGAAGAACAAAGCCACTAACAAGCTGGATAGGATTGTTTAGGATCTGCTGGAGAGCATAAGGCCCTGAAGACTAGAACAAGGTGGATCCAGTCTTTCCAATGGGAAAGAGATGAGTAATAATCAAAGATGGGTCAGTTTAACTTTACTGGGAAATCAGTGACTCAAATGTTTCATCAAATAATTTATTTGATGCCACCAAAAAGAGCAATTTCATGGATGGTGGGGAAGCAATAGAGATAATCTATCACAATGTCAATAAAGCATTTTCTTTTGCTCTCCATGTCATCATCTCCAAGAGTTTGGGTAGATCTAGGCTAGACTAGACCCCTGCTTGCTAGGTACCCATGTGACTGACTGGAGGGATTATCAGCATTCAGGGTGGTGAATAGCATCCCACAGTGGGTTAAGGGACCAGCTGTGAGAGGTTTAATATTTTTATCATTGATTAAGATAAAGCAATGAAAAGTAAGAAATTCAATTTGTACATGATATACTATCAAGTGGGGCTGCTCAAACTTTGAAAAATAGAAATAGAACTCAATTTCTATTTTCAATTTCAATTTCTATTTTATTTTGAATTTGGTAGATTGGGAAAATAGTAGGCACTCGGTAAACATTTGTTGAATTTGAGCGAACAAGGCTACGCAGAGCACATAGGGACCAAATAGAAATAACATGGGTACAACAGGAGAAAAAGCTAGTTTAGCCTTTAGAAAATACCTAGAAAATAGAAGATATATAGAACTACATCGAAAATAAAACAGAAGGAAAAAGTAATGAATTTAAGCTACCTTTGTTCTCTTTTTTTAATGACACTTGAAAGGCTGCATTTACATATGCTCTCATTTGGATCCTCATAACAACATGAGACTTAGTGAATAGAAATTGTCCTCGAAACTGGGAAGCCTTGGGTTCAAATCCCTCCAAGGAGACATGTGATTGTTCAGTTGCTTCATTTGCATACATCTCTTTGTGACCCTATTTGGAGTTTTCTTAGCAAAGATACTGGACTGCTTTCCCTGTTCCCTCTCCAACACATTTAATAGTTGAGGGAACTGAGGCAAACAAGGTTAAGTGGCTTGCGCAGGGTCACACAGCTAGTAAGTGTCTGATCCAATGATGCTGGTCTCCTGGCTCTTCCACAAACCATTCTCTCTGTTTCTTGGCTCCAGACATCCTCTCTGACTATGTCTCTCATGCCTGGAATTCTCTCCCTCCTCCACTCCAACTACTGAGCTCCTTGGCTTGCTTTATGTCCCAACTAAAATCCCGCCTCCTGCAGGAAGTCTTCCCCAACCCCTCTTAATTTCACTGCCTTTCCTCTGTTAATTATTTCCTGTCTATAGCTTGCTTTGTGTGTTTTTGTTTGCATGTTGTCTTTCCCATTAGATTGTAAGCTCCTTGAGGTCAAAGCCTAGCTTTTGCTTCTTTTTGTATCCCCAGTACTTAGCATAGTAGATGCTTAATAAATATTTATTGAATTGAAATAAAAGAGGTAAACTATTCCAACAATACACATCACAATATTTCAAATAATTTTACAGGGACAATAGTTTGCCAAATTTCTCTTTGTACCCCTCCCCCACAATTTTCATTGGCTCTGCCTCTGTTTATTAGTGTTCCCTCCCCTTAGTTAATTACCAGCCTCTTGAACATGCTCTAAATATCATTTAGTCATTAATTAAGAAAAATATCAGAACTAGATTTAACATACATAGTTGAGGTTCCCCAGAGCTACATTAGATGGGAAGAGAGGTATAGAACTTGATTAATGAATCCTGTGAAGTTGTCATATTCAAATTCAGACTGTTAAAAGTTATAAAATGTGACCACAAGATTTATTATTTCGGCTCACTCATGCAGGAGAAGAGCAGCTAGGTGGCACAGTGGATAGAGCCCTGGGTTTGGAATCAGCAAGACTCATCTTTGTGAGTTCAAATCTGGCCTCAGACTCTTACTAGCTGTGTGACCCTGCGCAAGTCACTTAACCTTGTTCGCCTCAATTCCTTATCTGTAACATGAGCTGGAGAAATGGCAAACTGCTCTAGTATCTTTGCCAAGAAAACACCAAATGGGGCCATGAAGAGTCAAACATGACTGAAATGACTGAACAATAACAATAAAGTGCAACACAAAGCACACTGAATTTTAAATCAGAGTTCAAATCCTAGCTCTTCCAATACCATATGTATCACCTTGGGCAAGTCATTTAACCTTTAGGGCAGTTCTTTTGGAGAAAAATAAGTTGATTCCATTAAATAACTTCCAAGTTCTCTTCTAGCTTTAAATAAATGATCCTGCTATCCTAAGCATTTTACTTCTCAAATAAATTCTTGTGAAAGTAAAACCCAGTTTCAATGGAGAGGAGATTCCATTTTTTTTTAGACCCACTGTAGATTTTGTGTTCGTTTTGTAACTGTTTATTTCATTTTTTCATTCTTGTTTTTGCATAACCACTCAAACAATTATGATAATATTTGGATACCCAAAGGCCCAAGTGATAGAACCAAAAGACACAGTAATGCTCCTCCCTATTCATAGGATTTAAATATATTGAGTCACTTGCAGAATATTGCAGAGACCACCACTGAACCCTAAAACAACATGGTATTTATATGCCGTACTGTAAATACCACTGTACTTACATGCTTTAAATTTACTGCAGTTGATGGTTAGTTAGTCTACTTGTTGTTGAAGGTAATTTACAGACATGCTTTTGGTCAACACGGGAAATGCATAAAAGGCGATGGAAAGTGTGTTGGAATCATTGGATCACTGCTCTAGAGCTGAAGGGACCTTAAAGACCATCAGGTCTAACCTCCTTCATTTGTAGATGAAGGAACTGAGACTTTGGAAGATTAAGTGACTTGCCCAAGATCACCAAGAATAGTAAATGTAAGAGGAGATATTTGAATCCAAGCTTCTTTCATTCAAGAGTCAGAGGAAGAAAGAGTTGAGAGTTGAGAGAGTCCCTGTCAGTTGTCTATGTTTTCTCTTATAAATTACAGAGGGATAAAGAGATCTAGTCAGTTTATTTTTGCAGTTAATAAAAGTCAAAGGACTTGGAAAGGACTTTCTCTAGTTTTCCTCAGGGACCAAGAATATATATTATGTCCATGATCACACTATTTTGTAGCTTATTTTTGCAATAAATAAATATATAAGCACATACTTTTCAAACATGCAGGGGGTCCGGGTACTAAAAATTTGCACACTTCAGGTCCTCCACTGCTAAACCTGAGCTCGGACACATCAGGGAACGTGAGCCATCCTGATGTTTTTTGGCCTGTTCCTCAAAGTCAATGTGAAAAAGAACTTGAAAAATATTATTACATCTCCATGAGTGTGTCATTTCATAACCTACCTTTTCCTTTTTAAGGTTGAAAGGGAACTGAAACTCCAGCAGATCACAGCCCCAGCAGGGTTTTCAACTCTTTTCTCTGAAAGGCACAGATAATATCTATTGTGGTGCTTGGAGCAATCATTAACCATGGTTGGCTCCAAATTCCAGCAATGCAAAGCGCTGAGATCAGCTCATTGACCCAATCTGCCTGGCTCACATGTTTCACAACTTTTCACATAAAACAGAGCCACTGGCACTCTCCAGGGGACAAGTGCTGTGTCCTGATTCTAGCTGCTTTTTTGAATCTGTTTGTAGAAAAGAATGTTTGATAGGTTCCCAGCATTCCCTATCTCCTTGGTGTACAGAATCAGAGCTTTGGACTGAACATTTTAGTTCCAGGCACTAAAGTTCTATTCATTTTTTCCTTCAAACCTGAATAAGCCCCAAAGTAGTATAAGATCTGGGCATGTGGCTCTTGTTGACATCCCAAAAGAAAATCCTTGAAATGATTTCTTGCAAGCCCATGACTCTCTTAAAGGTTTGGAGCCCAGAACATTACCTTTAAGTCCCATAAAGCATGATTTTGTTTTCTCACTTGCTTTTTAAAGTCTCTAATGAATACCTAGATAGCTGTACATGTCTGCTTTTGCCAAGGGGGTGAGTATCTGAAGAACAACTTCTGAGTTGTCACCCAAGGAGAGCTTTCACTTTCTGCCAACCAATTCCTTTCAGGCAGCTTTGTAGAAGGAGCAAAGAAGGAAATAATGACATATATACATGAAACAATAAATTACAATCCGTGCAGAAAGCTAATTTGCTAATTTGACATACAGTGAGGGTAATCTGTTTTGATCCTAGTGAAGTGCATTATGTGATGTGTCACAAGATCTTATTTGCAAAATTAATTTAAATTGTCTTGGAGAGATGAGCTGACTGAAGAACTGTAAACAAGCAGAACAATGAACAGTGAGCAGGGATGACGTTCAGTCAGACCGAATAGGGGGCCATCTTCCTGGCACAGTGGTGCTCTCAGGGACTGACATCATTATTCAAGGCTGTGAATTGTCATTAGCTTACTCACAATGGCAGCATTTTGCAAAGATCATTAAGATAAGAAGTTGGCATAGAGGCCAATAGCTAAAAACAGAGAGGAGGGAAGATCTTATGCTTTACCTTATGTTCCAACCTACCTTCCTAGGCTGATCTTACATTACTCTTTATCATACACTTCACATCCCAGGCAAATGGGGCTAATGACTGTTTGCTGGTTACGCTATCCCATCTCCTGCCTCAATGTTTTTGCAAGAGTTGTCCTTCACTAACTTTGATAGACTGGAGTCCTCTCAGCAATGCAAGGTTATAAGACAACTCCAAGGGACTCATGATGGAGAGGGCTATCCACATCTAGAGAAAGACATACAGTGTCTGAATGCAGATTGAAGCAAATGACTTGCTCACTCTCTTTTTTGTTTTGTTTTGTTTCGTTCCTTCTTTCTCATTGTTCATTCCATTTATAATTCTTCTTTACAACTTGACTAATGTTTAGTGTGAAGGTATTTGTGGAACCTATACTGGATTGCTTGTCCTGGGGGGGGGGGGGGTAGGAGAGAGGAGGGGAAGGAAAGGGAGGGGAAGAAAATTTGGAACTCAAGGAATTGCGGAACTGTATGTTATAAACTAAAAGCAAATAAGTAAATAAATAAAAAGAATTTTCCTTCATACCTAGAATGCTTTTCTTTCTAATATCTACTTCCTATAGTCCCTATGAAGCTCCCTTCAAAACTCAGCTCAAGCTTTATATGGTTCCCTAAGTTATTAGCTTTCCTTCATGACAAACTTACCCTGTTCAATATTCTACATATATTTTCTTATTTATTCATCTATAAATTTGTTGTTTTCTCTTAGTAGAATAAAAACTTCTTGAGAGCAGGGACTGTTTGTGCCCCCCCCCTTTGTATCCCTAATGCGTGGCATAGTGCCTGGTATAGAGTGGGCATTTAATAGATGCATGTTGAATTGTCATCATCATCAAACACGTATTGATCACTTTCTAAGTGCCAGGTTCTGTTCTAAGCACTGGGAATACAAAGAAAGGCAAAAACTCAGTGTCTGCCCTCAAAGAAACACATTTTCTAATATGGGAGAGAACATGCACAAAACTTGTAAATATAAAATGTATGGAGTGAAAGTGGAGGGTCTTCTCAGAGGGAAGACAGTGGGTGTGGATAGGAGTGAATTTAAGAGTAAGGAATGGTAAAGGCCTCCTGAAGCAGGTGGGATCTGGGATGAGCTTTGAAGGAAGCCAGGAGGTAGAGGTGAGGAGGGAGAACGTTTCAGTGATGGCACATAACCAACACAAGGGCACAGATTCCAGAGATGGAGTGTCATGCAAAAGGAACAATCAGAAAGCCAGGGCATTGTAGGAGGTGAGCAAAGGGAAGGAGAATAAATGTTAAATGTTAGGATCACAAAGGAAATTAGTGGCAAAGTGAAACAGAAGCTTCTGGACTTATACCTTAACCCTTATGGTCTCCCAAAGATAAGACACTCCTTCCCTGCAATAGGGTTAGAACGACCCCCTTTTAATTCATAGTTATACCTTGGAGATGAGAGCAACACTAAGGTAAATAGTATAGCCTCAGAACAGAGAGGATCTGAAGACTTGTAGATTATATGTTATGCTTCAGTTCTCCAATGGAAATGTGAGCTCTGTGAGAAAAGATACCTTTCTGGTAGTGAGATTCTTTTGGCTGATTCCTCTGATTGTGAAATGGGCCTTTGGTGAGGCTTTTTCTCTTGGTATCTTTGTTATTTTTTGGTATTTCTCTCATCACTAGCTTTCTGACCTCTCGTCCTTTGCTGGTGAGCAGACCTCGAGGTTGGGCTGCAAGACTGCCTTAGCTTCCTCACATTAAGGGATATAAGGTTTGCCAGACTTAGGTCTTGGCCTTGGTATGATCCCCTGAGTCATTAGCCTTCTTTCACAATGGACTTACTTTGTTCGATATGGTTCTGCCTCTGTATGGGTTTCAGTCCTGTCTTAAGGCCTGATGAAGCTGCTTTTGTTGGTACATATCTAAGTCTCCCCTTGGCTCTCCTTTCCTTCAGGAGGTCGAGCAGGATCAGCATCTGTCATTTCTTTTTGTGAGATGAAAGGAGGACAGGAGTATTCTGACAGAGTTGCTGCAGCCTTGGAGAGTTCCTACTCTAAGCCAGGCCCAATCAAAAGTCCACTTAATCCATTTTCCACTTCCCTTCTTTCTTTCATGTAGCTAGGCAGTCAGTTTCTGAAGCTGCTTGCAGGATGGTGGTAGTGAGCATGGGTGGAGTATTCCAATAGAGTAATTGGTTGAGGGAATACCCTTGGGCTGAGTCTACACAAGCTTGTGAATGTGCTTGTACCTCTATTGTGGGTGGAGACTGGTGAAGTAGAGACACTTGAATCAGTGTTCTATTAAGTATTAGAGTTCTCTGGCCATAATTCATGAAGGTTTTTATGTTGTAGATATTTTATCTTCTTTAGATTTAGTTGAGATGATTCTACACGTGATGTATAATTGAAAATGTTTCATGCTAATGACTAATCCATCATCCTTCTAGTGACATCCTGTGAATTTCATTGATTTAAGTATTCCCTTTCTGGACACAGTTTGTGACCTATCCATCCCTTCTCCTTCTGTGTGGTTCTCATCCATGTTGTTCCATAAATACATGCAACGAGTTGGGGATGCCCACCAGTGGGGCATTCTGGCTGGCTGTTGATTTTTTCTTGCTCTTGACATGTGACTAGTACATCTCTTTTTCTAATTATTTATTTCTTCAATTATATTTCTTATTTGTTGCTATTCAGTTTTTTAAAGTCATGTTTGACTCCTTGTAACCCAGTTTTGGGGCTTTCATAGCAAAGATTTTGGAATAGTCTGTCATTTCCTTCTCCAGATCATTTTTACAGATGAGAAACTGAGACAAGCAGAGTCAAGTGACATGCCCAGGGTCACACAGCTAGTAAAGGTCTGAGGCTGTATTTGAACTCATGAGGATAAGTCTTTCTAATTCCAAGCCTGGTATTCTAGCCACTGTGCCACCTAAATGCCCAATGCTCTTTATACTTAACACTTCTTTACATTATGTTGGAGCCTACAACAGAGTTTCTATCTCTCCAATGGAATACTGAAGACCTTGAATTTACAAAGGCAAAGGAGGGATGATTGGTTGAAGATATTGGTTATGTTTATCTTGGAGAAAATAATATGATAAAATATGATAACTATCTCCAAATATTGGAAGGATTGACACATAAAAGAACAATTTGACTCACTTCACTTGGCCCCAGACACAGAACTAAGAAAAATAGGTAAAGTGATGTGGATTTTGGTATAAGTAACATGTACTCAATAACTGCACCCATTCAAAACTTCAGGAGAAAAGAGTTACCTATTGGGGCAGCTAGGTGGCACAGTAAATAGAGCACCAGTCCTGGAGGCAGGAGAACTTGAGTTCAACTCCAGTCTCCAGTATTAACATTTACTAGCTGTGTGACCTTGGGCAAGTCATTTAACCCCAATTGCCCTGCTTTCCCTCCTCCAAAAAAAAAAAAGACAAAAAAAAAGATCCATCGCTGGAGGTCTTCGAGTGTTGGTTGGATAGGTAACTCCTCCTGTGGAATTGTATGGCAAAAGTGTTCAGGTAAGTGTTGAACTAGATAACTTTTGAGTTTCCTTACAACTTTGGTAGTTTGTGATTTGATCATGCTCATATCCTAGCAGAAGGAGCATAGCTGCTATGATTCTGGTTTGTGATGCACCTGACACCAAGCACTGTTGCTATATTTGACTGGATTTCTGCACCTGCTTTCTGATGTCCAGATACCTCCTTCCTTGGGGCTAGATTCTTATTCTCAGTGACTGGAGTTCCTCTATAATAACTGGACCATTTGCTGGAACTCTGCAAACTCTCATCTGTGCCAGATGCTCGCCCATCTAGACTGCTGTGAAATTGCTTCCTCTTTGAACTTTTGCTCTCTATTTACACTTGGTCTTCACTAGTCATCTAGTTGCTGAGGCCTTTGTCACATGACTGCTTCTCTGGATATTTGCTGTTCGCTGACCCGTCAAAGTGGAAGACTGACTAAGCCTTCTTACCAAGTTAATCCTGTGTTTCTCACCTGTCCTGCTGCCTTCTAGATGCAGAGTCTGCGTCCTGAATTCAACACCAGATTTGCTTAATGGTTCTTGAATTCTGATTATCCTTTTTTTCCCCTCAGGCTGACTTCCTGGGTGTGTTTCTTTGCCTTCTAGAATCTTCTGTTCTCAGATGCCTGATGTTAAAGTTATTCCTCCTGGCCATTCAGTCTCATCCAAACGAGAAAGTCCTTATCATACCCCACAGGTCTGCTTGAACTTGTGGTCCTAGTCTTTCCTTATTTGCTTGATCCATTCTTGAAATCTTTATTCTTCATCTGTAAGATGGAGATAATAACACCTGTACTGTTTCCCTCACAGGACTGTTGTGAGGACTGAGACAGATTTTGGATGTGAAGTGCTAAAGCATGATACAAGGTATCCCAAAAGTCTTGTTTCAGTTTTAAGTTTTAGTAGCTTATACTTAAAGTTGCAGTAAGACTTTTGGGACATCCTGTATAATGATCAGCTACTATTCAGTCACATACACTAAGAAATCAATACATCCTTTAGGATTTGTCTCTCATATTCTTCCATGCATTTCATACCTTGCATTATGAGTTTCATACTTAAGAGTTTCATACACATTAAAGAACTGTGAGCTACAATGACAATAATGATGGGGCAGATGATAGTGGTGATTGATGGTGATGGCAGTGATGAATCTCTGGAATCTTCAGAGATTTGCAGCAATTTTTACCTCCTATTTTTTCAGCAATGTAAAATTGTGACCATCTTCTCTTGGCCTATTTGCTAATATTCCTCTGATTCCTACAGATGCCACAAATACATTCAAACTACCCCCAAGATAGATATCTTTTTGCTTATAAATGTCCACAGTGGGAGCTAAAGCCACATTTCTCTTGCATTTTGTTGCTTCATCTGTGTGGAGGATCAAATGGAAGGCTGAGCAATTGGTCAGGCTGCTGGAAGGACAGCCCATCAAAGTCAATTGGGATACCACAGTAGCAAGCCTGAACCTTGCTATTTGCCTGTCTCAATTACTGTGAGGCCATCCCGTTAACTGCTCAGCAATCAGCTGTCTTGACAGCCAGAAAAGCCAAATCACTGCCTAAATGGTTAACTTAAACATCTGCAGGCACAGAGATAAAGTCTGTGTCAGATGTTTCCTCCTTGGTCATCATCAACACATGTTTACCGAACATCTATCATGTGCCAAGCACATGTGTGTTGTAGGAGAAAATAAGAAAAAAAAAAGAAAAAAATATGTGTTAGGTGGTATTCAGGGTACAGGAGATAAAGCATATGGTTTCTGTCCTCAAAGAGGGAGAGAGGCATGACTAGGGAGCTGGGAAGATTTGGTTTCAAATACTACCCCAAATGTTTTCTAGATCTGTGACCATGAGTGAGACACTTAGTCTCTTGGATCCTTGGTTTCTTTATCTGTAAAATGGGGTTAATAATACCTTTGGCATTCACAGGAAAGATTGTCATGAGGGTAAAAGAGGATAATGTATGTAAAATGCTTTACATACCTCAAAGTGCTATTTACATATGAGTTATTTATTATGATCAGATTTATACTCAGATATATAGACACTGGTAGAACATTCCTTTGTCATGTTTACTTTTATAATAATTTTTTCAGTTTTCAGTAACTGTTATATAAACTAATGAAAAGATGAGATACTCTGAATGAGATCAAACTTGAAGGAAAAATGTTTTTATGGATTTTTTTCTTTCATGTCTCTTCTGAATTATCGTGTATAGTTTTTTTTTTGTCCAAATCTTTGTGTTTTTTGGTGTAGAAACCTCATAGTGAGAGAATTCCTTCTGCCAATGTGTATTTGAAACCTCCTCTATATCTTAAAGTCCTAGTGATTTTGCTGGGCCACTCACAGGTTAAAGGACTGAAATATGCCCATACCACCATGAAATGCCAGCAGTGGGGGCTTGAATTCAGGTCTTCTTGATTCCAAGACCGTCTGTCTAATTGCCACACCAGCTGCCTCTCAGATGCTATTGGGTTCACAAATAATTGATCACATCCTTTAAGCCCTTTAGGCTACTTGCTTAATATAAGTCTGGCTTGAAAGACCAGAGGGTGGCAATTCACTACATCACTCTTTTGAATAGTACCTTTCTATCCTCAAAGAGCTAAAGGATTGAATTAGAAACACATTAAGAATTCTATTTCTTCTGTTTCTTCAATTTTTAAAGAAACCTTATTACAGTCAAGACCTCTATGACAGAATTAAGGCCTGGGCTAAAGCTTTGCAAAAAGCATGGCATCTACCTAAGGCGATGTTGAATTAAAATATCAGAGGTTACATATTTCTGTTTCACCATAAACCTTATGTGATCCATGGACTCCTTTTCTTATTATATGAATTTATGCCTGGCATTTACAAGCTATTTTATGGATTTTCTCCAAATTGACATCTACAGATTACAGCTCAGCTCCCATCTGCATTTTAATTTTTTATTGTAGGATTGTGGCATTGGTGAGGAACAGGCACAAATAACTGTCTTCCCAAGGAATCAGCTATATAATGAATTAGCAACCGCGTACATTGATCAATCAGCAGGTTTGTTGGTGTGTGATTATACTAATTTACTAACTGTGTGACCATAGGCAAGCCACTAACCACTATTAATCTGTCTTAGTTTACTCATCAGTAAAATGGGGATATTAATTGTACATACCTTCCTTTTGTTGTTGTGAATATAGAATGAGATGATGTGTGCAACCTTATAGCGTAGGGCAGCTATGTGATGCAGCAGATAGAGGGTTGGGCCTGGAGTCAGGAAGACCCCAAATGGGGTCATGAAGACTCAGACACAACTGAACAACAGCAGCAGACTTTAAAACCCTAGATAAATGCTAATATTACTATTTACTACCACTACTACCATGTTCTAGGCCCTGTGCTGGGTACCAAAAAGGTTCCGAAGAACAAATTAAAAGACTTTGGTTATTTTAGTGAAGCAGTCTTTTTGGGAGCAGACTGCTAATTACTATTAAATTTAGCACTACTATGAGTATTATCCATCAATAACATTTTTTAAACATTTACTACATCAGGCACTGTGCTAAGTACTAAAGATGCCAAAAAAAAAGCAAAAAAGAAGCTTAGATTCTGAAGAGGGTAACTATATATATATATACACACATATACACACACATATATGCATATGTATGTAAACATATATGTATGTATGTATGCATTTATACATATATGTATGCATGCAAGTATACATATATATATGTATGTATGTATGTGTATATATATATATGTATGTGAATGAGATTGTTGTTTGTTTCAGTCCTGTCTGACTCTTTGTGACCCCATTCAGGTTTTTCTTGGCAAAGATACTGGGGTGGTTTGCCATTTTCTTCTCCAACTCATATTACAGATGAGGAAACTGGGGCAAACAGGATTAAGTGTCTTGCTCAGGGTCACACAACTAGTAAATCTCTGAGATTTGAACTCAGGAAGATGAGTTCTCCTGACTCCAGGCATGGTAGGTACTCTATCCACTGTGCCACCTGCTGCCCCATATAAATCAGAGTATCAAAAATAAATACTAACTTGAGGCAAGACCAGCTTAAAGCAAATAACTCTAGCAGCTGGGGAAGCCAGGAAAGACCTCCCAGGAAAGGAAGCACTTGATCTGAGTCTTGACATTAGTATTAGATCCTGATCTCTTCTGGCTCCTCATAGTCCCCAGTGTGGGACAAAACTCTGCCCTCTTCTGCTCTGATGTTCTTTTGCGGGGTGTGTGTGTGTGTGTGTGTGTGTGTGTGTGTGTGTGTGTGTGTGTGCATTTGGTAATGAACCCAACTGTCCTCAGAGAATCACAGAATCAGAATTACAGAGCAAGGAAGAACCTTGAAGGCCAATTAGTCCAATGCACATTTGAACAAGAATCCTACAAACACTAGATTATTGCTAGCCCCAGCTGACAGAAGTGACTCCATTTTTCGACCACTGTGTGATCTTTCTGCATACAGGGCAGTGGTTATATACTCAGTAACTGGGTTGTTCAGCTTTATGTAAGGTATGCAAGATTCTCCTGATCACCTGAGCATGATGCCTTTGTGATCAGTGGGTATGGGGGTCGTTTGCAGTTGGCCTATTTGCTGATTGATTTCCCCTAAGATCCCCCTCCCATTTGGTCCCTGTGAATCTACCCAGCAACAGTGATCAGATATACAGACAGAGACCACGAATTCTAGGCTCTCAGCTGGGACATACATACCTCTGTCCACCCGAACTACGCCTCATGCTTGCCTATGGAGTTGAAGGGCTTGGAAACTGAGCTCCCACATTTCTGTGAGTCACAAACTGTTGACTTGTATTTTTGAGAGCTTGTGCTCCTTCCCAGCACCTGACCTGCCATCTCCTTACCAATCTTTTCCATGATATACTTGATAAATGATAGTTCAGTTTCCATTTGGAGACTTCCAGTTAGGGAGAATGCTCAGTCTCCCAAGTCAACTTATTCCATTTGTGGATTGCTGTAAGTTTTTCCAACTCCAAGCCTGAATCTGTATCTTTTCAAATTCTATCCTTTATTCTCAATTCTACCCTTGGGGCCAAATGCAAGTCTCACCCCTCTTCCATAGGACAGTCCTTCAAATATTTTAAAACAATTATCAAGTCCCTCCATATTCCTAGTTCCTTCAACCAATAATAGCAAATATTAATATGACACTTTAAGGTTTACAAAACATTATATATTTTATCTCATTGCATAATCACAACAATCCTTAGAAATAGGTACTGTTATTATCCCCATTTTACAGATGAGGAAACTGAGGTAGAGGTTTGTAATGCCATGCACCAGCAGATTCCCAAAGGAATGCTACTGTGAACAGCCTTTAGAGTTCAGATTACAAAATATAGTGAACACTCTGTTTATTCCATTACAAATCAAGACAAACATTCAAAACATTATAAT
>CM053588.1:124477261-124500691 GCA_028646515.1 Pseudochirops corinnae | reverse complement strand
TTGAATGTTTGTCTTGATTTGTAATGGAATAAACAGAGTGTTCACTATATTTTGTAATCTGAACTCTAAAGGCTGTTCACAGTAGCATTCCTTTGGGAATCTGCTGGTGCATGGCATTACATGGTTATAAGTGACTTGTCCAGGATTATAGAACTAATGTCTGAACAGGGATTTGAACTCATGTCTTCCTGACTCCAAATATTTCCTGACTCTATCTACTAAATCACTAAGCTATTTCAGTATGGCAGATTCTAGAAGTCTTTCACCATCTTAATCACTCTCCTTTGCACAGTCTCCAGTTTATCAATATTCTTCCTAAAACGTGTCAATACCAAATATATGATCTTACCCAAGCATAGCCCAGTGGAACTTTTTTTCTTCCTTGTCCCAGATCGGGTTCTCTCCCTGGATGCTGAAGCCTTACTCTGTTACACATACCAAGGTTGGTCCAGTCATCCTAAATTATGGACTCCAACAATCCCAATAGCCAGTTCCAAGAACAGCTTAGAGGACTAAAAAGTATCAGAAATTCAATCATTGCTGCAGCCCTACATGTCCTTTACTCTCCAACAGAGCCTTGATCTAGCCAGGATTACTTGAAAAGCCTGTAAGTATAAAGAGTACAGTATTGAGTCAGTGATAGCAGCATTCTTTCATTGTGGAGGAACAGATCTACCATGGGCAACCTCCCCGTCCCAGACAGATTCTTTTGTGAAGGCAAAGTAGATTATCTTTTGCCTCCATTATTACCTGGTCTTTAACTACTGAATGGGTATTGCTTCAGACAAACTAGGACCTGGGAAAAACCTTAGCTTAAGAAGGCCAAAGTCTCCCATTGCATCTGGGGTCATTGTCAGTTGTCCTGACTCATATCTTGCCCCTGGACTTTGATGACTCTGGAGAGGAGAGAGGCTGCTAACTTTGTACCACTCTTTGAACATTTAAATCCAATTCACTCGAAAGTCAAGATATCACCTCCTGAGGTCCTTGGTTCTCTCCCAGAACAAAGGACACATAATAACAAATGAATGCAGTGACCAATTGTCTGACTTCCACGTATGTCAGCTTATGTGTTTGGCAAGCCTTCCAAGTCATTTTATTTAAATATCAGCCTGGGGAAGAGGGGGATTAGAAAAAAGTCTCCACATGATGGATCAGACATATTTCTGGTCAGTAACATTTATGTGGGATTTTGAAAAATCCTTTAGGACTGAAGCACAGCCTTTCTCTCAATCATTATTCCTCAGCCTATGTGACCATTGATTTCTGCAGTACCAGTGTTGGGTTAGTTAACCCTAAAAAAGAATTTAATTATTGCAGCAGGATCTCTTACTCTTGACATACATGGTGGCATTTTATAATCTGAGAGTGTGAATTCCAAGGAAGACAAAGCATGCTTCTAGGTATGAGACTCATCTTTCAAAGACACCAATTTACAGCGTGCATCCTGTCTTCTACATTTCATAGTGTAGAAAGTCCAGATAGTCCATTCTGAGCTGGTAGAGAGAAGACTTAGGTCCTGGTACTGCCTATGCCACTTGACAGCAGCTGCCTCATGGGTAAAATTGGAATGAGCATAATGATTCAACTGTCTTGGAGAATCAATCAACCAACCAACAGTTGTTAAGAGTCTGCTCTGTGCCAGGCACTGTGCTAAGCCTTCTTAAGCTAACGCCTTTCCCAGGTCCTAGTTTGTCTGAAGCAACATCCATTTGGCAGTTAAAGACCAGGTAACGATGGAGGCAAAAGACAATCTACTTTGCCTTCATAAAAGAATCAGTCTGAAATGGGGAGGTTGACCATGGTAAATCTGTTTCTCCACTGTGCTAAGAGGTATACCAAAGTCAAACAAAAAATGATCCTTGCCTTTAAAGAGCTTATATTCTAATGGGGGCTATTACATACTCACATATGTGAATACACACATGCACACAAATCAAAATGAATGCAAGATTGTTTTGGAAGGAAGGGTGCTAATAGTTGTGGAGACCAGGAAAGATAGCATTTGGGCCAAGTTTTGAAGGAAACTGGAAATTCAGAGAAAAAAGAACAGCTAATACAAAAGGCACCAGAGATGGGAGATGGAGCATGGTCTGTAGGAAGCTAATATGGTTGGAACATAGAGGGCCTAAATCGTGAAAACATACAAGACTGTAAAATAGGAAGCAGCCTGGTTGTGAAGAACTTTGAATCCCTCAAAATGGTTTATATTTGATCTAATAGTTAATACAGGGCCCCAGGAGTTTATTAGGGGGCCATATAGGAGGTGACATAGTCAAAACTCCGCTTTAGGAAGATTATTCTGGTGACCAAGTGAAGGATAGATTGTAGTGAGGAGAGACTTCAGGAAGGAAGAGCAAATAGGAGGTTATTGCCTGAACTAGGGTACTGACTATTTATGTGATTAAGTTGATTCATTCATTCAACTGCCATTTCTTAAAGACCTACTATGTACAAAGCCCTATTCTAAGTGCCAGGGAAGATACAAAGAGAGTTAAAACACAATCTCTGTTTTTATAGAATTAATATTCTAAAAGGAAACCAAGTGCTTTTGGGGGTAGGGTTGGTAGGAAGAAAGATCCATAACATCATTTGTGGAAATTATTCCTTCTACCAGTGCAAATTGGTGAGGTATCTATAATTTACATATAAAATTATGTTTTTGACAGTAGGAACTCTTTTGCTTTTGTCTTTATATCATAAGAACATAGAATGGTATGTGGTACATGTTTAGGCATTTCAGTCTTGTGTGACTCTTTGTTATCCCATTTGTTTTCTTGGCAAGGATATTGAAGTGGTTTACCATTTCTTTCTCTAGCTCATTTTACAAATGAGGAAACTGAGGCAAACAGGGTTAAGTGATTTACCCAGGGTCACACACACTCAGGAAGATGAGTCTTCCTGACTCCAAACCTAGCACTCTCTCCACTGAGCCTCCTAACTATACAACTCGGTACACAGGAGGAACTTAATAAGTACTTACTGATTGACTGAGAATTCCCTGGGTCCAAAAGTGGTTTAGTGATTTGCTTAGGGTCACACAGCTAGTATGTGTCAGAAGCAAGACTTAAACTCAAATTTTTCCTGATTCTAAATTGTTACCGCCACTACACCATAGCTTACCAATTGCTATGAAAATACAAAATTGTAAGCAATTTGCCATCATTGTGTCCCAACTTTTTAAAATCCATCATTTAAGTTACTGAAAGTCAATTGAAAAACATACACAACCACCATTTCTACCCCTATTATCACCAATGAGACTAGGACAAGACTAAAGGGAACATTTCCAGAAAGTTCTCATTTTGATCATCAAGTTGCGATTAATCAGCAAACTGTACTTTCTCTGCATTTAGCCAAAAAAATTGAGGCAAAACGTCATAGTGGGTGGAACACTTGACTTGGAGCCAAAAAGAACTGTAATCACATCCTACCATAAACATATTAGCTGGGCAAATCACCTAAAAACATATGATCAAATGCTCCTATGAAAATTCACCCTAACTAAAGCTTCCAAGTCCTTAAGAATTCTTATTAATTTATCATTGCCATCATCATCTTCTTCATCATTGTTATTAAAGTGATTCCCCTAAAGTAGATTTTCTTTGCTCGGTCCTTTGTAAAGTTCTGGTCACTGATTTCCCTGGGCATTAGCTAAGGATCTGTCGGTATTTCATTCCAAGCTTTCTTTTAGCACAAATAAGACCCTTTGGTTAGTGTGATCCCATCCCATAAAGGTTGGAGGCAGGCATGGCTATGATCTGTAGGAAACAGCACATCTAATAGATACTCTGAGCTTTTAGCTACTACAAATAAAGGCACTTATACATAACATCTTAGGTTATGTTCAGAGCATAAATTCCTATCAGAGACATTTACTCTCTCAGAAAAATACACAAAGCCAACTCCACAGTCTTTGACCTTGAATAGCAATCCCTGATGCTGTGAACATATCAAGTAGGCAATTTTCAGTTCAATAAGATAGATGTTCCAAAGCCTTTAAAAAGAGAACAATAGAAAAAGCTCCAGAATTCTATACAAAGGAATAATTCTCTCCCTTTGGGCCTCCCCTTCAATCTTTTCCCCTCCCCCCTCTACCTTAGGCCTGTTTATTCAGAGATCAGATGAGCCAAGGGAGAAAATAATAAATCTATTCTTCCTTTCACCTTATCCCATGAAGGCTATCTTACTTAAAGGAGGGGGAAAGGGTGAAGAAATGACAAAAGAAGAGATAGAATACCAACTCCCTACTTCTCACCATTCCCCAGTGAAGCAGACCTGCATACAGTGGACATAATTGCTTTCTGGCCCACTCCAGCTGGTTTGGGTTTGAGGTCAGAGGTTGAGGAAGGTTTGGAAGGAGTGTGCAGTTCCTCTTTGCGGTAGAATTATTTGAAGGAAAGCCTTTGGTTACCTCAATTGTCACAATGCAGTTATTTCAAAACTACATTTCCTTTTTTAAATTGATAAGGCCTTTCTCATTTTCACTGTGCCAGAGATAGTGCAGGACTAGTTAAATCTGCAGCTAGTTTCAGTGGGAATAACTATTCGGGAAAAATCACAGAATATTAAAGTTCTAATATTAGGATATTAGACCTTAGAGATGATCTAGGACTGCATGTGCCTGAACACTATTTTCCTCAGCAACCTCTGCCTGAACACCTCCAGTAATGGGCATCTCATTATTATCGTTTTGGAAAGTTCAAATTGTTAATCTAAGATCATCTACATTGACGTGGCTACATCAACACTCCTCTTATTTTTTCTTTAGTCTTTTCTTTAATCTTTAATTTTTTTCTTATTTTGAACTTAACAATCATCATAAACATTTCAATATACAAAGAACATAAAGCAGGATTGTAGAGGAAATATGAACTTCTTGTAGTTGGGTTTTTTTTAAAGATGTTTATTACATTTAACAAGAGATTAAAAAAATGTCCTGTTTGTGTCCTCTACAGGACTCTTGTGTTTTAAAAAAAAGGTTTTGGTGATTCTCTTTACAGCCATTCAGTTTTACTGCCTTGGAATGAAGTTTCTTTTCCCTATCCCAGCCCTTCTATGAACTTCAGATGTTTAGATCTACCCTATTCCTTCCCAAGCTCACTCAAATTCAATTTTCTCTTCTTTTAATCAATTCTATTACATTATTTAGTTTCCATTTCATCTTCAACAAAGCCTTTCTACAGTCTTCTAGCTAGCTATTCTCCTGACTCCTTATTTTAACTGAAATCTGGATTCATTCCGAGGATACCATTTTCCTTCCATAGCCTACCCCCCCCTTCTCTCACTCATCCCAACTTACTATTGCTCTACATTCATCCCAAATGCACTTTGCGCTCTCTGAGTCAATGCAATTATTTTACACCACCCTCTCCCCATTTTTACTATTATCTCCTGCCCTTCCCCCAACCCCATGTCACTCTCCAAACTTGTTCAAGGCTTTCTTCCATGCTCCATCCTGTGTGTTTAACCTCCACAACTCCAAAATTCTTATTTAGGATCCCTTTAACATGAATCCCAGATTTTGTTTATCACTCCTAATTTATCTAGGTATCAGAATGGTCCTTCCTTTAACCTTTTCATCTCATGAAACTGCATTAACTCCAGAATCACAAAATTACAGAATTTCAGAATTGGAATGGGCCTTGGCAGCCATGTAGGTCAATCCATACCCTCCTCCCCCTTTCCTGAAGACCTCAAATGAGGTAAACCTAATTCTCTCTGAAGGTAGCCTATTATACGTTTGGAGACCCCTGATTGTCAGAAAGTTGTGTTTTGTGATTTTTTTTTTCATTATTATTACAACAAGCCTAAGTTTGCCTCACTGTAGTTTCTACACTTTGTCTTTCGGTGCAATTTCCTTTTCCATGTAATTACCTTTCAAGTAATTGAAAGAAGTCATCAAATCTCTCCCAAATCTTTATTTTTCCAAGTTAAACACCATCAGTTCCTTTAATCCATCCTCAAAGAACATGAACTCACAATTCTGGTTTCCTTTCTCTGGATGTTCTAACGCTCTTTCTGAAATGTGCCAAAAAATGAACACAATATTACAGATATAGTCAGAAGGATTATCACCTTTTTAGTCCTATAATATGTGCTTTTGTTGAAGATCGATTCACTTTTTAAGGAGCTGCAACATGTATTATTCATATTGAGCTTACATCCCATTAAAATATTCATATATTTTTCAGGTAAACTGAAAACTGTGCTGTCTAATTATACCTGTCTATCCATGTATTTGTGAAGTTGATTATTTTGAACCCACATATAAGATTTTTTTTCTCATTCAACCAATAATTAATGAATAAACATTTATTAAAAACCTACTACATGCTAGACACTGCACTGAGTGCTTTTCTCATTTGTATCAGTAGGGAGTTGAATAAGATAGTCTCTAAGCTCATAGATGTAATTAGCTAAATCTGTGACTATGATCTTGAGATCTAGTTCTTAGCACAGTACTTGTCACATAGAAGGTGCTTAATAAAGATTTATTGACTGAGACATTTATGCCTTTGGAATTTAATCTTAGTGTAGCATTCCTTCTGGAGCTACTTTCTCAACCCTACTCTCAATGGTTGTCTGGGTCCCCAGAGAAGCAGACTACTATTCTTAGGGTTTGAGAGGTAACCTTGAGGACTTAGGTTTCTAGGTAAGGTGATTATGAGCCCCTACCAGTGTGCTTCCCATTGATAAACACCCAGATTTAATGCTATTTTAGAAAGGACATTAATTAAGGTAATATAGTGAGAACCCTTAATGCAAGATATTCCCCTAGGTATCTGGGCCACAGCCTTCCTTTGTACAAGGTCTCTGGACTCAGTTAAAGTACATTTGTGGTGAGGTATAGTTGTAGAGGATGTATGTGACAAAGGACTGACTCCTGCTCTGGAAGTCCTTTTCTTCTTTAGTGAAGTTCCCTGTGGGGTGGGGTGTCAGTGATTATTCATAGCTCCTCACAGGGCGTAGCATCTATGCTAGATGGGTCAACCTACTACTAGGCTGAGCCAATCTACTGCTGAGACAGATCACGCTGCTATTGTCCTGAAATATTTTCAGAATTTGCAATTCTCACAAGGTCGTTATAACGGCATTTCTAACTCAAAGTTGTGACTTGGTGAGCTTTTGACTTCTGTTGCTACAGTTTCTGGCTCTTTTATACTCTTTGGCTAACTCCAGTGAGACCTTTGATGTTACTTTTGGATCTCCCAAACTTGCAAGTTCACTCCTCAGACATGGCCATTCATTTACCAAGGTTCAGGAAAGAATAAAGACAGAGGCAGAGGTGGTCACATGCACACAGCTTCCATGAACAGGTGAGAAACAATGCAGAGACCCTTCTCCTTTGGTTCCCTCAAGGCATCTCTGAGGTTTGTTACCTTCCAAACAGTAGGAGGGTAAATAGAAATGTCACTTTCTTGGGAGACCTTCTGTTTGTCCTTAGTATTTTTATCTGTGCTTCTGGCTCCAGACACATTGTTTCTTACTGGACTAATTTTTCTAATCATATGATCAGTGATAAAGGAAGGAGGGAGAAAGTCTCTTTCCTCCCAGCTCCCCAAGATCAATTCTCTGTGAACCTAGAGTTCTTTTCTCAAAGGCACTAACTGCTTTAATTAATTTAATTATAGGTATCATAAGAGGTATGACTTGATCTTAACCAAGCGCAAGAGTTTCCTCAAATGACATCTGTTGTTTTTTATCCACTAACACCAAGTCTCAGAATCTGTCCAAGTTGATTAAATGTTAATGCACAAATTATGATGAAGTTACAGGAGGAAAGGTCTTTAATACTTAATTCAGTTTGAATAATTAATTCAGGTGGAGGGTCAGAACCTTAGATCTGATCCAGCTCGGTGTTTTAGCTTGTCAATATCTTTTTGGATCCCAAATCTGTCATCTCATGTGTTAACTATTCCTTCTAACTTTGAGTTGTTTGCAAAGAATGTCACCTGCACCCTAATCCTAATCCTTGATAAAAGATGTTAAATGCCACAGGGCAAAGACTGGGTCACTAACTTTCCTTAGACAACCTTCCAAGGTGATGATGAAACATTAATAACTATTCATTAAATGCAACAATTCAACCAGTTCCAAATCCCTCTAATTATACTGTTGCTTAGCTCATTTCTGTCATTTTTTCTCTCTAAAAAGAGAATAGCAAAAGAGACTTTATAAAACATTTTGTTAAAATATAGGTAAGCCATACCTATAGTCACTTATCCTATCAGTTCAGCAGTCCTAGCATTAAAAAAAAAATAAAAAAGTTTAGTGTAGCATGGTCTATTCTTAATGAAGTCACTCTGACTTATTATCACTACTTTCTTTTAAATTTTTCCTAAGAATAAAAGGCATATTCCTTTGCCTATAAAGATTTCATTCTCTTCCTATTTTTGAAGGCCAGGCCAACATTTTTCTTCCTCCAATTCTATGGTACCTCTCCTGCTTTCCAAAGGCTTTAACACATCACTGACAATTGTTCAATGATAACACCATTTGGCTCTTTCAGTACCCAAAGTCATCATTCATCTGGGCCAGATAATCTGAATGCATCAAGAGTAGTTAAGTGCTCTCTAACAATCGCTTTATTTATTTAGAGTGTCCGTTCCCTTTTAGACATTTTGTTTTGTTCTTTCCAGTGCAGAGGTCATTCTTCTTGGCAGAAAATAGAAGCCAAACAATATTTTCACACTTCAACCTTGTTTATATTGTCATTTATCATTTTGCTATACAACCTTTCAGCAATGGGTCTATCCCTTCCTACACCTTCCTTTTTTTCTACAATAGAATTAAAAACATACAAAAAAAACCCTAACCTTTTTTGTTGTTGTCCTCCGCTTTCCTCAGCAATCTTATGTCATTTTGAGCTTTAACTCTTCTACATTATTCTTATACTATCATACTACTCACATAGTACCATACCAAAGATACCTTTGTGCTCCTCCTCTATCACCAACCATTGCTTCCATCTTCTTTCGTTCTCTGACCACAATTTCCCAACTTTCCATTTGTCATATTTAGCTTGCTCTTTGCTGTAATTATGGCATCCAGTCCTTGACATCTTCCTGGTCTCTCAATTCGTCATCCCCATCTGACTTCATTTGTTTCTTCATTAAATCTAATCCCAGACTTTATGGGCTTATGCCACCACCCAGAATCCCACCCTCCTTAGGCATGTTACAGTACCCATTCTGTCCCATTTTGGTAATATCTATGAGATTATATTTTCCATCTTGTGGCAAATTTCAAATTCACTTTGTCTTGATACTATGTGCACTGGCTTTAGACATGAATATCATCACCAAGCCATATTCCTATTATTTATACTTGAGATACATCTTCCACTATGATGCTGTCTTCAGTTTCATAGCCATCCTCTGCTTAACCATTTTTTACAATTTTATTGTTGCCATTATGACACTCACTGTCCCCCCCTCCCCACTCCCATTTCATGAAAGGATAGTTTTAGAGCAGTAAGAACCCTTAGATAGCGTATTGTTGAATCCCCTCCACCCTCCCTCCTCATTTTACAGATGAGAAAACTAGCTTTCCAAGAGGTTAAGTGACTTGCCTAGATTTATAGGGATAGTAAGTAGAAGAATCAGGATTTGAGCTTTAAGTCTTCTGCCTTTGAATTCAACATTCTTTATATGACATCAAATAACCTGCCTAGTTTTAAACTTTCTTGATCATATAAGCAATTCTTCTGCCAAAAGCATTCTTCCCAGTATAGGTAAGCTATGCTCTTTCACCTCTCAGAGGGAGATTCTCTGTTGCCTGTCATCACTGTGGTGTTTTAATCTCTGGTCCAGAAAACCAAATCTTAGAATCTTCCTATGTATCCATATACTCACTTATTATATCTTTCTGTCCCTTCAAAAGTCATGATCTTTATTTGGAAGAAAACATTTCATTGGATGGGTACTTACAGACACTGTTCAATTATGCAGAAATTTATTGGGAGAGGGAGCAGAGAGAAGAAACAATTCTGACTCTTTTTTGTTTTTGTTATTGAGAAAAAGATTGGCGCATTGGAAAGTACATTGGAGTTGGAATCAGAGGATCTGCTTTTTACTATTTGTTTGACTTTGGGCAAGTCACTTCTCTATTCCTTAGTTCCTTTAAATATAAAACAAGGTGGGGGTGGAGGTTGGATTAGATGACCTTTAAATCTAGTATCCTAAAAAAAAAAATGGTTTAAAGATAACTTTCTGTTTGATCTTCCAAAGGTCTAGCTCCAAGGTTATTGCATGGACTCTTTTAGAAAGAACCCTTTAAAAAAGCTTCAAAGACATAAAACCTAACAAGCTGTCAAACCTTTCCTCTCCAGGATCACAATGGGGTCTTTATTGTCATATTTCCCAGGATCTTGCTTGACCATTTGATTAACAAGATGAAACTCACCAGCCACCATTCAGGGTTTACTGAATCCGTGCAGGATGTTAAGGGGACCTTGCAATTTCTGGTCATCTTTTTAAAATGAGTAAGATACATTTCAGAGGGTTGCTGCCCATGCAAACAACCTGCTATATCTTGACCTTCTTTCTAGACTGCCAGAAGCCCTTGTTATCTGTGGGTCTTTTGCTTTCATACTCAGGATGAACCACACCATTTCAGCTATTCATTACATAGGTCTTTTCCTCTTCCCATTTAGGTATTAACAGTATCTTTAGAACTCCACAAACTCCTTGGCATAATTGATGCAAGTGATAGAATTATATAATCAAAGAAACCTGTTATTGAGTGTAATAGGCCATGGGATCTAATAATCAGGTAGGAGATATGCATTGTGAGCCTGGAGCACTCAAACTGTTGAAGCAATACTCTAGTCTAGGAGAAAGATTTGTTTGGTTTGCTTGACTATTTAGTTAAAAGGCAGTCTCATAAGTTTCAAATATTTCTATGAGGTTTTAGATTAGCAAATAATGCCTCATACTTTAAAAGTCTACTGAATGTCTGTAGTAATTTATTATCACTCATCTGATTCAAATATTTGAATTGTGACATCTATCATTCACTACTTTGTTCAAGTTGTCCAGTAGTTCAAAGGTAAATTCAATTCAATTTTTAAAAATTAGCCTGAATGAGAAGAATTTGAAAACTAGAGAGATGTGGAGTTTTAGCTGAAGCTCCCAAGAAGGAGCTACTCGGTGGGAGTAGTGGGGGAGTGGGGGGAGGAAGGAAAGTCCTCAGCTCCAGTCTTGGTCAGGTCTCTTTCTTTCTTGCCCCTTCTTTTGACTAGCAAAGGACTTTGACAACTTTGAAGGGACTAAAGAATGTTGAAAGTTCCCAACTTCTCATCAGTGTCCTAGCTTTCATACCACTATAATGGCCATGGGTCCTATTTTTCCATTGGTGTCCTAATACCCGGATTGTCTAGCAGTGGTGTCTGCATTGGTAGTAAAAGACAGATTGGATTAATTGATTCTCCAATAATCTTAAAGTGTGTGTGTGTGTGTGTGTGTGTGTGTGTGTGTGTGTGTGTGTGTGTGTAGGGGGCGGTGTATACTGGTAGGGACTCAAGCCAATGGCACTAGAAAATCACCCTTGATTCCTCAGGGCTACCCCTAGAACATGAGGGGGAGATGTGGCCAGCCTAGTTCTGGAAATCCCATCTGTGTGTGAAGATAGAAATTGAGCTGAAGATACCTCAGGGCTTACATGGACAACACATACAAATATAAACAGAAATTTGGGAGGGAGGGAACTAGTAGTTGGAGAGATTAGGAAAGTTTTATATAAAAGATGGTATTTGAGCTGTGTCTTAAAGGGTATAGTGAGGGAGTTTATGAGATGAAGTAATGAGTGAGTGCATTATGAAATGGAGTGTTACAAGTGGAAAACAGAAAAGGCACAAATGTGTAGCAAAGACTGGAGTAGGGAGAAACTTGAGGCAATAGTTTAGATGAGAAGCATGGAGAGCCTGAAATAATGTGGCAGCTGTGCGAGTGGAGAGAAGGGGTCAGATGGGAAAGAAATCATGAAAGTATAAATGGCAAGATTTGGCAACTATTTGGGTATATGAAATGAAGGGAGAGTGAGGTGTTCAGGATAATGCCAAAATTATGAATCAGTGATACTGGAAGGACAGTGGTGCTTTTGACAGATATAAGGAAGTTTGGAAGAGGGAGAAGTTTAGGGAAAAAGAAGATGAGTTCAGTTTCAGACATATATTGAAGAGGTTTATAGAATGTGTAGTTTGAAATGTCCATTAGGCATTTGTTATCAACGACTGAAGTTCAAAGAAGAGACTGGCCCTGGCTATATAGCTCTGGGTGTAGATAACACCCAGAGTTGATAGCAGACTGATAAAGGCTTAGTTATTGATTTCTATATCCATCACCTATGTACACACAACTCTAGAAGATATTAAAGGAGGGGTTGATTTATTGGATAAGTAGCTGATAGAAAAATTCCTTTGCTCTATGTTTTAACTGTTTTTTTGTTTTAAATCTTTTGCCATAACTGGCAAATATAAGGAATCCCACTATTTTCATGTGGAGTGGGATGGGGTGGATGGCTGGTGTTTATTAAATTTTATTTTTACATATCATCTCAATATAAACATAGAGATGAACTTTGAATACAAAGAACTGTAAAGGACCCCAGTCGCCTGGGTTATATTTTTTCTTACCCTTGCATTTTCTGGAGATATTGGGCAAAGAAGGAATCTCTTGTTTAGTAACTCAGTCTTGTCTGACTCTTTGTGACTCCATGTGGTGTTTTCTTATCAAAGATACTGGAGTGGTTTAATATTTCCCAATAGCTATAGGAATAGGTAAAAATACAATGGGAACCTGCTAAGAAGCCATACAGCCTTTGCCAAAGCTTCAGGTGGCATTCTAGCTTCCCCGCTCAACGTAAGAGAAACGCCAAATTTAACCAGCACTGACATTTTTCATTCATTTGAGAGCTCAAGTTGATGCAAGTGATGATAATCTTTTTTTGGTCACTTGAATGGCTGTTTTTCCTTCCCCCTAGGAGATCAGTCAGGAAACCTCTCCTACCATCTGTTTCTGGTTTTAATGTATTTAATGTATTTCTGAAATTCTACTCAGGAACCAGGAGTGTTAAATATCACAACTGGTCATAATCACAGAAACAGACTCGCAGTTGCTTAGAGATATCCATTTGTAATATGACTTTTTAATACTTGGAATTTGGCTTCACATTTATTAATCTTAGGTCAAACACTTGTGGTAGCTGGCACTTAAAGGTGGCTGGCAAAAAGTCATACAAATTCCACAGATTCATATTTTTTCTCCTTTCGCACTTTAAGCTTTGTCCAAATTGACTTAATTGCTATTTTCTATATAGAACATTCTAGCTCTTACCTCTGTACTCATCTACAGATCAGATGTTTCCCAGGCCTGGAATATTCCAGCCCCAGCCCCTCACCTCTGCCTCTTGGGATTCCCTAGTTCCCATTATGGCTCAGCTCAAGTACTACCTCCTACATAAGGTGCTTCCTTACAGCCTCCCCCACCTTCCCCCAACTCCCAATTACTTTCTCATTACTTATTTATTTTAAATGTACTTATTTATGTGCATTGTCCTTCTCTCACATAGAAAACAAGCTATTTGATGGCAGGAACTATTCTTTTTTTTGTCTTTTTATACTAGGTGCTTGGTACAGTGTCATATAGTAAGCATTTGATAAATCCTTAGCAAACTGTACTAAATTCATCATCCAATGCTAACTGACAAGTCATCTGTCACTTATGAGTTTAAAGAGTTTTCTGGAGGCACTGCGTGGTGAAAGGACTAACTCGCATAACTTATTTGTGTCACAATCAGAATTCAGCTCAGGTTTTCCTGATGCCAAGGCTAGCCCGTTACTTAATATGAAACACTGCTTCTCACTGGAAGAATATTGTGTTTAAAAGATGGAATGCTTTTTTTCCAGAAGAAGCTTGGGGTCCCTAAAAGAGTTGTGTCATTTCTTGAAAGAATTTAGCCAACTCTCTTCTTGCTCATTCTGGTTCCAACTAATTTTTCAATGGAAAGTTTATTTATTACACACACACACATACACACACACACTCTTGCATATGTATATGTATATGTACACATACATGTACATGCATACACTTACGTATACGTATATGTATATATACAGAAGAGTGCTGGTAATTGTTTTACAGCTGGCATTCTGAAAAAAATATATGCATGACACACTTTTAGAATTAATTGCATTTTTATTTTCTCCATCATTTTCTTAAGCTGACAATCAAGAAAGCAATAAATCAAGCCCTGATTTGGAGCATTTGACAATTTCAGAGTTGTAAATGCTACACTGAAAATTTAATAATTGGTTTTCACAGGCCAATTTGAGCTTGCTCCAGCACACCTGGATATAGGACACATGCATATAGATGCATGTGTGTTTGTATGTATGTGTGTATATAGATATAAATACACCCATGTATATACATATCTACATGTATACAATATAGGTGGACAATATATAGGTTTGTATATATACATTCTCTCTCTCTTTCTCTCTCTCTCTCTCACACACACACACACAGGTATGTGGACAGGCTCTATAGGTAGTCTACCCTCATTGTCTGGACAACAGATATTCTTGATCTGCTTTGTTTTTCCTAGAAATAGAGAAAATAATAAGTACTGATCTCATGAGACTCTTCAATATTCCAGTGTTTGATGCAATCAGCAAAATGTCCTTTATATGTAGGGGCCTCTCGAAGATTTCACTTTCTATAGGGAATCCCTTATCCATTTAGATTATGCATTGGACATCTCTCATGCTAATGGTAAACAACATCGGTGAGTATCTTATTTATTCCTTGCTTAATATAACTGATCAAAGATTATTAAAGAAGTTTACCTCTGTTGTATCTTTGAAGCAATCATACATAATTTTCACACATGCATGTAAGAAATCTTATTGAAGGATTGCCTTTATGGAAGTGTTTTGGCCTCCTAAATCAAACATTTTTATAGCCAACAAATAATAAACACAGAGGAATTTTTTATTTTCTAGGTTTCTTAATCAATTATGTTATGGCATAGATGTTACTATTAGGGAATATCACTTTTGAAAACCTGATGGTTTCCTTCTAATACCTTCAGCAAGGAAACCCTCAATGCATCCTTAATCTTCATAATTTTTTTTATTTTTTCTTTTACAAATGGGAAAGTAGACATAGAGACTAGAAGCTATAGATGGATGTTCTCTCGGTTGACTTTCTTAAAATAAGGCCTGATTCCTTCCTACCCTCCTAACCCATGCTTTCTGATATCTTCCTCTCCTTCAAATACCTTGAGAATCAGTCCCTTAAAGTCTTAAAAATCTGTCATTTCCAACATAGACCTCTTTTGTCACATTTGGTCTTAGTCATCTTTCTTTTGCTGTGTTTGTTTACATCAAAGCTGCTTTCACTTCCTCAGGAAGCATGTCTGGTATTGTGATTCCCCTGGCCTTGATGGAGAAAAGAGTTTATCAAAAATATCTCTGCATAAAAACATTTTCCATTGTCATTTGGAATTATCTCCTTTCAGTCAGTTTCCTAATTGCCTTTGGGATGATTTTGCTTAATTGGGTCCCTTGCCAAGTGTTTTTTGGACTTGTTTTCCTTTCATTATTTCTCTATATTTTATGCAACAATACACTTATAATCTTCTACCATTCGTCCCAGTAAGATTTTACAAACAATTCAAATTATATACTGAAATGTTTTTTTTTTGTTTTGGCTGCCATATCTCCTTGTTGTGTGAGTCCAATGTGTGCTGACTAAGACACTTTTTAGTTACTTTTAGTCTACTCAACATGGCATTTTTTTTACAAGAAAAGGTTAAAAGTTTTCAAGAAATTGGTATAATCAATCATTATATCCTTTCCTTCATCCATTTCCTATTGTTTTGGTGCCAATAACTTATTTAAATAATTAAGGTTGGAGTTGTTTTGATTGCACACTACATATTTTCCCCATTCTTATTCTTTCTTCTAGTTTTGTAGTGGTTTTTTATCTTTATTCAGATAAGTTAGTGGTCTGACTGTGCATGGACAATTCATGGACAACTCACACATCAGTAATTCAATAATTCCCTTTCGACTCTTTAAAATATAATCCATTTTTCTATGTGTGTGTGTGTGTATGTGTGTGTGTGTGTGTGTGTGTATGTGATGTTATTTAATACACACTATTCCCAGTGCTTCCCATTTCTCTTATTGGAAAAATTTATTCATGATATATAGTTATAAAGCTTATACATAACATACAAGTTGAAGGTCTCTCTCATTTATCATTCCTGAACCAGATTTTTCTTACTTTTTTTGATTTCCATTTTTATGTAGGCTTACCTTTTCATGCTGATTATTGAGTATCAAAGTGTATGTTGATTTAATTGAAGTATTTTGCTAGGTCCTTCCAAAAATTTCTCTTCCTTTTCTACTTCTGCAACATATGTTGGTTATATAAGATGCAATTATTTTTGTGGCGATATTTTTGAAAATATTTACCAGGAGAACACTGTAATATGAGATGACTAAATCCACTATGAAATGATATTTCATCACAGAATAATCAATTTAAGATTTGGTAGGTACCTTGGTAGCCCTTTGGTCCAAACCACACAAGAAAAGAATTTCAAGGATAACAAACCCGACAGATTTCCAAGGAGAGCGAAACTCACCACCTTTCACTGTCTAATCCATTTTTGGACAGCTGTGTTATGGAATTGACTTTGGATACATGATAGGCAACTAAATGGTCCAGTGGATAGAGTACTGGACTCAGTCAGGAAGACCTGAGTCTGAATCCTGTCTCAGACTCTTATAAGCTCTGCAATGCTGGGCAAGTCACTTAATCTCTCTTGGCCTCAGTTTTCTCATTTGTAAAATGAGAATAATGATACCACCTACTTCACAAGGTTGTTGTGGGGATCAAATGGGATAAAACATGTAAAGCACTTTGCATACTTTAAGCTGCTGTAAAAGTGCTACTTATAATTAAGTATAATAATTATAATTACTTATAATTAATAAACTAACTTATAATTAATGCACTTAATTAATAAAACTAATTACTTATAAATAATAAACCAGCTCTACCTTTATTTGCCTCTCCAGGGAATGTCTGTTAACTATCCTTCCATTTACCCATAACTTCCTTCAGCTATTTTTCCAGTAGTGTGTCATCAACTTATTGTTTTAATTTTTTTTGTTCTTGCTTTTTGGAGGGGGGAAGGCAGGGCAATTGAGGTTAAGTGACTTGCCCAAAGTCACACAGCTAGTCAGTGTTAAGTGTCTGAGGTCAGATTTGAACCCAGGTCCTCCTGACTCTGGGGCTGGTACTCTATTCACTGTGCCACCTAGCCTCCCCACAAACATTGTTTTTAGAATACAACAGGTAAGTTAATATTACAAGTGGTCTAAAATTATGAAACTTGGTAGCTATCATCCCCAGTTCCACTACTCTGCCGCCAGTGCTGAAGAAGAAACAGCTAGAAGCAGCACTAGGCTGAGGGCCAGTTTGTCTTTTTCATTGTTTCCTAGCTTTCATGGATGGATAGAAGCATTTACAAAGTGATTTCTATGTACCAGGCACTGTGTTAAGTTCTATGCAAATACAACCTCATTTGATCCTCATAACAACCCTAAGAGTTAGGTGCTTTTATTATTCCCATTTGAAAGTTGCAGAAACTAAATCAAAGAGAGGTTAAATGACTTGCCCAGTCACACGAGCTAATAAGTTCTCCTATGCTGGATTTGAATGTGAGTATTCTTGAATCCAAGCATAACCCTCTCTCCACTGTGCCACCTAGCTTTCTCTTGGTCTCATGGTCAAATAATTCTTTATATGTATGTGCATAAATGTTGTGACACCCAATAAAATGTAAGGTCTTTGAGGACAAGGGTTGTCTCAGTAACCTTGGTGGCTAGCACAGTGACTGGCTCATAGTAGATGCTTAATAATTGCTTACTGATTGATTCCATCTCAGCATACTTTGTTTCATATCTGTTTTGTGCATTTAGCTTGCATTCTTGGGTATTGTTCTTCACAGATAACTCATCATAACATGGAGATAACCCCAGATTTGCTAAGGCAATGCAAAAGAATCCAAGCTAGAAAAGCTTTGAATAGTTGCATTGAGTGACAGACTACATGCTTGCTCTCTAGATAAGTTTGGAGAGCATGTACACTGATTTGAAAACTTTTAACCTTCTTTGTAAATAAAAAGTGACTCAATATTTGTTCACATAAAATCTCAAGAACCATCCACTAAGCTTTTAGAGATAGTATCTTTATCAATGGAGAGTGTGCCCACTGACATAAAATCATTGACCTTGGAAGTTTTGTATTTATAAAAATATATCTGGTATCCTCTTCAATTTTCTGAGCAAGTTCACCCCATTCACATTCACAGTTATCATTGCTAACTGCATATTTGATTCCATCCTATTTCCTTATGTTTTCTTTTTTTTCCCCTCCTGTCCCCTCTTTAAAGACCATTTTGCTTAATCTACTTTTTCTCTACTTTCCCTTCTACTTTCCTCTTGGGTAAGAGGAATGTCTATACTCAACTGTGTGTATATGTATTCATTTCTCCTTTATTGAGTTCAAATAAGAGTTCCATACAAGTGTTGCCTGACCCCTGCCCCTTTGTATAAACTCTTGTTAGTGCCCTTCACTTATGTGAGATGCTTCTTCTCTCCTCCCACTTCTCTCAGTGTATTCGTCTTCTTTATTCTTCCATTATTCTTTTGAAATCATCTAAACATAAAGAATCATGCCTAGACCCTCTCTCTAATTAGATTCCCTCTAAGACCACTGACGATGATGAAGTGCTGATTGAGTGCATGTGTGCTCTCCCCATATTAGAATATAAACAGCTTAACCTTATTTCGTCCCTTATGATTTCTTACTCATCTTGCTTTTTAAATGCTTCTCTTGAGTCCCAAATTTGTATGCCAAATTTTCACTCAGTTCTGGACTTTTCATCGAGAATCTTGAAAGTAGGGGGCTGAGCCAAGAGGGCAGAATGAAAACAGGGACTTGCTTGAGATCTCCCCCAAACCCCTCCAAATACCTGTTAAATGTCTTGAAACAAATTCTAGAGCAGCAGAACCCACAAAATGACAGAGTGAAACATTTCTAGCCCAAGATAATCTGACAAGAAAGGTCTATTGCGCAGGGTAGGGAGAGGAGTGCAGACCAATGCTGGACACGCCTGCATGGACAGGGCCCTCTAGCTAACCTGGAACAGGCCTCATGGAATGAATCACTGGCAGCTGTGGCAGTTTCCAAGCTTCTCAACTCAGACACCTTAAAAAGTCAGTAGAAAAGGTCTGTCAGGATCTGGGTGAGAAAGGAGTGAGGTCAACAGTATTGTAGAAACACAATCAGGATAACACAAGATTTAGTAGCTTCTGCCTTAAGAGATCAGAGGTTTTGGAATATGATATTCCTGAGGTCAAAGGAGCTAAGATTAAAACCAAGAATCCCCTACCCAATAAAATTGTGTGGAATCCTTCAGGGGAAAAAATGGATGTTCAATGAAATAGAGGACTTTTTAGCATTCTTGATGAAAAGGCCTGAGCTGAATAAAAAATCTGTCTTTCAAATATAAGACTCAAGAGAAGCATGAAAAGGTAAACAGTAAAGAGAAATCATAAGGGACTTATTAAAGTTGCATTGTTTATATTCCTACATGGAAAGATGATAGTCATAACTCATGAGACCTTTCTCCCTGTTAGGGTAGTTGGAAGGAATATCTATCTATATCTATATCTATCTATATCTATCTCTATCTCTATCTCTATCTCTATATCTATATCTATCTATATCTATATCTATATCTATATCTATATCTATATCTATATCTATATCTATATCTATATCTATACCTATATCTATATCTATACACACATATATGTATATACCTATACATATAAGCACATATATGCATATATATATACATATAAGAGCATATATATAATATGTATACATATTTACAGAGGGCACAGGGTAAGTTGAGTATGAATGACATTTAAAAATAAAATTAAGGGGTGAGAGAGAGGAATGTACTGGTAGAAGGAGAAAGGGAGAGATAGAATTATCTCACATAAAAGAGGCAAGAAAAAACTTTTACAGTGGAGTGGAAGAGAGGGGAGGTGAGAGGGAATGAGTGAACCTTTCTTTCATCAGATTTGGCTTAAAGAGGGAATAACATATACACTCAATTGGGTATGGAAATCTCTCTTGCCCTATAGGAAAGTAAGGGGAAAGAGAATAAGAGGGGGGAGATGATAGAAGGGAGGGTAAGTGGAGAGAAGGGATAATCAGAAGCAAACACTTTTGAGGAGGGACAAGGTCAAAGGAGAGAATAGAACAAATGGAGGGTGGGATAGGATGGAGAGAAATATAGTTAATTTTTCACATGACTATTATGCAAGTATTTTACATGACTACACATGTATAACCTAAATCAAATTGCTTGCCTTCTCAGTGGGGGTGGGTGGGGAGGGAAGAAGGGAGAGAATGTGGAAATCCAAGTTTTAAAAATGAATGTTAAAAATTGTTTTTACATGGAACTGGGAAATAAGATATCTAGGCAATGGGGTATAGAAATCTCTCTTGGCCTATGGGAAAATAGAAGGGAAGAGGATAAGAGAAGGGGGAGCATAGAAGGGCAGGCAGACTAGGGGAAGGGGTAATAAGAACACATGCTGTTTTGGGGTGAGGGAGGAGAAAATGTGGAACTCAAAATCTTGTGGAAATGAATGTTGAAAACTAAAAATAAATTAATTTAAAAAAATGCTTGAAAGTTCTCTATTTCACTACAAATCCATCTTTCTCCTGTAGGATTTTACTTAGTTTTTCTGGATGGGTTGTAAGCCTTTTGGAATATCATACTTCAATCCCTCCATTCTTTTATGGTGATAGGTACTAAATCTTGTGAAACTTGCCTGTGACTTTAAGGTAATTGTATTCCTTCTTTCTGAATGGTGTAAAGCCAAGCATGAGCAGCTTTCCAGAAGAATGCTACTGTGAACAGCTTTTAAGGTTCTGATTATACAGTATAATGAACACTCTATTCAATAACAAATCAGAGCAAAACATTCACAGTAAATCAATGAACAGCATTCACAATATTACAACTTATCACAGAAATCAAAATACAGCATTCAAACAATTTATCACTAAGATGGTCACAAAATTTTCAACAAAGAACTATCATTTAGTAACTCAGGCATTCAATCATCTCAATCATTCAATCATCCTTAAGGAGGTTTGCCTCCTCAAGGGACACAAAGTACAATAGTCAAAGTTCTCCACTCATGGGGTACACTTAAGTTACAAATCAGTCACTTATTCAGTCATCAATTACTAAGTACAATCATTTAGTGAATCAATCATTCAATCATCTTTCATTATTCACTATTCAATCATCAGAAAATATACAGACCCTCTACCCCTAGGTCATTAGTAAATTACAATTTCTCAGTCAGTACACAGTATCCAAGTAAAGTCTTCTTTTAGCTTGACTCAGGGTAGTCTCTCAGATTCCCTGGATCCCCTTCCATGGTCCCAGATCCTACCTGGATTCACCAGTCACCTTGGTTCAAAGCCAGACAGCGCCCAGGTCCTTGTCCAGCTCTCTGTGCAGTTCTTGCTCCACAATGGAACTCACAGTGTCCAGTCCATCTCAAATCTTTCACAGTTTCTGTTCCTGGGAAGATAAGGCTTATTAACAAAGCCACCAACAGGTTCATGCAAAGTACCAGCATCACAGTCATGCTTCCTCAGTGTTTTGGCAGCTCTGACTGGCCCTCGGAAATCTTCAACAGCCTCAGCAGCTCTTGCTGGCCCTCAACTCTGAGTGGCTCTCAGAAATCCTCAGTACCTTCAGCTGGCCCTCAGACTCAGCAGAAGTTTCAGCTGGTTCTCAGAATCAAAATCACTCCATCCAGGTTTTCAAAATGAAAATCATTCTCCCTAGCCTGGGGGAGTGGGGTTTCCTCTTCAGCCTCCCTGGTGGCAGCAGCTTCTGCCTCCATGGAGCTTGCTCCAAGAAGATCTGATTTTCCTGGCCAGGGTCTTTCCTTATATACAGACAGCTTTAGCTTTCGGTTTCAGCCAATCCCCTCCTGTTACAGCAGCAACAGGGATTCATAAGTTCTGTTTGTTTAATAGAAGCTTGATAAATTAATAAATGCTAAGTACTTGTTGCCTTTGCCAATACAAAGGGATCTTCAAATTCAAATTACATTACCATTACAAATGGTTGTAATGTGTTGTTTTTTTTTTTTTACCTTGATCTGGGAGCTTTGGATTTTGATGATAATATTTTTAGGATTTTTCATTTTGTTAATTTTTTCAGGAGGTGACCAGTGGATTCTTTCAATTTTGACTTTGCCCTCTGGTTCTAAGATACCTGGGCAATTCTATTTTATGGTTTCTTGAAATATGATGTCTAAGCTCTTTTGTTGTTGTTCATCATTTTCAGGTAGTCCAATGATTCTTCAATTATTTCTCCTCAATCTGTTTTTTGGTTGAATTGTTTTTCTTTCTCTTTTTGTATTTTTATATTTGTTCATTTTTGGTTTTCAACATTCATTTCCACAAAATTTTGAGTTGCAAATTTTCTCCTCATCTTTTGCCTACCCTCCACCCCAAAAGAGTAAGCCTACTGAATACCCTTTTCCTCAATCTGCTCTCTCTTATATCCTCCCCCATCCCCCTCTAACTTTCTAGTAGGGCAAGATGGATTTCAGTACCCCAGTGTCTGTATATCTTATTTCCCAGTTGCATGTAAAAAACTATTTTTTAACATTTGTTTTTAAAACTTTGATTTTCAGATTCTTTCCCTTCTTCCCTCCTTACCCACTCCCACTGGGAAGATAAGCTATTCAATATAGGTTGTACATGTGCAGTTACACAAAACATTTCCATAGTAGATATATTGTGAAAGACTAAGTATATTTCCCTCCATCATATCCTGCCCCCCCCATTTATTCTATTTTGTACTTTGATCCTGTCCTTTTACAAAAGTGTGTGCTTCTAACTACCCTCCCTTCCCAATCTTCCCTCCCTTCTATCATCCCCTCTCTTATCCACTTCCCCCCTACTTTCCAGTAGGGTAAAATACCCAATAGAGTGTGTATGTTATTTCCTCCTTAAGCCAAATTCAATGAGAATAAGGTTGACCCATTCCTTTCACCTTCCTGTTCTTCCCCTCTATCGTAACAGTTTTCTCTTGCTTCTTTTATATGAGATAATTTACCCTATTCTATTTCTCCTTCTCTTATTATATTCCTCTCTTATCTCTTAATTTAATTTTTAGATATCATCCCCTCCTATTCAACCGATCCTGTGCCCTCTGTCTATGTATATATGTACACACATATACACAAACTCACATATGCATTTATACACACATATAGCCTCATATACGTAT
>CM053588.1:124420396-124476761 GCA_028646515.1 Pseudochirops corinnae | reverse complement strand
TCTTAGTATGTGTATATATGTGTACATAGAGGGCACAGGATCAATTGAATAGGAAGGAATGATACTTTAAAAGGTGAAATTGTGAGGTGGGAGAGGAATAGAATGAGAGGAGACAGGGAGAGACAGAATGGGGTTAATCATCTCACATAGAAGAGGCAAGGGATAACTGTTACAATGGAGGGGAAGAACAGGAAGGCAAAAGGGAAAGGGTCAACTTTACTCTCATTGAATTTGGCTTAGGGAAGGAATGACATAAACTCTAAACTGGATATCTTGCCGCACAGGAAAGTAGGGGGGATGAGGATGAGAGGTGGGGAGGGGAGGGCAGGGTCAAGGGGAGGGTTGCTGGAAGCACACACTTCTGTAAAGGGACAGGGATAAGGTAGAGAATAGAACAAGGAGGGGCGGGAAGGAGGGACATAATCAGTCTCTCACATTATGTCCATTGTGGAGATGTTCTGCGTAACTATACATGTACAGCCTGTATTGAATTGCTTGTCTTTCCAGTGGGAGTGGATGACAAGGAAGGAAGGGAATCTAGAATTTAAAGTTCTATAATCAAATGTTAATATATATATATATAATTATTATTATCATTAACAACATGCAACTGGGAATTAAGATATATAGGCACTGGGGTAGGGAGATCCATCTTGTCCTACTGGAAAGTCAGAGGGGTGATGGGGGAGGAGAGAGCAGATTAGGGGAGGGGTTATACAGTGGGATAGGGCTGTTTTGAGGTGGTGGGTGGGGAGAAAATTTGTAACTCAAAATCTCGTGGAAATAAATGATGCAAACAAGAAAATAAATAAATTAATTTAGGAAAAAAAAAAAAGAAATTGAACAAACTGTAAATGAACTACCTAAGAAAAAATCCCCAGGACCAGATGTATTTATGAGTGAATTATACCACACATTTAAGGAATGATTAATCCCAACACTATATAAACTATTTGAAAAAATAGATACGTAAGGAGTTCTTCAACTCATTTTATGATACAAATAGGATTTTCGTACCTAAACTAAGGAGAGCAAAAACAGAGAAAGAAGACTATAGGCTGGGGCAACCAGGTAGCACAGTGAATAGAGCACTGGCCCTGGAGTCAGGAGGATCTGAAGTTTAAATCTGGCCTCAGACACTTAACACTTACTAGCTGTGTGACCTTGAGCAAGTCACTTAACCTCAGTTGTCCTGCCTTTCCTCCTCCAAAAAAAAAAAGAAGACTATAGGCCAATTTTCCTAATGACCTTTGAGATGCAAAATTTTAAACAAAATACTAGCAAGGAGATTACAGCAACATATCATAAAGATTACACTTTAACCTGGTGGAGGGATGCAGGAGTGGTTCAAAATTAGAAAAACAGAATAAGCACAATTGAGTATATTAATAACAAAAACAAGAAAATCATACAATAGATGCAGAAAATACTTTTGACAAAATACAACATTCTTTTAAAAAAGGCTAGAACGAATAAGAATAGTCTTTCAAATAATAAGCAGTGTCTATCTCAAACAGAACAAACTTTATCTGTAATGTGGATTAATGCGAAGCCTTTCCAATAATATCAGGTATGAAGAAAAGATGTTCACCATTACCTTATTATTCAATATTGTACTATATAGCTAGCTATGACAATAAAACCAGACAAAGGAATTGAAGAAACAAGAATAGACAACAAAGAAATGAAACTGTCACCCTTTGCTGATGATGTAATGTTATACTTAGCGAACCCTACAGAATCAACTAAAAAATATTTGAAACAATTAACATTAATCAAAGTTGTAAGATGTAAAATAAACTCATATCAGCATTTCTATATATTATTAACAAAACTCAGTAGGAAGAGATGGAAAGGGCATTTCATTTAAAATACCTGCATAAAATATAAAATACTTGGGAATCTAACTGTCAAGACCAGGCACTGTATGAACAAAATTACAAAGCACTTCACACAAATGAAGTCAGATCTAAACAATCAAAGAAATATTACTTGCTCATGGGTAAGCTGAGCCAATATAATAAAAATGACAATTTTACTTAAATTAATTTTAGTCTTACTTTAGGGAAAAAAAAAGAAATTGAACTCAGTGCCGTACTACCAAAGAATTATTTTTGAATGAGAAAAAAATGATAAAATTTATCTGAAACAATTAAGGTCAAGAAAATCAATGGATTCAGTGTTTGAAAATGTGAAAGAAGGCAGTCCAGCAGTACCATATTTCAAACTAAAATACAAAGCAGTAATCCTGAAAACAATCTGGTACTGGCTAAGAAAAAAAGTGGTGGATCAGTGGAATATATTAGGCACCCAATACACACTAATAAGTGACCATAGTAACATAGTGTTTGATAAACCCAAACATCAAAGCTTTTAGGGCAAGAACTCACCACTTGATGAAAATTTCTGAGAAAACTGGAAAGCAGTTTGTCAGGAGCTAGACATAGACCAACATCTCATACTAAATACCAAAATAAGGGCAAAATGCATAAATGATCTGGACTTAAAGATTAATAGTATAATATGAACAAATTAGAGCAATGTAGAAAAATACACCTGTCAAATCTATGCATAAAGGAAAGGATTATGATCAAACAAGAGACAGAGAAGATTATGAGAAGCAAAATGAGTAATTTTGATTACAAGGAATTAAAAAGTTTTTGCACAAATAAAATCATTGCAGCCAAAACTGGAAGAAAACTGGGCAAAAAAAAAAAAATGACAAGTTTATCACATAAAGGTCCAATTTCTTGAATATATAAGGAATTGAATCAAACTTCTAAAAACAAAATGAGCCCTTCTTCAATTAATAAATGGTCAAAGGATATGAGTTGACCATTTTCAGAAGAATAAATCAAAGTTATCAATAGTCACATAAAAATCATTGTTAATTAGAGAAAAGCAAATTAAAACTACTTCAAGGTACCATCTCACATTTATCATATTGGTTAATATGACAAAAAAGGAACATGATAAATATGGGAAGAGATGTGGGAAAACTGGACCACTAATGCATTGTTGGTGGAATAGTGAACTGACTTACCCATTCTGGAGAGCAATTTTGAACTATGACCAAAAGGCTATAAAATTGTGCATACCCTTTGATCCAGCAACACCACTTCTAGGTGTACATCTCAAAAATGATCTTTTTAAAAAAAGGGAAAAGCATCTATTTGTACAAAAATATTTATAGCAGTTCTTATTGTGGTGGCTAAGAATTGGAAATCAAGGGATGCCCGTTAATTGGGGAATGACTGTATAAGCATGATTGTGACAGAATATTATTGTGCTATAAGAAATGACAAGCAGGATGATTTCAGAAAAACCTGGAAAGACTTAAATGTACTGATTCAAAGTGAAGTGAGCAGAATCAGGAGAATGTTGTACACAGTAACTGCAATATTGTATGATGAAGAATTGTGAATGATTTAGCTATTCTTAGCAATACAATGATTCAAAACATTCCCCAGGACTCCTGACAAAATATGCTATCTGGCTCCAGAGAAAGAAACATGCTATTTTTCTACCTTTCTTACTTTCTCCCTTTAATTCTTTTAAAAATTTGTCTTCTTATACAAAATGACTAATATGGAAATATTTTACTTGATTGCACATGTATAACTCATAGTGAATTACTTAATGTCTCAGGGAGGTGTGAATGGAGGGAGAGTGATAGGATTGTAATTAACATTTAAAACAAATGTTAAAAATTGTTTTAACATGTAATTGAGGGAAAATAAAATATAAAAATAGTCACATAAAATGCTCTAAATCACTATTAATTAGAGAAAAGCAAATTAAAACAAGTCTGAGGTACTACCACCTCATATCTATTAGATTGGCTAACATGACAGAAAAGGGAAATGACAAATGCTGGAGGGGATGAGGAAAAATTTGGACACTAATCCACTCCTGGTATAGTTGTTAATTGGTCCAACCCTTCTGGGGAACCATTTGAAACTATGCCCCAAAGGTTATAAAATTGTGCATACTATTTTCCTCAGCAATACTAAGTTCTGTATACCATAGACATCAAAGGAAAAAGGAGCTATTGTACAAAATATTTCTAGCAGCTCTTTTAGTGCTGATGAAGTATTGGAAATTGCGGGATTGTCCATCAATTGGGGAATGATTGAACAAGCTTTGGTATATGATTGTGATGTAATACTACTGACCTATGAGAAATGATAAGCAGGATGGTTTCAGAAAAACCTGGGAAGACTTTTATGAATTGATTCAAAGTGAAGAAAAGATAATCAGGAGAATGCTGTACACAGTAACTGCAATATTGTAATAATACTCAATTGTAAATGACTTAGCTACAATTACCAAAGACAATTTCAAAGGACCTATGCTGAAAAAGTGCTTTTCACCTCCAGAGAGAGAACTCAGTATAGATTAAAGCATAGTTTTTCCTTTATTTTTCTTTTCTTTTCCTGCAACATGGCTAACATGAAAATAAGTTTTACATGACTTCACATGTGTAATTGATATCATATTGCTTTTATTCTCATTGGGCAATGGAGGATTGGGAGGGAGAGAATTTGAAACTGAAAGTTTTTTAAATGTAAAAAATAAATAAATATTTTTAAAAAAATATTTAAAATATTAAAAAATCTCTTGAAGGATCATTCTGTGGCAATTGACACAATAATTTATTAAAATTTTTATTTTAAAGAAAAATATAATACTTGCTTATAATTATTTGTATTTAAAGTACATTTGTACAGACAAGAAAAATTATGGTAAATTATATTAAATTATTAAATATTTTTATAATTCCTGTATCAGTTGATGTGCCTACTTCTTTTAGCGTGTTAGCAGGAAATGCTTGAACGTGGAAAAAAAAATTTCAAGACTCAAAGTAAAGGTTACTTAATCCTGTAATCCTTCAGGCACTCATACTATATTGTGGAGAAAAAATTTGGGGGTAGAAGGGAACTTGCCCCAATCATTGCCAAATAGAAGCAGATGCTTATTCCAGTCTCCTCTTAATAAGATCAATTCTTCCTCCAGAGAATCAGGGACTGCACAGTTGGGAGTGCCCTTAAGCAAATGACCATAAAATCCCTATCATTGATGAAACAGATGATGCAGAACAGAGAAACATAAGAGGCCCCATGGTCAGATATAAATACTTGTTGGTCATCTGTAAGGTGAGGGAAAGGATATTGCTGTCAGAGAGGAAAAATCTACTTCCGTGGCTGTTTAGTTGGTGTTGTATTAAGTTTATTCAAAAGTAGTACCTTTTATACAAGTTAATCTGACCCATTAATGTGGAAGCCTAGAGACTTAAAATTGTCTTTTAAAAAATTACGCTGAACTCAGAAGTTTGAAAAAACCTCTGGTTTCGCCACTACTTAATTAGCAATCAAACTCTTATAATGTGCTTAATCTCTGACTTCAATTTGTGTTTATCTTATCTATCCATTAACAGGTATACAAGTTACACATTGATCCCTTTGTTTCAATTTCTATGTACCAATGGATCCAGGAGCCAAGGGCTCTATTTCCTTTACATGTGAAGATTCCCACCACTGACAAACTGTCAGAAGGGCATCAAAGAATCATAGAACCTTAGGTCTGGAAGTCATTTTAGTCAGGTGACTTAGTCAATTTAGTGTTCTAGTTCAATTCTCATCTTGATACATGAGTACCCTCCATCACATACTGAATCTAGGCTGATTATGTGGTCTCTTATGCTGGAGAAGTCACTAATCCTGAGGCATCTCAATCCTTAACAACTCTAACTGGCAGTAGGATACACTTATAATTAGGACATGATTAATGTAAGCTCAAATAATGCCCAATTTAAGTTAGTAAGAATTATAAAATATTATCAGGTCACATTTAATGACTGCCAAAATGCAATTAATGCTACAGTGTGAGCAAGCAAAGCCTTTAACATGCTGCTGTGTTGTTAGTCTCCACTTACCTGTATCATTTCTAGTTCTTTGGTAGTCTTTAGGAAAGCATGGGTGTTCATTGTTTATGAAGACTGGTTTTTAAATTATTTAGTGCAATTATTGAAAAATATTGCAAGGAAAACAATATTGCATTTTAAGCATTACCAATTTAAATACTGCCCCAGATCATCCTTGGTTCATTGTGTTAGAATGTGAGCTTGCAAATTTTCTGAGATATGGGTAAAGTTCTTTGTACCTACCAGCCTAAACTTAAAGATCCAAAGAAAAAAGACAGTTCAAGCTGTGCTGCTTAAATATTTTAAGTGATAACAATAATAGTTTTGTAATGTTATCAATATAGATTTGTCATTAGGTTGTATACCAAGTAATTTTAAAAATGTCTTAAATTTTGCTTTCTATAAATGCTTTATTACTTTTTATGAACTTGAACCAGAAACGTATTTTTCTTATTCTTTCCTATTATGTTAACAAACAAATGAAAATTGAACTGGGACCAATTACAATATTTTACATGTAGATAAACTCTGAATAGTGAAAATCTGAATAATGTGATTGTTTTGTCAAATTGTTTATTTGGCACTAATCAGGACCTAGCTATATATTTAGCCAAAATCTGCCTTCACATAGTAGGCGCTTAATAAATAGAAGCTGCTAAGAGGTTAGAATGGTGGACTTGGAGTCAGGGACACTTGAATTCAAATACAGCCTCAGATACTTATAGCTGCACAACCTTGGACTAGTCATTTCCCCTCTATTTGCCTTAGTTTCATTGTCTGTAAAATGAGGGGAATGACAGCACCTACTTCCAAGGGTTTTTGTGAAGAAAAAGTGAAATAATATTAATAAAGTGCTTTGCAAATCTTAAAGTGCTATATAAGTGTTAGCGGTTGTTATTGTTTTAATAATAATAATGCTTGCTGAATCAAATTATTTGAGACTTACCACATATTTGTTCTATTTCTCACTTGTGTTATAGATGAAAGAAATCTAACCTCTCTTCTGTATGACAGCCCTTCAGTTATTTGAATCCCATTTATCTGTTCCCTTTAAGTCTCTTCTTCAAGTTATTTCTAGTCCTTTCACGTGAGGATTATCTTGCATGACATAGTTTCTAATCTAGACTTTTTACCACCCTCATTACCCTTTCCTGGGCATGTTTCATAAATTCTTGTTAAAACATGTGATCCAGAATTGATCACAACATTTTAGACATGGTCTGACCAGGAGAAATTAAAGTTAAAGTGTGGTCTCTCACAATCCCAGTCTAGATCAAGGAATGCAGATTATCTGAATCCTTATTTAATAATAATAATGAAAATAACAAAAACAATTAAAATTATAGCACCTACTATGTGCCAAGTACCATGCTAAGTACTTGTAAATATTGTCTCATTTGATCCTCACAACAACCATACAAGGTGTGTGCTGTTATTATTTCTATTTTATGGTTGAGGAAACCGAAATAAAGATTAGGTGACTCGCCCAGGGTCACATAGCTATTAAGTGTCTGAAGCTAGATTTTAACTCAGTTCTTGATTCTAGTCCCAGAACTCTATCCACATAACTGCCTCATTTCTTTCTTCTGACCTATGAACAATCTAGTGAAAATCAGCACATACTAAAAAGATAACTGGTGGAGATCAGGATGAAAATTGCATCATGAGAACACAAAAATCCAATTGTGCCATATAAGCCAGTATGATTCAGTGTGCTTTATGCAAAGTCAGTGTTCAACTCCACGTTGTCCTGTTTGTCCTCAACTATCTTCTCATCAGCCTATTATGGTATTGTCCTCTCTTTCAAATTAGTTTGTAATTTCCCCATATTATAACAGGTCACATTTACAAATTACTTTGCAGTTTACAAAACATTTTGTTCACAATTGACCTTGTGACATAGGCATTATAAGCCTAGATGTAAGGAAAAACAAATCAAGACTCAGGGAAAATGTTGTTTGCCTAGAGCATTGGTTCTCAACCTTCCTAATGCCCCAACCCTTTAATACTTGTATATGGGCTTATCTGCATGTGGGTGCACCCACCTGGAGATGGATAGAGGAGCAGCAGTATCTCCATTCCTAAGACCATTGGAAATATATGTTTTCCGATGGTCTTAGGCGACCCCTGTAACCCCTGTGAAAGGGTTGTTCGATCCCCAAAGGGGTTGTGACCCACAGGTTGAGAACCTCTGGCCTAAAGTCACAAAGATACCTGGAACTCAGACAAAAGTCTTCTGACTTCAGGCCCAGGCCTCTCAGAGTTACTCTTTTGGATTAGGAGACAAAAATTAGTGTATTCTCTGCATATGTCCATTATTAAAAAAGCTTACATTTTACCCAAGAAGAGTGGAAAGATTCTAGTGATGGAGTGCCCAGGTAACAAAGTGAGAAGCACAGTTCCAAAACTGTCTATTCTACAGCCTCTCCAGCACAGACCTTAGAGAGTTGCCTGGGGTTGCATAACTAGTATTGTGCAGAGTATCCTTCTGGCTTCATGAACAAGATATCAAAACTGAGATAAGAAAACATTCAGGAAGGGCAACCTTGGAGAGGGCTATGTATCCACTTGCTTATGCTAGGTAGAGATTTATTCCGGATGATTAAAAAAAAAAAAATTTCGATTTCTTTCACTTACTGCATAGCAGCAGGGTTTTGTTTTTTGTTTTTTAAAGAGATAACAGGGTTGTAGTTTCAGAGAGCAAGTCTTGGAGTCAAAAAGACTTGAGTTCAAGACCTATATCTGACAATACTAGTTATGCAACTCCAGGCAACTCTCTAAGAGTAAAATTTTTTTAAAAAAATATAATTTTAAAATTAGTTGCTGATTTGCAGCAATAGAAGAAATTTATGTGTCTAGAGTTCTGTATAACTATAAATCACTGGCATGGGGGAAAAAGCTGCAGCAGGAGTAAAGGGTTAGAAGTCAAGAAGGAAATGGAGGGGAAGGAGGAATTCGTTTAAAAATATGTGTGGGTAGAGACTTCTTTGTGTTCATTTAGGAAACAAATTTGTATGCTCAACATAAGTGTTTCAATTCACGCTGAATTCTTGCCTAAAAAAAAGAAAAAACCTTCATCTAAACAGATCAAATCAGCTAAAACATTTAATTCACTACCTTTCTCCACCCACTTCAGTAGACAATTATTCGATTTTTATGCAGTTTGGATGCTGTCAGAAGTCTTAATTGACTTTTTAATTACATGCCAAACTTGTTCCAACTGTCACATGGCCCCTTAGGATTTAAAGCCCACTTTCCATTCGCTTCAACTGCTTTCTACTAGAATAAGATATGCAGAAATATACATGCATTGCTAGCCTGTGAGGGAGCCATCGTGGTCACATGTACTCCAAGAACGTATTGGAGAAAAACAAAGACTGTAGTTTTTAACGTGTAGCTAAATCATCCCTGCATCCAGATTAATTTGGACTGCATTCTGCTCAGAGCAGGCCCACTGTAATCACAATTCCCTCAGAGCAGCTAGAGAAGGCAGGCAAGGGAACAGATTGGTGGATATAGTGTGCAAATTGTAGACCTGTTACTCATGTTTCATCTTTTTTATGTTGATACACATTTTTAGTCTTGGAATTTATTCCATTAATAATGCTTTTGGAGCCTGTTCTCAATAATCCCAGCACTTTAAAGCTTTGTTAGCTATTCACAAACCAAAAGAACTATTATAAGATATCAAATATCATCACTGGGTTCCTTCCTAGGAATGCTCTACTATCCAAACCTCAGGGCATTATCAGGCAGGTGCAGCCTTTTCCTCACCTGTGAATTCTCCACAGTCATTGGAGCAAGACTGGGCACATAGTAGTCTGTAAGTGAAGACTTGCCGAGTGGAATAACTATGGATATGAGAAAGGGATATGAGAGGATAACTAACTATTCAGCCTGTAAGTTTGAGGTTGCAGAAGTATAGTAGAGTTTATCTAGGACACTTTCATGTTCTCTTAAGTGATTGGAAGTTGGTAGAGAAAAGAAGAGGAAAAAGATAGATGGACTACAAATTCACAAATACGTTCATTCAATAAATATTTATTGAGCTTTCACTTTGTGTATGACACTGTGTTAGGTAATAGTTGCAACTGAGATGTATGTAGTACCTTCTTTACAAAGTTCTTTGTAAACCTCTTCCCCCCTTCTCCTATACATTTTCTGAGCCCTCTAATTCAAACTCAAAGAGTAGGTCCTCCAGGGCACAATCACCCTAAGTTCAAGGTGCATCCACACTCCTAAAACTATAATTCACAAGTCCCATCATAGTTTTGTTTTTCATAATCAGTCAACTGATAGAATTAGCTCAGAGCAAGGGCATTTACTGAAATGGGCTAGCATCAACAATTGTAACAAAATATTTCCTCCTCCGAAAAACAAACATAGGGTATACTTTTCCACAAATACAGATAGAGTTTGTGAGAAGAGTGAACACACATATAAAGCACATTATTAGAGAAGTACACACATAGGAAATGCATGCGGCCAAGTCAACTCACCTCTGCTGCCATAAGATCAATGACGTATCTTCTCCTTTTGAAATGTCTTTGAGCTGCTTATCATTAGGCATGCATCTCTCTTGGGCAGCTCATTCCCTTTATATACTCAGGTGTCTTCCTTGGTGAGTTCGATGCCTCCAATGCATAGTCTTCATCTTCTCCAGTTTTTAATTGATCTGATACTCAAGCCTGCTGCTGAATTTCCTGGCCTTTGATGTGTGAAAATAAGTCACTATTCTTTTCATTTCCTTTATAAACTGCAAACAGGCCACATGATGCTTATTCTAACCTTATAAAATCCTATGAATTACGCTCTTATTATAAGTGAGGAAATTAAGACTCTGAGAAATAAAGATTTCCTTATTGTCAGAGGCATTATTTGAACCCAGGTCTCACCACTGACTCCAAATCCTTGGACACTTTCTCCTGTATTAGTTGCTCTTACACCCTCACTCACTTGTGGTGAGAGAGTCGAAATACTCTTTGCTCCCTATTGCCATTTCCAGACTTTCCCTCTCCTACTGTCAATCCATGAATTCTATTCCACCATCATCATAGCCCTCCCCATTACCTTCTCCCCCTTCCTACCACCTTGTAGAAAACGCTTATCATGGAGAAACTCACATGGAGATTGTTTTAACTTCCATACTCACACCTCATTAAATCCCTCAGTAGTCTCTGTCCTTCTGATTGGAGGGCTAGAGAGAGAGGACCAAAAAGCCTCCATATAAAGAGGGCTCAGAAACTGAGAGAACTCTTCATTCCCCATCAGCTTTACTCTTTGGATTCCACGCTACCATCATCCTACCCCTGTGCTGAGGACCTCCACCCCCGTTTAACTTCTTTTGTGTGAATATATTGTGAACTCCTTGAAAGCAACAGCTTTAATTTTCTTATTTGTAGCCCAGCTCTATTTCCCCAGCACATAGTAAGTGCTTAATAAATGTTTATTGTACTATACAGTATTGTATTATATTATCAATCGAGATCTAGTAGCTATTATCTACTGATTACAACATTCATCTTCTTCCTCAATTAGTTCAGTTCCTCAATTATTGTCTTTCTCTCCCATCCTCATACTGGAGAAGAACTTCAATAGACATGTTGATTCCCTCAAACACCCTACTCATTTCCCATAACTGATTCCTTCAGTCTACCTCAGCTACACATAGAGTTGGTAACATCCTTAATCTTACCATCACCCATTAGCGTTCCACTTTCACATTCATGAATTCTAAAAAATTATCTGATCATAGTATTTTATTAGTCTGTCTTTCCCACTGCCATACAACCTTTCCATGTTCTTTACCTTTGCAGCCTTTCCCTGTTCTTCATCTTTGCACATCACTGTGACCTTCAATCCCTCCACCTTCCCAAGCCATCACTCCTGCACTGGCTATTCTCTCCTCCCTTTTTTATTTGGATCCTGGTTGAACCAGTTCAACTTCACCCTGTCCTCTATACTTCATATCTTGCCTCAATACTCTATCAACACCAGGTATGCCCTGCCAAATCCCAAACTTGGATCATCCCCACTATCTACTTTTCTCATTCTTATTTATGTTCTGCTGAATGTGGATAGAGAAAATTGTTTAAAACATGCTGTCTGGATCCATTAAAAATGAAAACTGAATAATTTCAACCTGGCCTTCACTATCACAAGGTAATTCTTTTATACCTCAGTACAGTAGCTTTTCCAAATCTCTCCATCTCTCTTCAAAACTCCCATGGTTCCTCTTTTCCCTATTTTCTCAGGTAAGAACTTTGGGAACAATATTCCTTAGAAAAAAATTGAGGCCTTTTGCTACTTCTTTACTTTCCTTATCTCAAGTCACCCATAAGTGTTTTCCCCCTATCTATTCCTTTTCCCAGATCCCAATCCAGTTTATTTTTTTGAGCAGATTATCTCCCTACCTGCCTTAATCGCTCACTAATCTTCAGTCTCTCTCTGTCACTTGATCACTTCCCTTCTGCCTATGAACTCATATATGTCTCCTCACACAAACAAAACCACTTTACTATTTCCATCCATTCTTGTTATCATCCTAGCTTTCTTTTCCTCTCCATTTAATGGCTAAACTTCTTGGGAAATACATCTATAATTGGTGCTTCCAATTCCTCTCTTTTTACTCTTCTAAATTCTGGCCCCCACCAGCTTTGGCTCACTGAAAATGCATCCCAGAACCACCACCCAAGACCACGATCTGGATCCAGGCAGCTTAAGGCAAGAACACTTAGCCTCTGAATGATTGCTTGGCCCCCCTGCAATCTGCAGGTGGGGAGCTTCTGTAGCAGCCATGTGGAAGTGGCTGCCGGGCTTCTGCTGCATCCTTGCCCTGGAGGCAGTTCAGCTGGATCCTCTCCTCCAAATGTTTTAAACTGAGCCCCTTATCTTTCTTTTTTATACTGCCCTCTTCCAAAATTCCCTACATTCTAACCACCACTCTCTTATTCATCCAAGCTTGAAACTTAAATGTCGTCTTCAATTCTTCACTTTCAACTGCCATATCCATTTTGCTCCCTGTCCTGACAATTCTTCCTTTACACTATTTCTTTTACGTGCTGTTCTCTTCTGTAATATTGTTACTACATTGTTACAGGCCTTCATTACCTCAAGCAAAGATTATTGCAATAACCTTCTGGTTGATCTCCCTGCCTCAAAATTTTCCCCATTTCACATCACCCTTTACTCAGGTGTCAAAGTGATCTTCCTAACATGCAGGGCAGACAGTGCCATGCTTCTATTCAATATACTCAAGTGGTTCCCTATTACCTACAAAATCAATTGTGAAAATCATCTATTTAACTTTTAAAGCCCTTCATAACTTGTCCTTCCTACCTTTCCAATCTTCTTACACCTTTCTCCTCCTAGACACCCCGCCTATTCTGGCATACAGTTACCTTGTCCATCTTGATAATCCTCCCATGTAGCACTCCATCCCCCTGACTCTCTGTCATCTGGAATGCTTCTCTCTTCACTTCTCTCTTCTGGCTTCCCTGGCTTTCTTCATGTCTCATCTCAAACTCTACCTTCTGAAAGGTAGCTTTTCCTTTTCCCCATCAATGCTAATGACTTCCCTCTTGGGTTAACTCCGATTTGCCCTCTATCTTTTGTGTACCTACATAGTTGTTCATATATTTCTCCCTCCACGGAATGTGATCTTCTAGAGGCCAAGAATAATTTTGTCTTTTCTTTGTATCCTTAGTTGTTAGCATAGTACCTGACCCATAGTAATTACTTAATAAATACTTATTGACTTAGAAAGGAGTTGAAATTGCCTTTCTCCAAGTCAAAGGATAAACTCAGGAAGTAACATTCAAGCAGAACTAAGGAGTTTGATGGATATGTTAACTTAAGCTTCAGAACTCTTAGCTATGATTTGGGTTTTAGATCACAAAAGATTAAACTCCTGAACCTATACTCTAAGGCAGTGGTTCTTAACCTTCCTAATGCTGCGACCCTTTAACACAGTTCCTCATGTTGTGGTGACCCCCAAACATAAAATTATTTTCGTTGCTGCTTCATAACTGTAATTTTGCTACTGTTATGAATCTATCTGATATTCAGGATGTATTTTCATTGTTTCAAATTGAACATAACCCACAGGTTGAGAACTGCTGCTCCAAGGGAAATGGAAAATGTAGCCATAACAATTCAGTAAGAGACCAGAAGGTGGCAGCAGAGAGCAACAGAAGTTCACAGCCACTTGCCCAATTATAGCTGATTAACAGCAGATAGCAGTAGAGAATGGTCCAGCAGCCCTACAGTATCAGTCCATGGCATTACTGGAGAGAATGGTCCAACGTAGCCATAACAATTCAGAAAGAGACCAGAAGGTGGCAGCAGAGAGCAATAGAAGATTCACAGCCAGTTGCCCAATTGGAGATGATCAACAGCACATGACAGTAGAGAATGGTCCAGTATCAGCTGATGGCATTACTGGAGAGAATGGTCCCATTGTGTAGTTCATCCTTCTGGGACAGTGGCTAGTAGTTTGATATCACCTGACATCATCACACAATCTTACATACCTGGGGCTGTTCCAGGGCACTACCTGACTGCCAGCTACTACCCTCTCCACCCATCTCCCTTTTAGCTTCTTTTTATGTGTTGTCTTCATCATAAAATACTAAGGTCCTCGAGGGCAGGGTCCATCTTTTGTCTTTCTTTGTATCTCTAGCACTTTGCACAGTGCTTGGCATATATTAGATGCTTAATAAATGGTTTTTTTTGACTGATTGTCTAATCTGAATAGCCAGATGGCATCTGTGGAGGAAAACAAAGGTTAGTACTCTAGGCAGGTTGTAGCTGGGTCACAGCCCTGGAAAGGTCAGTCTCCAGAACTACACGTCTGTCCTTCTCTTATGCCCACCAATGGGATGAGAATATACATCTTCATGTATAGGGTAAATTTTCCTTGTCAGTTTTCTTTAGTTTGATGTCTTTTGTTTCAAACTAAAATGTCTTCTGATTTTTCAAGCAAGAGCAATATTGGTAAGGACTAATGAGTTATGGAGATTGACCCAACATGTGGTTTGAACCTACAACTTTTAAAAGGGTGAGAGAGGCAAGTATATACAGGTTATCACCAGTATTACCGCAACTAATTTGGAGGTATGGGAGTTTTAGAAAATTCATTAGTCAAAGTGAGGTGATAAGGGTGGGAGCCAAACAAAATGAAAAAGGAAGAGATAACTTTTATACAAATCATGAAGAAAAAAAATCCACAGGACATGATGACTGATCTGTTGCAGAAGGTCAGCCTGTTTAAGGACCACCCCTAGAAGTTCAGAATGCTCAGGGTAATTTTGCTCAAAACAATCTGAAGAATCATACAAGTAAAAGCTCATTCCAGTAAATCTCATTCCAGGAAAGTTCTGTATTAACAAAGCCATTTCCATGTCCTGGCAGACATCTCCACAGTAACAATGCTTTGGGGATCTGACTACAACAGTTTCTACAGTGAACAACAAATGCTTCCTCTGGTCCCTGTCAACTTAACAATCACATTTGAACTAAAATTTCTGACTGTCGTTTGTAGCAGGGATGTGAACCAAACCAAGCAGTGGACCCCCAAAGGGAAAAATGCAGAGATTGTTTCAATTCAGTTCAACCCCATTCATACCAGTTCAATATAATGGACATGTATATACATGTATGTATATAGAACATTAGCAAAATCATTGTTGCATATTTATGAAATTTTCATAATGTATATCTATGTGCATTCATACATATATATATGAAATTTTATATAGTGTATATATATGTATATATATGTAGGCACACACATATAAAGGTCTATATATTATATGTATACATGCATATACATATGTGTTTACATATCTATGTGTAATATAATATATATTGTATTTTATATACATCTACACATAATAATTTTCTACTTATTTTATTTTTTCTCAAAAAACTATGTCCTCCCTAGTTTTCATTTATGATTTTTTCAAATATAGCTCTGAAAAAAACAGGTTTTTAAAAAATCCCTTTGTGATTCAAATAGAGCTACCTTGACTTTGACTTTAGACCCAAGTCTCTCTGGCTTTCATTGAATGACCAATTCACCATCCCTTTAATTTTCCAAACCAAAATACCCCTCCCTGGCTATCTATATGTGCTGTCTTCTTTCTTGGAATATAAGCTTCTTGAGAACAGGAACTGTCTTTGATTTTGTTTTGTTTTTTCTAGTACTTAGAGCAGTGCCTGATATACAGCAAGCACTTAATAAATGCCTTTTCATTTATTTGTTCATTATCATGTTTGTCATTAATCATATCCTTTCTCCAACCTTTCCATTATTACAACAACAATTATATTGATAATAAAGCTCATTTTCTATAGCATGTTGAAGTTGATTCTATTCTCTCTTAATAATGTTAACTGGTGGCCTGGACTGTCTCAGGTTTGTAATTATAGCCAATTATAAGAACATAATAATGTGCTTGTGGAGTCACTAGTGGAGATAGCACTGTGAGGTACATACCACAAGTTTTATTATTTGAGGAAACCAAGGCTTCGAGAAATAAGTGACTTGTCCAAGGTAATATTTACCCAACTCTATGATTTAGAGAGATAAGATATAGAATTCTTTAGATGTGAGAGTGGATACAGGAGATTTCCAGGGCAGCTAGATGAGACTTTGGTACTTATGTCATTAACCTCACATTCTTTTTTTTCCTACTTCCTAACTTCTTAATTCCTAATTTTTCCTAATTTCCTAATTTTTTTCCTAATTCTTAATTTTTCCTAATTTCTTTTTTTATCTTTATTAATTTGTTTGTTTACTTTTAGTTTACAAGATGCAGTTCCATAATCCCTTGAATTTCAAATTCCCCTCCCCCCCCCATAACCCCTCCGCCCCATGGCGGCATGCAATCAAGTATAGGATCTGCAAGTACTTTCACATTAGACATTAGTCAGATTGTAAAGAAGGATTGTAACTGATGGAATGAGCAAAGGGAAAGAGACCAAACAAGAAACCAAACAAGAAAAAGAAAGAGAGCCGGTAGTTTGCTTCAATCTGCATTCAAACTCTGTTCTAGTTCTATCTCTGAATGTAGACATCCTTTCCATCATTAATCTTTTGGAGTTGTCCTATAACCTGGCGTTTCCGAGAAGAGTCCAGTCTATCAAAGTTGGTCGTCACACATATGTTGTATCTGTAATTGTGTACAAATTTCTCCTGGTTCTGCTCTTCTCACTCAGCATCAGTTTGTACAAGTCTTTCCAGGTAAATATGAAGTCTGTCTGCTCCTCATTTCTTATGGCACAATAGTATTCCACTACATTCATATACCACAATTTGTTTAGCCATTCCTCAATTGATAGGCATCCCCTCAATTTCCAATTCTTTGCCACCACAAAAAGAACTGCTATAAATATTTTTGTACATAAGGGTCTTCCTCCCACTTCTATGATCTCTTTGAGATACAGTCCTATTGCTGGGTCAAAAGGTATGCAATTATTTATAGCCCTTTGGGCATAGTTCCAGATTGTTCTCCAGAATGGTTGAATTAGTTCAAAACTCCACCAATAATGCATTAGTGTTCCAATTTTTCCACATCCTTTCCAGCATTTGTCATTTTCTTGTTTTGTCATCTTAGCCAATCTGACTGGTGAGATGTGGTACCTCAGAGTTCCTAATTTCTTAATTCAATTTTATTTTATTTTCAGTTCTTAATTCTGTCTCCCTCATCCTCTATCCTTTGAAAAAACAAGAAAAACAAAACCCAATTCAAATACATGTAGTTGTGCCACACAAATCCTTGCATTAGTCATGATCAAAAAAGAAAGAAAAGAAAATATGCTTCAATTTGGACACCAAGGCTCTCAGTTCCCTATCTGGAGGTGGGTAGCACATTCTATCATGAATGCTTTGGAATTGTGTTTGTTCTCTGTTGTCATAAGAATTATTAAGTCTTTTAAAGCTGATTAGCTTTACAATATTGCTATTATTGCATAAATTGTTCTCCTGGTTCTACTTCCTTTACTTTGCATAAGTTTGTACAAATCCCCCAAGGTCTTTTTGAAACTATCCCTTTATCGTTTCTTATAGCACAATGGTATCATACCAAAATCATGTACCATAACTTGTTCAGTCATTCCTCAAATGATGGGTATCCCCTCAGTCTCTAATTCTTTACCATTGTCATAAGTATTTTTATACATTTGGATTGTTTTCCTCTTCCTAAATCTCTTTGGGGCATACACCTAGTAATGGTAGTGTGGGGTCAAAGGGCGTGCACAGCTTAATAGCTTTTTGTGTGTAGTTCCAAATTGCTTTCCAGAATGATTGGCTGTTCACAGTTCCACCAATGTTGCATTTCATGTGCCGGTTTTTCTGCAGCCCCTCTAGTATTTGTCATTTTCCATTTTTGTTATCTTTGCCATTCCAAAAGGTATGAGGGGCACCTCAGAATTGTCTTAATTTGCATTGTTCTAATTATTAGTGATTTAGAGCATTTTTTTCTCATAGCTATTGATAGCTGGAATTTTTTCCTCTAAAAACTGCCTATTCATATTCTTGGATCTTTTACCAATTGGAGAACGGTTCTTTTTCTTATAAATTTGACTCAGTTCTCTATATATCTTAGAAATGAGACCTTTATCAGAGAAATTTGCTGCAAAGTTTCCCCTCCCCCTGCCCAGTTTCTTGTTTCTCTTCTAATTTTACCTGTGTTGGTTTTATTTATGGCTGATTCAATTTGATACCTGAAGCACAGTATAGTCAACATTTTTTTATATAAATAAAAGCATTTATTTTATCTCATTTTTGGTTTTGACCAGTGGTTTCATTGATACAAGACTCTTCTGATGTCCAAAATCCTCCCAGCAGTGCAACTCAAAATCTCTTCTATAACATATAATCTCAGACATTTGAATCGAAGGGATGGTAGTGGCAGTATAAAATGGATATGTGAATTAAATGTAAGTGCTCTGAGAGCTGGTTAGAATCTACACTTAAAGCTAGCTCCTCTTACCTCCAAGGGCATGCCTCTTTCCATTACTCCGTGATGCCTTTTAAAGCATTTATCACAATGTTCAAAACTGAATTAATTCCCCTAAGGTTACTTTGTGTTTTTCTGAGACCTGGCCAGAACAACGTGACATAGAATTGTGGAAATAAGAATCAGGTGCCTTGGATTCTATATAGCCATTAAGTAACTGGGTTACTGCTCCTTCTCTTTCTACTTCAGTTTCTCCATCTCTAAAATTAGACGATTGGGCAAGATCTCCAACCAGTTAAGCAGATAGATATTTGCAGTCAGTCAATAAGCATTAATTAAGTGTTTACTGTGTTATAGATACTGGAGATACAAAAACAAGAAAAAACAAAAACAGGGCAGCCTCAAAGAGCTTTTGCATTCTTCTGGGAGAAGCAACATATAAAAGGGGAATGAAAGTAGAGATGGGACTTCTTCACATGGGATTGTTGTCTCCACACAGAGCTGGGAGAAGGATGAAGGATGGATGGCCTGGACCCTCCCCCAAAATGGAGGTTCTGGTAGAAACTCACCAATGGGAGAAGGTAAGAAGGCAACTAAGGCAGCGGAGGCACGAGGGCAAAGTCCTGAGAGTAAACTGCAGAGAGCACGATACTGGGTGCCAGAGGTCAATTTCAGTCTAGTCTTTTATTTTGAATAATTTGACTATATCTGTGTTCCTTGAACATCTGAAAATAATTAACACCTTACATTAATAGAGTATGTCAATAAACAGAAAACACATTTTAGATTTTTTTTTAAAGATCCATTTTATTATGTTTTAATCGTATTTATTTTGGAAATAATATGGGTTGGGGGAACTTCATGAATTATGATTATACATACAATTAATCAAGCCATGCTTATTGCAATATTAGTCCTAGGCAAAATTTTGCATTAGTTTTTCACTTGCAACCTTCTCTTCCCAACCTTTTTCCTCCTTTCAGTACCCTTCCTACTCCCACTCATTCTCTCCAGAGGCCAGGGTTGCCCTTCCTGTTGCCTTTTTCCCCCTTAAGTCCCATGATGCTTTTCTTGTCTCTCTTTTTCTCCACAGCCCAGGACTATTCTAGCCCTCTCTTGGCTTAACAAAAGCAGAGATCTGATGTCACTAACACCTAAATGACAAACTGTTTACTTTTCCACACCCTAGTAATATTTATATATCTAAAAGAACCTCGGGGAGAAGAAGTTTCCAAAAGGAAGGACTTCAGGGAGAGAAAGAATACCAAAAATTAATTTCTCACAAGAGATAGACTTTCAGATACTTTGCTTCCCCAGAACTTAGATCTTTCCCCACATCTTACTGACTTTCTATCATGTAATAAGGCCTGCCACAAACAATAACCTATAATGGGTACTATTACCCTCATTTTCCTGTGACATGGCCAAGATAACTGTGCTAGGGACCCACAATGAAAATGAGCTTAAGGTTTCAAATACACTTTCCAGAAGAACTAAAGCAATGCTAAGTCAAACACAGGTAAGGTCTTCACTCTCAAAAAAATTCACCATTGTATCAATCTCTTCCCTATTCATTTAACTACAAAGTAAAACTGATGTTTTATTCTCCAAAATTTTTTATCTGTGGTTATCACTGAAAGAAAAACATAGAATTCCTTGACCTTAATGTTTTTCTTTAAAAATTTGAGCTCCTTAAGGTAATTTCCATCATTCAACTTATAAATGCAAATGAGCATCTAGTTGCTATCCTTGTCTTGGTAATTCCTTGTTATTTAAGTAAATAGCCAGGCTGTGAGTTTGAACTGAGAACCAAGCCTTGGTACTTGTTAGATATCATATAACACTACCGAAGAAGAACAGAATCTGAACATGACAGTATCCTACAAACGAAACATGCTGTTCCTCCAAACTGGTATTTGATTCACAGTGTGAGTCCCTGGCTGGCACTGAGGATGGGGAGAGGAGATAATAGAGCTGAGCTGAACTGTACCTGATTTTTCACAGCTCCACTGATTTGCCATCAGGCAGCAATTATCCTTCAATCTCCTCACTTCTCCCCACTTCAGACATACTAATCTCTTCTTTCTCAAAGGCCTGGGTAAACTTCTTAGAGCATGAAGTGAAGCAAACATTATAACATGCAGGAAGATTCAGGAGCTTAGAAGAAGGTGCCTGCATCTTAGCTTCTCTCTTCCCTTCCCTTCCTTGGTTCAGAGCACATCCTTTCATTTGAAAATTTGTTAGAGAGGCTGGATTTTTTGTTCCTTTTTATCCATGCTCCTGCAGACTGGGAAGGTGATATTTAGCAATGCAGTGAGCTGTCAGATATAACATGCTGCCCTTGGAGACAGACCTCAGTTCAAATGCTGCCTGAAACTCTTGCTAGATATGTGGCTGTGGGCAAGTTTCTTTATGTTTCAGTTTGTTTATTTTCTCAGCATCACAAAGTTCTAATGAGGTACAGAAAGCACTTTGAAAAATTTATGGCAATGTATAAGTGTCGGTCGTTATTGCTGTTATTATAACAAAGCCCTATGGCCACAAAAACAATCTGGAATTCAGTATGAGTCATGTGGAAAATTTCTGCTTTACCCTAGAGGAGGATTGGTTAGAAGTTATGAAGAAGTAAGAATGAACTTAATATCAGAAACAAACAGACAGTATACAATTAGAGCCATTCAAAAGGCGAAGGGGGCTGATAATATAGAATGTGAGATAATGATCTCCCTCTCATTTGAGATGTAAAGCAAAGACTGGAGAAACATTTTTTGGGTATATCAATGACTCCCTATTGCCTTTAGGATGAAGAACAAAACTGTCATCCTAGAAGTTAAAGCTCTTTGCGACAATGGTTTCCACCTACCTTTTCAGTATTATTTAATTTTATTCATATTCGTAGACTCTTTGGTTCAGTCATAGATGGTCTGCTAAATGTTCTGATACTCTCTCTTCCATTTTCCTTCTCCATGTTTCTCTTGAGGTGGTTCCCTGTGTCTGGAATGCTCTCCCTCCTCTCCTCACCTTCACAGACTCTTTGGTTCAGTCATAGATGGTCTGCTAAATGTTCTGATACTCAATCTTCCATTTTCCTTCTTCATGTTTCTCTTGAGGTGGTCCCCTGTGTTTGGAATGCTCTCCCTCCTCTCCTCATCTTCTTAGAGTGCCCCCCTCCTTTCAAAACATGGCTCAGGTGCCCCTTCCTACAGGAGGCTTTTTCTGATTCAATAGAGAGAAACCAGTTGTTGTTTGTCCTTCATTTACAAAAAGGACCAAGGACATCATGAGGTGATATCTTGTGCACGAGCTGTAGTTAAGTGAGGCAGAGCTACACAAAGTCATCAGCCTCACTCTTTCTTCCAGAATCACTGAAATCAAATGGCAAGACAAAAGTCAAGACAACTGGCAATGGCCTGGGGATGTAGTGGATGATCTTGGACTTGGATGTCTGACTAAACTCTAAGCACTCCACAGCACCTATTTCAGCTTCCTTAATGACTGTTAGAACAAATTGTTCTCATCTGCCTATTCCACGGGGAAAAGTCTTCACATGCTCGGGGTAGCCATCCCCCTAACTCAGTGATGGGTTTGAGGCCTCAGCCTGACTACCTTCCAAAATGGTTTTGCTGGAGTTTCGCTGCTACACACGCTACAGCTTCTTGGAGCCATAGGTGTTGTTGTTGTTGTTGTTGTTGTTTGTCCTTTGTTCTCAGGCGGACACCAAAGATGGATGAGCAGCCCTGAAAAGGTCTTGGCAAGCCCTCACACCAAAGATTTGATTCCTCCAATAACATCCCATACACCCTGGGAAGCCTAGTAGTGCTAACCTCTGTAGGTAACCTTCCTCTTCCAATAGCCAAGAGCAATCTACCGTGAGGTAGACCCGAACCCCTCAACTTCTGTACTTCCCAATCTCCTGCCATGGTATATACCGCTACTGTGCCCTGACTCTCCTTTGGTCAGCTGATGCTACAAAGTCCTGTTCTCTTAGGACCAGAGGATGAGAAAACCCAATTGGTATCTGAGCTGAGTACCAGAGCTGCCCAGTATCAACTGATCTTCACCTTCTATAACCAGTTAGGGCTCCTGACTCCAGGCCCCTCACCATGTGGCCTCATTCCCCTTCAGGAGGAGAAAATCAGATCAGTACATGTATTTGGGTCTGGTGCTTCTGGAAAATGGATGATAATCTACTGCTCTGTGGCTAGCAAATTTTCTCCTCTTCTAATCTTTCTTTCAATCCCTCCTCTTCTGTGGTTGTTGTTCAGCTGTTTTCAGTCTTGTCTGACTCTTTGTGACTTCATTTGAGGTTTTTGTTGGCAGAGATACTGAAATGGTTTGCAATTTCCTTCAATAGCTCATTTTATAGATGAGGTAACTGAGGCAAACATAGTGAAGTGATTTTCCCAGGGTCACACAACTAGTAAGTGTCTGAGGATGGATTTGAATTTAGGAAGAGGAGTTTTCCTGACTCCAGGCCTGGCATTCATTTCTATCCACTGCAGAGCCACCTACCTGCCCTCCTTTTCTAATCCCTTTTAATTCCTTCAAGTCATTTCCACCTGAAGGCTGACTAGGTGGAAACTCCCTTCCTTTCCTATCACACCATCCATTCTCATTCCCATCTATCCCTCCTGGGTCTCTATTTAGCTATGTTGTCACCTTTCATTTTGTCCTCTGAGAATGTTAAAAATAATTGTCCTTTGTATTAGACCCCTTAGTCTCATGTTCCTTCCACTTCTTGCGGTCACAGAAACATGGGTCCCTTCAGAAGACTCTACACCTCCACTCCAGAGGCAGGTAAACCTGTCCTCTCCCCCCCCTCCATCCTCTATCTGCAAACCCATCTGCTCTGAGGTAGAAGGAGGAGTAGACATACCCTTTGATACTCACTGCCACTCCGCTGTCATTACTAAGCAGCCTTTCTTCTTTTGAAGTTCACTCTGTCCAGGCACATCATCATCATCATCATCATCATCAACAACATTTATGTGGCACCTACTATGTGCCAGGCACTGCGCTAAGAGCTTTATAAGTATTCTCTCATTCGATCCTCATACTAGTGCTGAGAGGTAGGTGCCATTCATATCCCTACTTTACAAATGAGGAAACTGAGGTAAACAGAGCTTAAGTGGCTTGCCCAGGATAATACAGCTAGTGTGAGTCTGAAAATGGATTTGAACTCAAGTCTTCCTGACTGGAAGCCCAGTACTCCATCCACTGTACTGTCTCACTGTATTCAGATCATGATGACATTTATCCACTGACCCCCAGGTGATCCTCCCTTTTTTCTCAAGCAGTTCAGTACGTGGATTACAGGATTCCTCTCTACCTCAATCTCTGCCCTTACACTTAGGAATTGCATGTCAATGTCCCCATGTCCCTCCATTCTCTGGTTTCCCAATTTATCATCCTCCTCAGCTCCATTGACTGATATCTTTACTCCAACTCAGTTACACACACGGATAGTCCTAATCTTAATCTCACCATTACCTACAGGTGTCCCACTTCATCCAGAATTTTGAAATTCCTCTACCTGAGACCACACTCCTATCCTTCTGTTTCTCCCTATGACTCACTTACCCTAAAACTGTCCTTTGTCCCCACCCAAATTCAGTCACTCCACCTCATTTTGCCTTCTCAGCCCATTATCCTTGTTCTGGGCTCACTTTCCTCTTTCTAATCTTGACTCTTTACTTAACAAGTTTCACTTTTACACTATCATCCATGCTTAAATCCTTACCACTTGCCTTTTCATTGCTGATCCCTTTCTAAACCTCAAGCCTGAATTTTCCCTTCCGTCTGCCTTTTTACTCCTAATCAAGGGCTGGTAGAGGAAGTCATGTGATTGGGCTACATCCACTGCAAATCTGTGATTTAATTGCTACTGGACCTTCACTGCTGCATGCCAGTCCTTTTACTCTTCCATGATAGACTCGATGATACTCCCCACAGCTCTGTTCCAAATGTGTTCTCCAAGACACCTTTGCCCCATCCATCTCAGCAAATGATTTCACTTTTTTCTACTTTGCTGAGAAAATTGAGGCCTCTGTACTGAGCTCTCTCTTCACCAAGAAGATTATTTAGCACAAGATCATAGATCTGGAGTTAGAAAGGACTTTGGATTCCCATCTAGGTCAACCCCTTCACTTTAGAGATGGAGAGACTGAGTCTCAGAGAACTTGTGACTTGTCACACCTGTTTGCACCATAGGAGGGATTTGAATACAAGTCCTCTGACTCCAGGGCCAGGACTCTTTCCATGATATCATACTGCCTCCAAGAATTAACAGGCACCACCATTTTCCTGGGCATTCAAACTCGAAATCTCAGAGTCATCTTTGATTTTTCCTCTGAAACATGCCCACAATATTCAATTAATTACTAAATCCTATCAATTCTACCTCCACAACTCTTGGGTTTGAACCTTAAAATCTTGAGTTTGAGCCTTAAACACTTACTAGCTGTGCTACTCTGAGCAAGCCCCTTAACCCTCTATACCTCAGTTTCCTCATCTCCAAAATGAGGAATTTGGACTCAGAGGTCTCTAAAATTCTTTCCATCCCTAAATCTATGATGTCCTGTTCCTACTCTCCATGAACACAGCTATCATCTTAGTTCAAGCCCCATCAACTCATCCGGGCTATTATAAAAGTCTGCTAACTGGTCTCCTTGCCACTAGTCTCTTACTCTCTAATCCCTCCTTACACCACCCCTGGCATAATGGGCAGATGAGAACAATTTGTTCCTTTAACCATGAAGGAGACTGAAGTGGGTGCTGTGGAGGGCTCCGAGCTTGGTCAGACATCTAGGACACCAAGGTCATCCACTGCATCCTGGGCTAGCACCAGTTGTCCCGACTTTTGTATCCTCTGGACTTTGATGACTCTGGAAGAGAGTGAGGCTGAGGACTTCATGTGTGGTGTCATTTGTCTTCTTCAATAAATGAAGGACAAACAACAGCACCCCCACTTTGTCTCCTCTTGTTCCCCTGTTTAAAATTTTCAGAGGCTATTTCCTGTTTATAGAATAAAATACAAACTTCTCTCCCCGGCAATTTGATTTCAAACTATATTTCCAGTCTTGTTTTGTTATATTGTTCAGTCCTTTCCATTGTGTCTGACTATGAAATTTGGCAAAAATACTAATGTGGGCTTCCATTTCTTTCTCCAGCTCATTTTTAACAGATGAAGAAACTGAGGCAAACAGAGGTAAGTGATTTGCCAAGGGTCACACAGCTACTAAGTGTCTGAGGCTGAATTTGAACTCAAGACTTCTTGACTCCAGGCTCAGCACTGTAACCACTGAGCCACCTACTATGCTTTTTCACTCTTCCTACTTTTGTCTTTTGCCTCTTTTTGTATCCCCAGTACTTAGCACAGTGTCTGACACATAGTAGCCTCTTAATAAATGTTTATTAATTGATTACAGTCAAATTGGATTGCTAGTTCTTCCTCAATCTTTTTTTACTGTTTGATTTTTCATTTTTCACCTCATTTCTGATAAGCAATTAGATGGATGAAATTTTGAAATGAATAAAAACCAAATTCAATATTAATGCTAAGGAGAATTTGTAGGAAGTGCTGAATTTTTTTTAATACTGTTAATATTTTGGTAATGGTTTTTCTTCTTTCCCATCACTGCCATTTCCAAATAGCACTCCCTATAATTACCATGATTACTGTACAGCCCCAATTTATATCTCCTTGCAAGCAGGCATTATTTCTTTCTCTTACATGTATCTCTGATGCTTATCACAATGCCTGACACATAGTAGGTGCTTAATAAATGCTTATCGATTGATTGATAAGATAAACAGTTAAGCAAGCTAAGCTTACACAATGACTATGTCTGTCCATGCAAGATGTTGTGCCTCCTAGTTCCTCCATTTGAGTGAGAAAGAAAAGGAAGGCTATTTCATCGTTAGTCTCCTGACTATTTCCTATCTTGGATCTGCCATCTCCCACCTCTGTGCATTTGCACAAACTGTCCCTCCTGCTTTTTATTCTTTGCTTTTTAAAATCCTTTCTCTGCTTCATAGCATAATTTAGGTTTAATCTTATCCATGAAGCCTTCCCTGATTTCCGTAGCTGACAATGCTTTTTCCCTCACGGATTTTTCCTAGAAGACTTTAACTTGTGTATGTCGCCTTCACCCTATCACACTCCATCTTGTAATATGATTTCTAAGGCTCTATTAAGCTCTACATCCCATACCATTATCCCTCTTGATTTCATTACCATACTTCTAATAATATGCCCCAAGTCATATTAGCTCCTTTGAACCTCTTTTGAAGTCCAGAAGGCATACCATTGCCTGCTAATAGTGTTGTGGTCATCAAAACTCACATATCCTTTTATCCTGAACTAATAGGATAGGGCCTAAATTCAAAGTAATTCTGTATTTAGAACAGTACTTATGTCTAGCCTATAACTCATTCTTATGCCCCCAGTGAGAGCACAACTCTCTCAACCCTGTGCTAGGAAATGTCTCTCTCTCCTGTGTGCTTCCCATTGCCTCTTCTTGCCACAAACAAAGGGACAGCCATTGACTGTGTTTATGAGAAATAATACCAGCAAATATATTCTTTAATCAAATAAATTTAGGGAAAAACAAATGGAAGAAGGCTAGGGCAGGATAGAGCCCTCTGGTCCCTCTCAGCTGTCTTGCTTCTTTCTTCCCCCCAGTTAACTAGGGGGAGTGTCCCATCAAATAGACACAGTCACATACACCTTCCAGCATGTCTGTTTAGATAATGGTCACCTCTCATGGTTTTACAGAGGGAGCTTCACATGTGGCAGACACCAGCTATTGCCTCACTCACTGCCATGAAATGACTGACTGACACCTTTCCCTTCTTCTTTACTCTTTCCCCTCAATTCCCCAAACTCCTCCCCATTGCTGTGCCTGAAAATCTTTACCTCCTTTTCCAAAAGGCTGATTTCAGTTAGTTTCCTCTCTTCTAAAACTAGGAAAAACCACCAATGCTGTGGAGTAAGGGCTGGAGGATTGTGGTCAGCCAATCCCTGGCCAGGAATTGTTGTATAGCTCTCGGATTCTATGTTTCTTTGCAACTCGATTTTATTATCTATTGTATAAGCTAAATTACAACATGAGGAAGTATAGAAGTTTTCATAGAGTGGTACAACAATAAATGCTCTTAGAATTCAGAGGAAAAAAAAGACTAATGAAAGCAACAGTGGGCAGCAGTACCACTAGATTGTAAGCTTCTTGAGGGTGAGGACTGACTTTTGCCTCTTTTTGTATTCCCAGTGTAACTTAACACAGTGCTTGGCATATAGTGGGAATTTAATAAATGTTTCCTGACTGACTGACTAACTCATGCAGTGGAAAAAAATCATTTGAGTTTGTCTGAAGACCTATGTTCAAATCCTAGACCTGCCATGTAAGAATGATGGGTAATAATGAAAGCTAACATTTATATAGCATTTATTATATGCCAGGCATTATGTTAAGTGACTCTGGGAGGTCAGAACAATTCTTATAGCTATTTTACAGATGCGGAATGGTGGTAAAATCAAGGCTAAGTGACTCATTGAGGGTCGAACAGGTAGTAAGTGTTTGAGGCTGGCTTTTGGCAGTGTGGTACTCAAATTCAAGGAAAGAACCCAAACAGAGGTACTGAAGAAGGATTAAGCATGTTGTGTTTGAGGGGCAGTAAGAAGAGGGAAGGATTCTATTGGGGGATGAGGAGAGCAGAAAATAAAACTAGGTTTTCAGGATGGGTCAAATTATAAGATCTTGGGTACTAGACTGAAGGCTTTATGCTTGTAGAAAATCGGAAGCCTTTGACAGTTTTCGAATTGGAGAACGAGACAAGGATATTTATGTTGAAGGAGGTTTCTTCTGGCAGCATATAGGAAGGTTTTGCTTGGAGGGATTAGGGTTAAGTTATTAAATGTGGGGTAATGGACCACACATAAGCTCTGGCAGAGAAAATGGAGGATAAAAGATATCAACAGGATGCATTTTAGAAATGAAACTTGCCAGGATTTGGAGGCTGGACTCTGTTGATCCATCTTTCAAGATCTAGGTTAAGTTTTCTCTCTTCTATGAACACTACCCTGTGAATTCGGATGCCTATAATAATTAGCTATTAACATCCTCACACAATCAGAGACTCTCAAGAGTTGGAAGGGAGATCAATGTCTATCTAGTCCAAATAATATACAAATATTCTATCCATAACTTATCCTGCATTTGACCATTGGGCCTTTTCTTGAATACTTCTAGTGAGGAAGGATTCTCTTCTTTCTCAGGTATCCCACTGAACTTTCAGATAAGTTTATAATGGAATTTTACCTGTAGTCCTAAAACACCTCAGTAAAGCATATGCAATATTCTTTTTCTAAATGGCAACAATTAAACCCAGTAAAGTGAAATACCCATATTCCCCCAACATATTAGTGTCAATACTTGGAATAGACTCAGAGTCCAGGTCCCCAGTCATCCCTTCAAATGACTTGCAAAGCCAAGGCTGTATCTTAGCCAACCAGCTTCTAAGATTTGAGAAGGGGGAATGGTGTTTATACATTACATAGAAATAAGAAAGCCCAAGCTTTCAACATACTATACTTATTTTACAAAGATTAAAGGGAAATATTTATTAAAAGCAGACAAGTTTTGCCAGGGGTTATTTAAAAAGAAATAAACTTTGGGTCTTCTACCCACAGGCTTTTTAGAATGTCACTGGAGACACCGATGCCATTAACTGGTAAACAGCTTTTAAAGGCACTGATCAGTTGGCAGATTCTATTCTCTAGAAAGACCTAAGTCAAAGAGAAACAGTGAACAGCAAATTATGAGTTAATGTGATGTCTTCAATCTCTTCTTTTTCCCCTGCCTAGTTTCTGCAGAACTGTATATAGAAACTTTCTCCTGGGGCAGTTTAGATTCTACAAGTTTATAGAGTCCTTTTTCTGTAAGAAGCTTGCACAATCTTGATACACATTTCCCGAATTTTCATGTTATTTTTCCTAGAAAGGAAGTAGAAGACATGTAGGGCTACCCTTCCCTCATGGATAAGGAAAACAATACATGAGAAAGATGATGGAATATTAGTTGCAAGTGATCTCAGAGATCATCCAATGGATCCCAAATCCAAAGCATGAATGTTATCTACAATGGCCCTGAAATGTGGGCATTCAGTCTCCACCTTGAAGACCTCCAATGAAAGGTAACTAACACCACTGGTGTTAGTTCTATCTTCCTGGAGTATGACACTGTGGATACCACTGAAAGGGCCCTAGATCTGGAGTCAGAGGACAAAGGTTCAAATCCTTTGTCACTAATTATCTGGGCAACCTTGGGAAAATCAGTAAACCTTGATGGGACTCAGTTTCTTCAGATGGTCTCAAAGTTCCTTATTTCTTAATCTATGATCCTATAATAATCTAATTCTCACCTGCAGATGATTTTTCAAATATTTGAACACTTTAAAGTCTTCTCTCCCCTAGGCTAAACATTCCTATTTCTTTCAGTCCAGCATGCTGTCTAATCCCCTCACAATTCTGCTGTACTTGCTCCAGTTTTTCTAAAATACAGAGATATGAACTGGCCACAATATTAAAGGTATGATCTGAGCAAAGATGAAAAGGGTGGGATTTTTCATCCCTCATCTATTCATACTAGTTAATTGCAGTAATTCTTTTGGCTCCATATCAAACTAATTTCCCTCTGTCATATCCTTTGGTAATTTCCTTCCAGGAGCTCCATTTTAGGGATGGTACCAGACTGGCCATGCTTCATTTCCCTCTTTACTATGCTTGGGACGCTCTAGGCTTCACTACCACTCCACCCCGCTCCCTAGTTGCTTTCTTCTCTTCTCTTTTCAGCTTCCTTTTATGTGTTACCTTAGGTCCTTCAGAGCAGGGACTTTTATTTGCGTTTTTAAGCAACATTCCTGACACATAGTAAGCACTTAATAAATGCTTGTTGATTGAGTGATGATGTAATCTACTGAAACCTCTAAAGTATTTTTTGGATTAACTGCTTTCTCTAAACATATCTTTCCTATCTGATAAAATTGTAAGGCATGGCAACGAATATTTATTAAGTGATTACTAGGTTCCAGGAACAGTGGAAAGTGCTGGGAATACAAATACAAAAAAACAAAAAAAAAGAAAAAATAGTCTTAGCCCTCAAGGAGCTTCTATTCTAATGGGAAAAGAAAAAACAGAAAAGATAACTGCAAGGATTTGGGGGGTGAGAGATGGAGAAGAAGATACCTGTGTAGGGGGTGGGGGGAGGTATGGTAGTATGGTGAAAAAGTCCAGAGAGACAGAAGAATAGTCAGAAGGGAATGAAGCATTGTGGGCTTGGGTCTGTCCCCCAAATGGGGTCCCCAGAAAGAACTTATCAATTGGAGAAGGGGGCTGGCATGGCAGAGGCATGTTCCAAGGTGAAAAAGCAGCTGAGTCATGGTGATGAAATAGGTATAGAATTGTGTAGGTCATTGTTTTTGCCCAAATGTAAAACAGACCTCCCTTCCATTCTATCTAGATCTTTCTGGATTCTGGTTCTATCAATAAATAAATGTTATAGCAATTGCTTCACATTATCAACAAGTCTGATTAATAATAATGCCAATAATAATTACTATTACAATAGCTAACATTTATACAAGGCTTAGTATGGGAAAGGCACTGTAGAAAGTGCTTGACAATTATTATTTTGTTTGTTCCTCATGACAACCCTGGGAGGTAGGTGCCGTGATTATCTCCATTTTACAGACGAGGAAACTGAGGTAAATAGAGGGTGACTGACTCAGGGTCATAGAGCTTGTTAATAAGGATGGTCAGATTTGAGCTCACATCTTCCTGACTAAGCAATCTCTCACCCACATTGCTGATCAAAATGCTAACAAGAATTGGGCCAGGGATAGCTGCAGAACTCTTCCTCCAGGTTCATATTGATACCTAGTTTATATTCTCTGCTTCTAGTCCTCTAACCAGTTCAGAATAATAACTCACATTTATTTCTTACTAATCTCTCAATGTTCCTATAGTGAAGGTAGTTCAAGTATTATTGCACCCATTTTACATATGAGAAAACAAGTTTATAGGGATTGTGTCTTGCCAGTGTTCATACAACTACTAAATTTCAGAGTCCAGATTGGATTTAGATCTTCGATACCAGGAATATTTTCCTCTACACTAAACAATCTTGTTTAGCTTTTGAAGCCTTTCCTAAATATGGCCCCTTCCTATCTTTCCAGTTTTCTTACGCCTTATTCCCCTGCATGTATTCTATGAGCCAGTGACACCGGCCTCCTTGCTGTTCCTCATACAACACAGACCATGGTCTGCTGCTGGACCTTTTCAGTGGCTGATCCTCATACCTGGAATGCTCTCCCTTCTCATCTCTGCCTCCTAGATTCCCTGACTTCCTTCCAGCCTCAGTTAAAATCCTGCCTTCTGGAAAAAAAAAAAAGCCTTTCCTGGTATCCTTTATTCCTTTTGTTGGAGATTGAAATTACCTCCAATTTCCCCTGTATTTATCTACTATATACATAGACTTTTGCATCTTCTCTCTATTAGAATGGGATCCAGTATTAGTTTTGCTTTTCCCTGCTTGGCAAATTGCTTAGTACATGGAAGATGCTTAATAAATATGTTTGGACTGACGCGATGTCATCTTTCTATGCTATAAATTCTTTTTGTGCACAAAAATATCACGAGGAACTCTTTTTAAATGCCTTACTGAATTCCAAAGGCCTTCCTCAGATCTTGTCAAAATAGGAAATTAGGTTATTCTGGCAAGAGCCATCCTTAATGAATTCATGCTGTGTTATAGTGATCACCTCTTCTCTTTCTGAGCACCCGCAATCCATTGCTTTAATGATTCACTCTAAAATCTTAATAGGAATCGATGTCAAGCTCACTAGGCTTTTAAGTATCCACCTTTTCTTTTTTGAACATTTGGATAGAGTTTATCCATCTCCCATTTCCCAAGTACCTCTCCCATTCTCCAGAGTTTAACAGAGATCACTGACAGCAGTTTGACAATCACATCCAGTGTCTAAAAGTTCTTTCAATACCATAAGGTATAATTCATTTGTTTCCAGAGACTTGAACCCATTGAGAACACCAAAGTATACTCTCCTACAATTTATTTTGTCTTGCCGTTCCCCATTAATCACTTTTGCTCTGTGCTTCGCAGTCTTGGAAAAACAGATACAGACACACACAGACACACATTGCTTTCAGCCTGCTATCCCTGTAAACTGTTGTCCTCTCCCTCCTTCTCTCTCTCTCTCTCTCTCTCTCTTGCTTTCACTAAAAAACTTTTTAGCCATTACTTCCATATCTTCACCATCTATTTATTTTGCTGCTTCTTGGAATTTAGTTTCTATCTTCATCACTCTACTGAAAATTCTACTTCAAAAGTAGCAAAAGCAGCAAGAAGTGGTACAGTCAAGCTTGTAAAGACCCATTCACAAAATACAACTCTGATATAATTAAAAGTTGTGTGACCTTGAGTAAACTTCTATGAGCCTCAGTTTCCCATCTGAAAGAAGAAACAGGTTAGACAAGATATCCTCTAAGACCTTACCTAGCTGTTAGTCTATCATGATAAAGCCACAAAGTCCAATAGCCATTTTTCTTTTCTCAGTATCGTTGACCTTTCTGCAACATTCTACCATGCCCTCTTTTTGGATACTCTTTCTTTGGATTCTGTGATACTAAATTTGGCTGGGTTTCTGAGGTCTCTTTCTGTCTCCTTCACTGGTTCTTTTGGTTCCTTTGACCTTCTAAATGTGGGCATCCCTAAAAGTCCTATGGATTTTGGATTCTGTAACACTAAATTTGGCTGGGTTTCTGAGGTCTCTTTCTGTCTCCTTCACTGGTTCTTTTGGTTCCTTTGACCTTCTAAATGTGGGCATCCTTCAAAGTTCTTTTCATTCAGTCTTGTTTTCTCCTATTACTACAGCATATCATTTAGTGACCTTATCTACTCCTGTGGTTTCAGTTTTAAAGTCTGTGGAAATCATTCCTAAATCTGACATTTCCCCTAAGTTCTATTGTCACATTTCCAACTGGCTAGTAAGATATCTGCACCAGGAAATGTGTCCTGTTGACACCTAAGATCCACATTTCAGACTGAGTTCATAGCTTTCTTGGCAAAATGTGTCCTCCCTCTGAATTTCTGCATTTCTGATTGTAAGATTAAGCTCCTAGTCATCCAGTCTCAGGACCTCCAAGTCCTCGTAGACTTTTGTCCCTCTCTTTTTCCATAGAGCTAATCAATTGCTATGCTGTGATGATTTTACCTCTGGACTATCTCTACTTTCTATTCCCACTGTTACCACCTTAGTTTAGGCCCTCCTCACCTCTCATTTGCACTAAAGAAATATGTTTCCTAATATTAACATCTCTTTTGTCAAATCTGTCTTTTCATACCTTTGCCAGACTAGTCCATCTAATGTGCATATTTTAATACATCTCTCTGCTCAAGCCTTTGATCTCATTTCTACTCTCTCCTTCAGGATCTTGCTCCCTTGATCATCCACTGTCATCTTCAATTTCTTCTTATTTACTGTATTCTATCCTGCAATCCTATAAAAAGTTAGATCTGTTTCAGCCTAAAAAGAAACAAATAAACAAGCAGAAAGTAGACAAGCAAACACAGTCTTCGTGATGGAGGAGGAATGCAGGCTGAAATCTAGGTGATGTCAAAACAAAACCATTAACAAAATTCAGTGGCTCCCTCCAGCATAATGAACAGACTTCTTAGTCAGGTATTCAAGGCTCCACACAACTTGGCTCCAACCTAACTTTCTGATCTTACTACATTTTATGCTATAAGTTAAAAGTCATCACTGATTTTCTACATATATTCTAAGTTCCAACTAACCAGATTCTCCCTCCTCACTTCATAATGTAGAGAATACATAAGAGTCACATAAGAGTTTAGGGGATAGGACGATCAGTCACTCTGGCAGGTCAGAAATAGCCAAACTGTTCTCAAGTGCTTTGATGTCCTTTGGAGCCTGGTGTCAGCAAGACTGTGAGCGCCTTCTGCAAGAAGGCTTACCTGGTCTACCTTAGTACTAATACCTTCTCTCAATTCATGTTTTGCATGCATGTATGTATGTATGTATATATGTATGTATGTGTGTATGTATGTATGTGTGTGTGTGTGTGTACACACACATACACACAGTATATAATCTATACATAGTAGTTTTCATATTGTTTCCCCTGTTAGACTATAAGTTCACTGAGGGTAGGCGCTGTTTTTGCCATTCACTGCATTCTCAGTGCTAAGTACAGTGCCTGGTGGGTAGTAAGTCCTTAAAAATGCTTGCCGACTTTGCTTTCTACTTGACCTAATCTTTTCACACTTCTATGCCTTTTACATGCTTTCTCCCATTTATCTGCCAGGTAAAACCGTTCTTTTCCTTTAAGTCCCAGCACAGGGGCCCACTTTTCCAATGAAGCCTCCTCTGATACTACCTAAGGCTACCTCTCCACTATACATGATCTCCATCTTCTTGTAGCATCCCCACATTATTTGTGTCTCTTCTAGCTTTTATTATAGTTATTTGTCTACTTGTCCCCCAGCTAAGTTATAAACATAAGGACAGAGACTATGTCTTATTTCATCTTTGTTCCCTCAGCGACTATCACAATTTAGTGGACCTAGTAGGCATGAGATAAATATTTGTTGAGCTGAATTAGAAGTCATTCTAGAAACAAAATAGGATTTGAAGATTTTTTCCTTATATCCTTTGGCGGTTACTGTCTTTTCAATCATCTCAAGAAGAAGTCCTAACCCTAACCTTTTGTTCCCCAACATTATCAGTTTTTGTTTTGCTTTAGCATTCATATAATTTTATTCCTCAGGCATCTCCTTTTGTCTACTTCCTACCATGAAAGTGCTCTTTATATTGCTTTTCCTCCTTACCCCTTTTCTTGTTTTGAAACCATAATCCAACCATTTCTCCTGAAAAGGGTATCGCAATCTATTACCCTACGGCTTCATTTGTCATCCCTGTAACTTTATGAATCCCATTACCCACTTGCTACCACTCCCTTTCATATGTTAGCTTCCAGCTAGTGAATATATACTCCTTAAATGAGAAGACTCCTATGAACTGATACAGAGTGAAATGAACAGAACCAGGAGGACAGTATGTACAATGACATGGGAACACACCCAATCAGGCAATTTACTTTGTTGGACCATATGTATTTGTTGTGAGGGCTTTGTTTTTTACTTTTTTTATCATTCAATTTTTTGGGGAGCAAGGGGTCAAAGGGAGGGAAAGATGCTAAATATTTTTTTAAAAGAAAATCTGCTCTAATAGATTTGCTGTTTCATGTACAATTATCTTTTTTTATTGTACTATGTTATGCAAATATTGATTTTATTCCATAAACTAATTTTTTTAAAAGGGTATTGAGGATAGGGATTGTCTTCTTTTCATCTCTGTATCTCTAAGGCTTAGCATAGTGTTGAGTCCATACTAAACAATTAAATGCTTTTTAAAAAATCAGTCACTCATTCCTTGATTGATTAATTCATTTTCACAACCTTCACTTCATACTGAACATTAACCTCATTAACTTTCTTCTTAGGAGATATTACTACTCTTCTATATTGCCTTCTGCTATCTCCTCTTGCTTCTAGCTCTACCATGTGGCCTTTTACAGTCTTGAGCTAGTAGATGATCTAAAATTCAGGAGTCTCATGAGCTCATTTCTCATATTCCTCATACCAGTGGATTAATCTAGTCTATCTGAAACATGACCAGCAAAGTCAACAGGTGTTTACAAAGGAATCCCTGAGGCAGTATACTACGTATTCCATTACTCTGCCTTTCTTTAATGCATCAGCATTTAATGCCCTAGTCTCTTGTCCTTACAGATTCAATACCATTTTATTCCAGTATCAAACCTAAACTACAAGAGGACTGACCTGAGTCAGGCTTAGTCCAAAACATTCTGACTTATTATGATCATTGCTTCTTTTTCTAGATATTTAACTAATCATCTCCTTAATGTATCCTAGAATTTTACCAGGAATAGATCAGCTATTGGGGCAGCTAGGTGGCACACTGCATAGAATAAAAGGCCTGGAGTCAGAAAGACTCATTTTGTGAGTTCAAATGTGGACTCAAACACTAGCTGTGTGACCCTGGCCAAGTCCCTTGACTTTGCTTGCCTCAGTTTTGTCATCTGTAAAATGAGCTGGGGAATGAATGGCAAGCCAGTCCAATGTATTTGCCCAAAAAACCCCCAGTGAGCTCACAAAGAGTCAGACATGACTGAAAAGGTCAAGCTTGTTGGCATATAATTTGCAGACTCATTCTTTTCTCCTTTTGGAAAATCAAGACAGTACTTGCCCCCTCTCCAATCTTGCAACAGATTTCTACCTTTCTCTGGCCTTTTAAAGATCACTGCCAGTGGCTCAGCCATCATATCTTTGAGGACCCAAGGCTGTAGCTCATCGAATGCCAGTTGAATTAAAATGAAGGACGTTTAGGTGCTGTCTTACAATTTCCTAGATTATATTTAATATCATCCCTCTACCACTGACGCATCTAGATGGCATTGTGGGTAGAAAACTGGAGAATATGAGTTCAAATCCAGTCTCAGACATTTATACCTGTGTGACCCTGGTCAAGTCACTTTATTTCTGTTTCAATTTCCTCATCTGTATAATGGAGATAATAACACCTAATGTATTATGAGGATCAAATGAGATAATAAAGTACTTAGTACTGTGCCTGGCACAAGGTGTTATATAAATATTAGCTATTATTCCTAGGCATATTTGTTCTGTTCTTTCTAATCCAAAGTTCATTCTCCTTCTCAGGAGCAAACTGATAGCTTCTGCTTTTTCTGGGTTATCAATCAGTTTTATCTACCCAGAACATTGGTCCTGTCCTTTCTTTCAACTTCCTCTTTAACCCAGATTTTTTTTTTAATGTGGTGGGTTTTAATTTTGTTAATTTTCCTTTTGTTCTTAGCTTTCCTCGTTATATGTCAGTTTACTCTGAGCCGTAGTCATTCGGATGCTATTCTTTCTGGAACATATTGTGTGTGTTTGTAGTCACCCTCTGCTACCTGTTTTTGGTTCCATCTTCTCTATGTGTCCTTTTAACATCAAAGTTCCTCGCTGAGTATCCTGGGAAACATGGGCCTGGGGGTGTGGGTAGGGAAAAAAGGGAAGTTCTTGTTTTCCTTTTTATTTGCTCTATGTTCTGTGATCTAATTCTAGATGAATCATTTGCCTTATTAATATACAGATTCCATTTAGCAGGAACTGCAATGAGCAATGCTGGTTCATTTTCTATTTAAAGGCTTCATCTATCCTCAGGCTCCTCTCATCTTTGCTGGGTGGTGCAGCTTTTCCTATTATTTTTCACTGAGAACTGAAGGTAGTAAACTAATTGGGGCCAACTGGTGTGTAGGAGAGAACAGTTTATTTTACAGCAAGCCTTCATTTTAAGGTATTGCTGTTTGGAAGGAAAAGTTTCTAAGGAGCAGATATTTAAATCTGTTTCATCCCTAGAGTACAATTACAAATGGAAAGCTTCAAACAGGAAAGTTGCTAAGGTCACAAACTGGTGACTGATTTGGTTTCACAAACTATTATTAAGCACCTAGTACGTGTTGGTCACTGGCGAGAACACAACGACAAAATTGAAACAAATGGTTCCCACCCTCAAGGGTCTTGCATTCACTTGAAGGGATGCCACATGTATAAACAAAAGTAATTATAAAGAAAATATTTTGTAGATGTATTCAAATAAACCACCTTTTCCTTGTGGAAAACCAGGCACCACATGATATTTAACTGGGAAGTCGTCCCTGACAGATGGCTTGCCTCTGAAATGACTTCTCTGTCCTTCCAACAAACAGAGTGCCAATTACCATTAGAGTACCTGGTTGGCATGATTGTGGATGTGAGGATGGGCTGGATAAATTAATAGACAGACAGACAGACAGACAGATAGATAGATAGATAGATAGATAGATAGATAGATAAAGTATATTATCAGTATAATCAGCTGATTGTGTTAATCTAACTCACTTGTGTGGGGAATTTTTTATTTATTCAGGTTTTTTTTTTTTTTGCTTCCTCTCTTCCCTTTCTTTTTCTCGGTTTTCCTAACTTTCCTACTTTGGGTTGTTTTTCTTTCCCTCCTTCTTGATTAAATTCCTAAAATATCCAACTCTCTTGTGGTTTCTGTCGCGAAGCACGTTCGGAGCTCTAAGTTATACATGAACTTGGATGGTCCTACAAAAGGGGTGTCCTAAGAATAGACTCACAAAGTTCCAAGGTCATTAGAAGCCATTCCAAGCTGCTGCTTTGAGGTGTGAGTAGATTCTTGAGATACTAACTTTTGTACATTGTACAAAATGTCATGTACATTGAAAGATACATGACTACTTACATATAGTGTTTTCAAACAGATATACCCTCTCCTGCTAGTGACATTCAGACTGTGACATACAAAGAGACATCTACACACCCATTTATGAGGATGGGTCAACAGGCCCAGCTTAGGAGCATAATAAAGATTGACTGAATACTTTCAAAATGAATCAATAAGCATTTAAGGACCCAGTATTTGCTGGACATGGATAAAGGCAACAGGGAAACAGTTTCTTTGAAAACAAATGTTGTACCCATTTGCAAATTGGCAGTTGTTTGAAAATAGGTTTTCCTTCCTGAAAAAGAATAACCTAGTCTGTTGTAAAATAAAATCTTTATGGAGATGCCTCACCTAGTGTGAGAGGCAGTATACCTCCGATGCATTTGAATCATTGCCCGGGGAAATAATTTCTCTTCTTGGCTCAACCTTGAACTACTCAATCTCCTATCTATGTTTTCTTTTCTCATGGAGCCACTGAATTAACATGAACATCACTAAAATGTAAGCATAAAATATTGAGTATATTTTGCAAATTGGAAGTGCCAAAAACAGCAATTCAAAAAAAAAGTTGTATAATTAAAGAAAAAAAGAATAATGTCAAACAAATCAGGGTGACTTTCTGATTGCACATCTTTTTTTCTATATAATTTTAAAAAATTAACAAAGATTGAATTTTTTTTTCCTTGATACCTCTCTTCACAATGTGGAGAGGTAAGGGAAACAAAATCATTGCAAAAAAAATAAATATAATTCAACAAAACAAATATCTATATTGGCCACATACAAAAATATGTGCTTCATTCTGCCATTTAGTCTACCAGCTCTCTGACAGGAAGTGGGTAGCATCTTTTATCATTGGTTCTTTGGAATCATTGTTGGCCAACACATTGCTCAAAATTATTCCATCTCTCAATGTTGTTTGCTTTTATAGTGTTGTCATGATAAAAATTATTCTGAGTCTGCTCACTTCACAATACAACAACATCCATGTCTTCCTACTTTTCTCTGAAGTTGTCCCTCTTATAATTTCTTATAGAATAAAAGTATTCTATTACATTCATATAACAAAATTTGTCTTCTAGTTGGTGGATACCACATTAATTTCCAATTCTTTGAACAACAAAACGAACTGCTAAAATGTTTGTATATAAAGAACTTTTTTTTTTCCCTTTCTTGATCTTTTTAGGGTTTAGACATAGTTTACTAACCTTTGGGATAGAATTCCAAATTGCTTTCCAGATTAGCTATGCCAATTCATAGGTCTGCAAACAGTGTATTAATGTGCCTCAGTCCCCCAAAACTGTCATTTTCCATTTTGGTTAACTTTGCCAATCTGACGGGTGTTACATAAAATGATGTTAACTATCCCAATCTGGTGGGTATGAGGTATTTGAATTTTCACTTCTCTAATCATTTGTTATTTGAAGAATTTATAACATGTTTCTTCCCTTGAAAACTACCTGTTCATATTCTTTGACCATCTATAAATTGGGGAATGGCTCTTACTCTTTAAAATTTGAATCAATTTCTTATATATTTTGGAAACTGGACATTTATTAGAAAAAATCATAATAAAGATTTCTTTCCCCAGTTAACTGTTTCCCTTCTACTCTTAGATGCATTCATTTTGTTTGTGCCAAAACATTTTAATTTTGTGCAATTAAAATTGTCTATTTTATTTCTTTTGATTGTATCTAGCTTTTATTTGATCTTTCCTTATTCATAGATCTGAAAGATAATTCCTTCCTTGCCCCTCTTATTTGTTCATGAAGTAAGCTTTTGTATTAGGTCATGTATCCATCTGGAGCTTATCTTGGTATAGGGTATGAGGTATTGGTTTAAATCTAGTTTCTGCCAGACTGCTGTACAGTTTTCCAAGCAATTTTTTGTCAAATAGTGAGTCCTTACCCTAGTTGAAGGCAGCTAAGTGGTTTACTGGATAGAGCACTGGGTCTAGAGTCAGAAAGATTTGAGTTCAAATTCAGCCTCACTAGCTCCATGACCCTGGAGAAGTCATTTAACTTCTGTTTCCCTAATTCATTTAAGAAGGAAATGGCAAATCACTTCAGTAACTTTGTTAAGAAAACCTCAAATAGGGTCATGAAGAGTTGGATATGACTGAATGACTGAACAGCAGCAATACCCTAGTAGCTGGGGTTGGGGTTTGTTCTGTACATTGTGTTTTTGCCATAATGCAAGTTTCTATAGTGTTAAGTGGTAGTTTCATCATAAAGACCTGGTGAAAAAAATGTTATAAACATTATTATTGCCATTTTATAGATGATGATACTGTGGCTCAAAGGGGTTAAATGACTTGCCCATAGTTACACAGTAGTAAGTATCAGACCAAAAGTTACCTAGGATCTCTTGAATCCAGATCCAATGCTTTTTCAATAATACCACTGCAAGATCAACCTGACCTTTTTTTTTTTTGCCATTTATATTCCTTTAAAAAATACTTTATAAAATATAGACTGAGGAGAAAAATAATAAATGAAGAGCATGGATCATATTGAAGCCTGGGCTTGAGAGCTTGCTCTATCACTTACCATTTGAGTGATCAAAAAGCAAGTCATTCAAGTTCTCTTAATCCCTAGTTTCTTCATCTGTAAAATGGGTACAGTGATAGTTGCATAACCTTCCTCTCAGGACTATTGAGAAGAAAGTGCCTTGTAAACCTAAAAGTATAGCAAAAATGACAGCTTTTCTGTATCCTTGTTGCACAGGGGCACCCATGTTTTAGTTTTTTGTCATAATGACTCTGGGAGCTTGGTCAATAACATTGCTATTTTGGGTGACAGCTCATGGAATGTGTCATGAAACTTGACTCCACTGAAATGACTGCTGCATTTTTTTTTTTTAGCTCCAATCTTTAAAAGAGGTTAAGTGATTTGCTTGAAGCTGTAGTAATAAGTGTCAGAGGTGGGATGTGACCGCTATTACACTGTACTTCTTCTTAGGAAGACCTGAGTAAGCTCAGGGTTTTGCAGTTTAAACTGGTCTACTTGGAAATGAAACATAGAGCACGGACATGTTTTTAAGAGACTGATTAGTATTTTAGACTGTTCCAAGCTAAAGTGGGTAAGGAGACAGTTTATATGATTACTCACCTCTGCATTGCCACAAACTGTAGCAAACTATTATTGATTGCTTGGTTAGGATACAACCCCACCTGTTTTCAGGAAGGCAGTTTAGCAAAGTGATTTTGTATTCTGGTCACCAGGCAGACTGTAACCATAAAGAGGCAGCTCAAGGGAGGAATGGGGCAAAGCCTTAGTCCCCACCATGGAGAAAGAGCCTGGCTTCAAGGGTCTGAGCACCCTCCTGCTGGTTCTCTTAGAGTCCTGCCCAGGTGAAGGGAAGCCACTGCTCCCTAACTACCAAGAACCCAAACCTGACAAAGACGAGGATCCTTGGAGAAGCTGAGGGGAAAAGCAAACAAAAACCACGAACAGGATCTCAGGGCAAGAATGTGACAGTGAATGTTTAACAAATGGCTCTCTGAAAAAAAAATACACAGGACACACTTTCAAGTTTGATGTGCACTATTGACCTTTTCTCCACCACTTCATTTCTTTGATGTTTGCTCTATTTTTGAAAAGTGAAGCAAGCAGAACCAGAAAAATAACATACACAATGACTACAACAATATGGCTGCAAAAACCAACCACAATTTGATAAAAAAAAAAAATGAATGTTGCAAAATTATGAAGAACAAGAAGAGATTGGGGGTGGGGAAGCTAGGTGGTGCAGTGGAGGGAGTACCAGCCTTGGAGTCAGGAAGATTTGAGTTCAAATTCTACCTCAGAAACCTGATACTTACTAGTTGTGTGACCCTGGGCAAGTCACTTAACCCCAACTGAGTAAAAAAAAAAAGATTAGGAGAAGTTATATTTTTATTACTCCTTTGTTGAACTGGGAGTACTGAAGGGTATGTAAAGTTGCAGGGATTTTTTTTAATGTGTTGATCAATTTTGCCAAATGTTTACTTCTTTTTTCCCCCCCTTTTCAGAGTTCCTTTTATAAGGGATGACTTTCTTTGTTGAGAGAAGGAAGAAATGTGAGGAAGTCTAGGTAATGTAAAAACAAAAAAATCAATTAAAAATCTATATTAAACACTATTTAAGGAAAACTTGTTATCAATCAATGGCTATATATTTTTGAGTATCCATTGTAGTTCCTTCTACTGAGTATTTGGGGAGTTAATAGTCATAAAATGATATCTGCTATTTTAATAAAATATCTTTCTATTTAGAGCGACATAGAGATGGGACCGATTGTTGCTGATGTTCCTTTCTGCATTATTCTCCTCCTTAGCTGTGGTTGAAGCAGATTCCACATATGCCATCTCACTTCTTGACTCCTTTGAGCAAACTGCCTTCCATTCCTACAATATACTCCTTCCTAAACACAATATTGATAATATTAGTTAATAATAGCACAGTGCCCAGGATATAGTAATAATAATAATAATAATAATAATAATAATAATAATAATAGCTAACATTTTCATAGCTCTTACTATGTGTGGGCACTTTACAAATAGGATCTTATTTGAACCCCACAACAACCATGGGAGGTAGGTACTATTATTATCCTCATTTTACAAATGAGGAAATTGAGGCAGGGAGAGGGTACATGACTTGTTCAGGGTCACAAAAACTAATGTCTGAAGCTAGATTTGAACTGAGACCTTGCTGACTCCAAGTCCTGTACTGTATCCATTATGTCCCCTGGCTGCTTAATAAATACTTTTCCCTTTTCCTTCCATCTTTTAATTCCTAGTTTTCTTCAAAGCTCTATTCAAATGCTGCATTTTATAGGAGGTCTTTCATGGTTTCCACCACCCCCAGATACTAGTACTCCCAATTTTCATAGTGTTTTTTTTATATTAACCTATATCTATACATGAAGTATGGACAGGAAGTAACCTGTGCCAGCTGAGTCCAATTGCATCAACTCTTAGACCACCACTGCCTCTCAATCCCTAACATAGGTAGTAGAAGACTTTGAGCCCAAGAACCTGTGGATAGCAGTTCCTTCTGCCCATGAAGATTTCTTCAAAACCTACTTCAAGCCTGATCCTTAAAACTATCAAGGAGAACAACCCTGTGGAGAATGGACCTGTTACTCTCACCACCACCAAAACCAACCACTGACCACCTGACAACAATGTAGAAGTAAGTTTAAGTGTCTTGGAAATAGGAGTGGCTACCAGACCAGTGAACATTGGTTCTGCTTCTAGCTCAGTCCCACAGTCATCATCCAGGTGAGCAACCCATGTAGAACAAGAACCAGGCATCCCTGCCAAGTACGACCCAGAAGATAGCTAAAATAACACCAGAGAGAGAGGGAATGGGTGTGTGGGGAGAGAGAAAGGAGTCATATGCTCTGTGCAAATCAAAGGATCACTACCACAACCATCTTGACCTATATCTCTCCTAAACTTCGAATGGAGATAGTTTGGGATCCTGAGACCCAAACCTCTAGGGACAATAGAACTCCCCAGACCACCAAATCTGCTTCCAGCTAAACACCCGCAGTCATAATTCAAGGAATTACCACTTGCAGAGATGCAATCTGGCAATTGCTTCTGTAAGGACTCTAGTTCTCATCTTTTCAGGACCCAAACTACTGAGGGTCTAGAAAAGAGAGTCCTAGCTACCCAAGTCCTTGGTACCATCAAATGGCTCAACATGAGAAGTGACTACGGTTTCATCAATGGAAATGACATTAGAGATGCTTTACTATCTGCTTTGCCTTTCTAACTGACTTGCTGCTAAAATTTCTTTTATCTATTGTCTCCTCCTGTTGGAAGACGAACTCTTTATGGTCAGAAATCGTTTTACTTTTCTATACACATCCCCAAAGTTTTACACATAGTAAGCTCATAAGTGCTAGGGACAGCTAGGTGATGCAGTAGATAGAGTGCTGGTCCTGGAGTCAGGAAGACTAGTTCAGATCTGGCCTCAGATACTTACTAAGCTGTGTAACCCTGGGCAAGTTATTTTTTGCCTGTTTGCCTCAGTTTCCTCATCTGTAAAATGAGCTAGAGAAGAAAACAGCAAACCACTCCAATATCTGTGCCAAAAAAAAAACCCCAAAAGGGGCCAGTCACAAAGAGTCAGATATAACCAGAACAAATGAACAACAAACTCACAGCAAACTTGTGAGATAAAGGCATCATGGTGGGCTTGCATAACATCCGTTTGTGATTAAGTTAGAAAGAGAATGTAGTTTTCTTTCATTTTGAAGATGGGTGGGTGGGGCTGGAGGACTGAGTTTTTCTCTGAAATTTAGTCTCAGAGAATTGTCTGGGGGCGTGAGTGGTTGTGACTTACCCAAGGTTACATAGCCAGTATTTGTTAACGTCAGGGCATAAACTCAGGTTTTCCTCCATTTCTGTCCATTGCTTGGTAATGCCTTAATGCCGTGCATTAAATGGAAAAAAAAGTTGTCAGTGCAGGCACTCAACTAGTTTTATCTAGACAGGAATAAGTCATTCAAGAAATCTTGCTTAGTGACAAGAAATGAAAATGGAGAGCGTTACTTTGGGTACCCTAGTTGACTACTCTGTGTGTGTGTGTGTGTGTGTGTGTTCTTTAAAAATCATCTTTTCCATAGCATGATATCCCACACATTATGTGCTCTGTTTCATTTTTCTCTGGTAATTTATTTTAAGATCCCCAGGGGTGACTTTCTTTTTAATTTCTTTTCAAGAAACCCAGGGACCCATGTGGATAGAAGAGCAGCTGAATTCCTCCTGCAATTATTGTAAATTTTATGTTGCAAGGTTTGGTAACATTGCTCAAGTGGAGATATTTTAAAATGGGATGCAATTACAGTGTAAACTAGCTGATATTAGAAAGACTCTAATCTCAGTCTTTATAGACAGACAGATTGTCAAGAAACCCCAGGGATTTACCCTGCCAATTATAGAGAGGGATCCAAAGGCAGAGTGACTGCTCCAGGGCTCTCCCCACGTCCTCCATGCCTCTCTGAGTCCCTGTGCAACAAAGACAAAGTTCGGAAGGCATAACTCAGCCAGTCGTTTCAATTATAGTTTTCAGTGAGCCACATCAAGAACGGAGGCTAAAATCCACTCTTCTCTCTGGCATTTTTATTGGCCTCTTTTAAGTCATTACCAGTAACTGGAATCTGTATACTTCACTGAACTTTTCAAAGCAAGCTCATTTACAGCACATTCAGATTACGTATTTGGGAAAATGACTAACCAATTTTGCTAACTTTGTGCATTTTAATTGGCTAGCAATTTCCAAACATGACTGTGGGATAAATAATGATAAGCCACCCCCTGCCAGCATGAAATATAAGCAGAATTTCGGTTTTCATGTGTAAACATCTCAATTATCATGATTAAATCATTATCAGTCCTCCCACTCTGGTCTGGGCTTGGATTAAGGAGTCCTTAACCATGATCATTTTGCTGTCCTATCAGGTTATCTCAAGGACATCTTTCTGGAGGTCTCACATCCTATATTAGTCATGTGACAGAATCTGAAAACAGTCTCTGGAGAAGCCAGAGGTGTGAGGCCTTAGGAGAAGAGATCCCTGGCATTCTATTCCTGGCCAACATTCCTGTACCAATTCCCAAGGGAGTAGAAGACAGGGAGTGCTTCCCAGAAACTGCACCCATGTTCATATGTTTGACAAGAATTTATTAAGTATTTTTTATGTGACAACCACTATGTAGGTACTAGGGATACTGAGAAAAACAACAGTCCCTGCCCTCAAGTTGTATCATTCTGGAGAAGCGGGGGTGGGGGTGGGGTTGGGAAACAACATGAATAAATGAAAAAACATTTATTAAGAGTTTGTTGCTATTATTCAGTCATTTTAGTTGTGTCCAATTTTTTATGCCTCCAGTTTGGGTTATCTTGGCAAAGATACTAGAGTGGTTTGCCACTTTGTTCTCCAGGTCTTGAACTCAGGTCTTCCTGACTCTAGGTCTGGTGCTCTATCCACTTTGCCATCTAGCTGCTCTTGGCTGTTATGAGTACCCTAAAGTAAAAAATGAACTCCCTTGTCCAGGAGAACCCAGATCCTTTATGATCCCCCAAAGGGATCATTTTAATATGCTCCAGGATGCTAGTTCAATTAGGATTGGTCCATGAGGACTCTGGCCTATACTAAGTAATAGGATTACTATCCTTACCCCTCTTTTATCCAATTAGGAAACTGGCAGACTTTTACTGATCAGTCTGGATTTCTGAATAATCACTGAGCTAGCTACCTAATTTGCTGATTATCTCTGGCTACTCTCCTATTTTAAAAGACCTATCCATCCAAATACATTCACTCATTGTTTCTTCAAAACATCAAAGACATTCTCACCTATTCACATTTGTTCCTGTTTAGTCCCAGATTAGAGTGCCTTCTCCTCCAGTCTTCACTTGTCTGTGTCTACTTCTTGTTGTTGTTTGTCCTTCCTTCTCAAAGAGGAGCAGGACTTCTGGAAGGTGGTGCCATGACTTGCATGTGAATGGGATTTAAGTGAGGGAGGGCTGTGTAAGGTCACCAGCCTCACTTTTGCCTCAGGAGCCATCTGGACCCAGTGACAAGATGTAGATCAGGGCTATTGGGGATGGTCCTGACTGCAATGGGAGACCTTAGCCTTTTAAAGCTAAGGTCTTTCCCATGCCCAAGTTTGACTAAGACAGTGTCCATTCAGTGATTAATACTCTTTACCTAGCCTGTGTCTTATCTATTCTTCAAGAGCCTACTCTAACCTTCTCTATGAAGTTTTCTGTCACTGCCCCAACCTCTAGGGATCACTCCCTACCCACTCTGAAGTGCTGTACATAGTAATTAACTATGCATGTCTCTTATTTAGCATGTAGAATAAACTCCATTGTATTAATTTTCTTTCTATTTACATCATATGTCCTCTCTACCCTATGACATTGTGTCCCGAGGGCTTAGGGCAGTGTTATATGTATAGGAAGTATGTAATAAATATTAATGGTGATAGTGAAGGTGACAACATGTGGAAAAAAATTATGGGCTGGCATGTAAGATTTAAGAAAAACAGACCTATCACTGGGTGTGAGTTTGGGTTATTTTCTTTTATCTATATGGGGTTTTTTTGTTAGCATTCATTTATAAAAATAATTGAGTTCCAAATTCTCTTCCTCCTTTCTACCTCTCCCCTGCTTATTAAATAGGCAAGCAACATCATATCATGTGATACATGTGAAGTCATTCAATGCATATTTCCATATTAGCCACATTGAAAAAAAAAGGAAGAAAAAAGTGAAAAGGTATGATTCAATTTGTACTCAGAGTTAGTTCATCAGTTCTCTCTCAAAAGGTAGATAGCATTTACTTATGCTATTAGGAAGTAAAAGAAGTTTGGTTTTTGGAAATGTTCATACCAAATTTCAACATTCCCTTTTCCTCTTCAGCACCCCTATAAAGTGATAGCTTTGACTGCCCCAACTGTTCTGATTCTGGTCCTTTTCTAGCCTAGCCTCCATCATCTCTATCCTTTGTTTGAGTTGATTGCAAAGTTCATCTGGCAGATGTAGGGACTGGACCTGTCATCTAATTGGTATAAGGAATTCTTAATGAAGAAGCTCCCTCTGCCGCTACAGTTCTATACTCTTTATTGACTTACAGCCTTAGAGAGTTATTTATGACATTGAAAGTTAAGTGACTTGTCCAGAATCATGGTGCGTGTCAGAAGTGGAACCTGAATCTGAGTCATCCTAGCTTCAAGGCTGGTTTTCTACCTGCTACACCATTTAGCATCTCTCTGGATAGCTCATCTGACAAATTAAATGAATATGAGGAAAAGTGTTCATGTGTTTGTTGCTCTCGAATTATCCTACTAAGGCATCCATTAACCCTTGTCTGCCCATTTGGCTGGTCTATGGGGAAGAATCAATCTCATTGGGCCCCCAATCTCAAGGGCTAAATTGGTACATGCCTCTGAAACTTCTCCTTAAATAAGAAGAAAGATTTCCCTCTGCTGAGACTGAAGAATATTTCCTCCAGTATACCAGGGAAGGAAAAAAAAAATCTCTTTTTTCTCCCCTAGCAAAAGACTTATAACATGCACTTAAAGCCCATTAGACTATTCCTCAGAATTGGACAGAATCCCTCTCATTCTGATAAATACCTGTTTTTTAAATGCAGCATCCTCATTCTTACTCATCTATTAAACAATTTCATTTAATAGAATCATGTTATACTCATTTCTGGGATTGCTTTGCTCTCATTTCTTTCTTTAAAAAAACCATCAACTTATTTCCACAGATTCTCTCCTAATAATCAGCCTCAGTGATTGGAGACAGGAAATAGGGCAGAATGAGAGTTTATAGGTGTGCCAATATACCCCTCATAAATGGTGCTATGATCAAGATTTAATCACAAACCATCTTTAATGAGTGGTATAACGAGACTATTCGTGAATTTGAATCCTTCTTCAGCAGACTCTCATCCCAAATGCTGCAGGACTTTAAAGAGACTATATTTATGGCTCATTAATAAAGATTGGCTTCCAAAAGGCATATATTTTACATAATCATGGAGACAAAGGGGGATTTTTTTTGGTACCATGCTGGTGACAAAATGATTGATGCAACTTATTCACAATGATCCTGTTCCTAACAAAGCTGAGATTTTATATTTGATTAACTATTGCCAGTGAGCCTAACCTTAAAATGCTTATATCTTTTATTCTTTCTTCCTTCCTTCCTTGCTTCTCTCTCTCTCTCTCTTTCTTTTTTTTGGGGGGTTGGGATTACTAATAAATGTTGTTACCTTGTTTTCTGCTTGCAGAATGATCTGATATGATCCCCTATCTTTTCTCTCTGGTTTTGATTGACATTACTGAAATTCATATTGGAAATTGTAGAAGAAATTGTCTGACATATCACCTGAGGGGATAATGTGCAGAAAGAGTAGAGAAAGAAGCAAACATTTTTCCTTTGACAATTAAAGAAATATGAAGGGAAAAAAAGATGGTGCTTCTTCCTAATACTTCAGAATAGTGAGAGAGAAGCATGTTAGTTGGCACATGTTTTTGAAAATTTATACTATCTCTCCAAATGGCCATTTTTTGATAAATGGATTGAAGAGTATAGCACACCTCTGTTTACCACTCTGCAAAGTGGTGTTATTATAAACCTCTAACAGCGCATGCATAGTCATGGAGTCCCTTAACAAGAATTAAAGTCCTTTGTAGTCTGACCCCAACCTATCCTTCTAGTCTGATTACATGTGATTCCCTTGCTGAATCCATCTTCTGGACAAATACGTCTACTTTCTGTTTGCTATAAATGGCATTCCATACCCTCTCTCCATTCATCTTCACAGGCTGCCTGCCACGCCAGGAAGGAGATCCTACCCCTCGGAATGTCTGGTTCCTTCCAAGCTCAGCTCAGAAGCGTGTGTGTGTGTGTGTGTGTGTGTGTGTGTGTGTGTTTCCTTAAGTTGTTATTGTTTACCTTGGGGAAATGATTACTTTATAAATACTTTCTTTGATGTTTGTACACATCGTTTTCTCCAAAAGCATGCAAGAACCTTGAGACCATTTGGTCCACCATCCCCTCCAATTATCTTCCAGCATTTCTCTCTCCTTCACAATAAAATTCCTAGAAAGAGCTGGAGATACTGAATTGCCTCCACTTTCTTGACTTCAACTCACTTCTCATTCCCTTGGCAATCTGGCTTCTAGTTTCATCTTTCAATGAAAACTGCTTTCTCCAAAATTACCAGTGATCTCTTAATTGTTAAATCCAGTGGCCTTTCTCATTCCCCATCCTTATTCATCTCTATTTGACTCTATTACAGTGTCATCCCAGACACTGCCTCTTCCTTGGGTTTTTATAATATTTCTCTCTTCTGCTTCTGGGTAACACAGTGAATAGAGCACTGGGCCTGCAGTCAGGAAGATCCAGATTCAAATCCAGCCTCAGACCCTAGTTTAGTGATCCTGGGCAAGTCACTTTGCCTTAGTTTCTTCATCTGTAAAATGGGGATCATAACAGCATTAACATCTTAGGGTTGTTAAGCTGAGATGAGATAATAGTTATAAAGCACAGTGCCTGGCAATAGTAAACACTATATAAATATTTGATGATAATGATGATAATCTTCCTATATGATAGGCTTCTCCTTCCCAGTTTACTTTGCTTGAACATCATCTAGCCTTTACACATGGATCTATCCCAGGGCTCTGTCCTGCTGCCTCTTCTCTTCCTTCTCTATGCTCTCTTTCTTAGTGCTCTCATCAGCTTCTTTGAATTCAAATATCATCTCTGTGCATGTGACCCTCAAATCTACACATCCAGATTTAGCCTCTATTCAGAACAAGTCTGACATCACCAATTATCATTTGGATATCTGCACTCAGATGTCCTCAAGATACCTAAAACTCAATATGTGTGAATTATGTCCCTTCTTCTTAATTTGACTTTTTTTTTTCTTGATGGCACTATCGTTCTCCCAGTCCTCAGGGTTTGAAATCTTGGTGTCATCTTCCTTTTCCTTCAATCCTCTAATCAGTTACCAAGTTTTGTCACTCTGCCTTTACAATATTTTTTGGAAATATCCCTTTCTTTCTGCCCATATTGCAATCACCCTGATTCAGACCTTCCTTGCCTCTTGTCTAACCTATTATAATAAACTTTGAAATGTTCTCCCTGTACCCTCTCTAATTCATCCTCTGTCCAGTTGCCTAATTTAAATTCCTTAAGGACAGGTCTGAGTGACTATGTGACACAATGGGTAGAGTTTTAGACTTGGGAGTGAAGAACACCCAGATCCAAATCCTGCCTCAGATACTAGCTCTGTGACTTTGCACAAATCACTAACCTCTGTGAGCCTGTAATATGAGGGGATAGGAAGACCTTCACAGCTTCCAAGATTCCTTCCAACTGTAAGTCTATGATCTTGTGATCTTATGATCATGTTATTTCTCTGCTCTAGAAGCTCTAGTTGCTTGACACTAGGATAAAATCAAATCCTTCTCTACTTAAAATCCATCATAATCACCCAAAGAGTTATAAAACTGTGTATATCCTTTGACCCAGCAATGCCACTATTAAGTTAGTTTCCCAAGGTGACTAGGGAAAAAGAAAGAGAATCTATATGTTCTAAAATATTTGCAGTAGCTCTCTTTGTGGTGTCAAAGAACTAGAAATGGAAGGAATGCTATTCAATTGGGGAATGGCTGACCAAGTTGTGGTATATGATTGTGATGGAATACTGCTGGGCTATAAGAAATGATCAGCTGGTTGATTTTTGAAAAACATGGAAAGGCTTATATGAAAGAATGAGAAGTGAAATGAGCAGAACCAAGAGAATATTGTATTCTGTAACAGAAATATTATCATATGAACAATTCTGAATCACTAATTCATTTTGAGTATCATAAATACTCAAATCAAGTACAAAGGACTTATGAAGGAAGCTTCTATCCATCTCCAGAGAAAGAACTAATAAACAGAAGTATGGAAAGCATGGTTTTACACATACACACACACACACACACACACACACACACACACACACTTGCTCTAATGGTAGCTTTTTCTAGGGTGGAGTGGGGAGGAAGGGAGAAAAAAATGTACATAGCAGAGAACAAAAGAAAACTTAGAAGCACAGAAAAGTAGGGTAGGTTTGAAAATGAGTGGTATTTATTACATTGGTTTTTTTTTAACAGTATAAAATGGAAAATCATAATTTTATATTGAATCTTCTTGTTCTGTGTACATGGAAAGTTTTTGTGTATGTGTTTTTGCATTTAAATTCAAAATGAATAAAACATGAGAAAATAAAATAAAAAAAACATGGAAAGTTTAAAAGCCATATCATAATCCTATCATAATCTAACTTTAGCCTATCTTTCTGGGCTAATTGTATATTTGTTATTCAATCATTTCAGGCATGTCTGACTCTTTGTGACCCCATTTCAGGTTTTCTTGGTAAAGATGTCTAAACTGATTCGCCATTTTCCTTCTGCAGCTCATATTACAGATGAGGAAACTGAGGCAAGCAGGGTTGAGTGACTTGCCCAGGGTCACACAGCTAGTAAGTGTCTGAGGTCAGATTTGGACTCAGGAAGATGAGTCTTCCTGACTTCAGGATCAGTGCTTTATCCATTGTGCCGTCTATCTGCCCCAATTGTTACTCTTCTTCAAATGCTCTACATTTAAGTCAAACTGGTTTACTTGCTGTTAGCTCTACACAACATTCTTTCTCCTACCACTACATTTTGCACAGGCTGCTCCCTAGGTCTGATTCTTCCTAACCTCTTTTTTTTTTTTTTTTTTACAAAAATAATAGCTAATATTTATGTAGCATTAAGAACTTCACGGATAATATCTCACTTTATTGATTCAGATTCAGGTCTTCCTGACTCCAAGCCCAGCACTCTACCTGCTGAGCCCCATAGCTAATTGGTAGGAACCCTAGCATACTTCAGAGTACCAGTTAAATGCACCTCTTCCTGGAAATTTAGCTTGATGCCCCCAGATGCTAAAATCATACCTCACTTCCTTCCATGTGCTGGTTTACCTGCATTCCCTGCACACAAATGCTTTGTCTCTCTGTAACTCTCCCATGACTGTCTCCCATGCCTGAAATCCTGTCTCCTCTCACCTCAGCTTCCATGGTTTCCTTCAGGACCCAACTCCTGCTGCTAGTGCCTTCTCCTTTCAGATTACCTTCATATATACTCCTTATATATCTTTTATCTATCTAGATATCTACATGTAGTCTCTTCTATTAGAATGTAGCTTTCTTGAAAGTAGGTTCTATGTTGGATTTTTCATTTGTTTTGTTTTGACTTTGACTTTTATCCCTGGCGAATAGTCTTATGCCTGAAACATAGGGAGGGATTAATAAATGCTTGTTGACTAACTGATGCATTCTCCTCCTTCAACCTCTCACTCTGAAATTACTTTGTCTCTACTCTGCACATATTTTGTTTTAATTTTCTGTGTATGTTGAAATGTAATGTAATGAATGAAATGAATTATCATATGAACAATTCTGAATCACTAATTCATTTTGAGTATCATAAATACTCAAATGAAATGTAAGTTTCTCAAACTGTAGTTCTGAATAATAATAGCTAACACTTATGTAGCTCTTTAACGTTAGCAAAGTGCTTTACGGATATTATATCGTTTGATCTTCACAGCAGCCCTGGGAGGTTGGTGCATTATTTTCATTTTACAGTTGAGGAAACGGAGGCAGAGGTCACATGGCTTGCTCAGGGTAAATTATCTGAGAGAGGATTCAAATTCAGGTCCCCTTAATTCTAAGGCCAGCTTTCTATCCACTGCACCACCTAGATGCCCAGGGAATAATAATTAAATGTCATCTCATTCCTGACAAGGAGCCTTTACTTCCTGTGAATGCTACTTGATGAGTCCTTGTATTTACATGCTGAAATTTCAGCTACAGTTTACTGTGCAATCAGCCCTGGGCAGGCCTTGGGAACTGCAGATGGAAAGACTGAGAAAGTCACTTTTTTTGCCCCACAGGAAAGTGATGAAGGCAGCTATTGATGCTTGGTAGAAGGATACTAAACCCAAACTGATTAGGAAGTAATTAAAGGCAGGAAAAACAATCTGGCTGATGCAAATTACAGGAATCAGAAGAGCTTTTCATCTTCAGGGACGTAATTTGAATGCTCTGAGAACACACAGGCCCTTGTGAGTGCACACACACATACACACAGTCACATATACACACCCCAGCCCGTTTGGGGCATCAGGTTGGTTGGTTGCTCAGACACAGGCTTCTGAACATCTGAAAAGGCTTTAATTCCCCTATACGGCTTCTCCTGTGCTTCAGCTAAATGAGTGCCCCACCGGAGGTGCTCATAGAGCTCTAACAATGAGAGGAATCCTAGGAGGTGATGCAAAAATGCCCGAAATTTCCTCCTTACACTTCCTCTGAGCCCAAAGGTCAACCATCTCATCACTGACGCTGGGAAGTTAAAAATGTGAGTCTGACGTCTGTTAACAAAAGAATGAATCTATTTTGTATACGTGGCACCAAATAATAATAGTAATAGCAAAAGGCAGAGCTACCTTTTTTTAACTTTAGACTTCCATCACATTCCATTTCCAGGGAATACAGACCCTACTGAGAGTCAGACAGAAGGAAAGAGCTCTGCAGCACAGTCTGTCTTGGGTTCTTGCTGAATTCAGGTCATTCTACTTACATGAGAGAAAATAGCACCGGTGAAACCATGTGAGGAACAATTAAGCTACCTCTTGGACCTTCACTCCCACTGTGACTGCCTTGATGGTTTTCCTTTCTTCTCCTGCCATCCATGTCCCCTCTGCCACGGCTCTAGAGCTTCTTAGGGAAGGTGGGCCTAATTCTGCCAATTTCTTTAAAACTGAAAATCCCCAAAGCTGTAGGATGTCTTACCCGCTTGGTATATATCTACACATTGACAATCTTCCCTCTAATCCTCCACAAAGGGTCAGGCTGGATCCAGAGCCAAGTTAGAGGTACTTAGGACAGGATATCCTCGGTTCAGGATGGATCTCCAGAGGGGCTGCTATGTACGTAACACACAATTACACGGTCTAATAAAAATAGAGAAGTGATACAGGCTGGTCATTGTAGACTGTTGGATGCACTGCTGATACATCGCCCTATTGGAAACTCCCTGAGAGGGACTGACTGCCCCAGGTAGGAGTAGGTCCCAAGATCCCAGTAACCTCTGATCCTCACACTAGAATGGGCTCATTCAGAGATTTTTGAGCCCCTGACAACCTTTCCATCTCTTCATTTCTCCTTCCTTCTCCTGTCCCTGACCATTGTAGACAGTTCACAACAAGTCCCAAAACAACCCATGTAGAAATGTGGAAAGTCCTCCTACTTGAAACTAAAGTTTATGATTACACTTGATCTGTGACTGTGGCCACGTTGGCCATGTCATCATTATTGTTCTATACATAGGTAAGTAATTGAACCTTCAGTCTAGTGACTAGGAAATAACACGTAACATAGGAGCTTAGATTTAGAGCTGGAAGGAAGGTCACATAGTCCAATCTCCTCATTTTACAGATGGGTAAACTGA
>CM053588.1:124374485-124420296 GCA_028646515.1 Pseudochirops corinnae | reverse complement strand
CCCCCCCCCCCCCCCCCCCCCCCCCCGTTGAATTCCTTCTTGTCTTCTCATTCCTTCGTTAAGCCTCTTCTGGTCCTTAACTCAGTAAAGAACTTTCCTCTTGCCCTTGTGGTTGTTCAGTCATTTTTCATTTTTTCAGTTGTTTCTAACTCTTCACGACCCCATCAGGGATTTCCTTGGCAGAGATACTGGAGTGTTTTGCCATTTCCTTCTCCAGCTAATTTTGCAGATGAGGAAACTGAGGCAAACAGGGTTAAACCACTTGCCCAGGGTCACAAAGCTATGTGTCCAAAGTTAGATTTGAGCTCAGGAAGATGATTCTCCCTGACTCCAGGCCTAGCACTCTGTCCACCGTGCCACTTAGCTATTCCAGTACTTCTTTCACCTCTCTTACAGCCATGTAGTGTACTGTTATGTATCATATTTGCTTCTATGTCCTTTGCCCTTAGTAGATTGAAAGTTGCATAAGATCAGAAACTGTGTCTTATCTAAAGTTTGTGTCTCCCTCAGTGTATATACCACAGAGCTCTTTACCTACTAGGATACTTAATGTTTGTTAAATTGAATTTGTTAATCCTGTAACAATGGTAACTAGACAGGACAAGAAGACAGTTTTCCTATAACTCTAACAACAACTACAACTAGTCCTTATTTTAACTGCAGCTTCAAAAACAAAGGGAGTGGGATTTTGGCCTTAACCTTTTATTTTTCCCCTCTTTCTTGAGTTTTATATTTTCTATTGACTAGAAACCATATATAATATAAGTATTTTATTCTCTTATATCATGGGCTGGTGGTAACTATTGCAGTAAACATTTCTTGAGTGCCCATAATGGACCTAATCAAGTAGTTTACTTGAAGAAAATAGATTTTTCTTAATAGCTGAATTTCCGGGCAACTTATGTGTTGTCCAGATGATGGTGCTAGAACAGTGCTCTTGGCCCTGTGTTGAACATTGGGACTCACTGTGGGTCTTTCATAATCCTTAGATAGAAATAGGATTTAAAACCTTTTAAAGCACCTTTTTCAGACTAATCATCAGCAGCATCATATATTTATTGGGTAGTCAGAGGGAGTATAGAACAGTACAGACAAAGCACGGAATCTCTATGAGCCATAACATGCCCTTCCACATTGTAAAATGCTATAGTGGATCTCATTTATTCTACTAATGCAGCTCCTTTGGCCAGTCTCAAACAGTAGAAGGGACCTGACCAAAAAAAAAAAGGTTGTTTTTAAAGAGGTGTAAGTACCTTAATAAAGACTAACAAAATCCATATACAAATGCTCTTTATGGAGAATTAATGTGCTTGCTTTTATATTTCCTTTGGCAGGAAAGCATTTTATAATAGAAAGGTTAGCTTGCATGATGCCACAGAAATGAATTCTTTCACAAAATGTATGCATGAATTTTTGAAGACAACATTTTGAATTTCACAATATTGAGAGGAGTCATGCAGACTGCCCATCATGTTGTACAAAGGTAAATCAAGAGTGAAGTTCTACTCTGAATGAAGCTGCAGTTTGACTTTAGCTTAGGAAAAAAAAGTATACTGGCTCTGAGAGCGTTAAATGGGGGAAGGGAGAAACAGAAAGAATTGATATTTAGTGGTAGAAATAAAGATCTTTTTGTGTTGTTTTAGTTTTGTAGAATATCCAGTCACTTCCTCCCCCTCTCCACAACCTGTATATTAACTATTAAAAAAGAGGTAGTGGAGGGCAGAAAGCAGGAGATGCTTATCTCCTAGAAGCCCCCTGGCCTGCATCTTACTGCTTTCTTATCTGTGCCAAACGACAACCAGCTCTGATTGACAAAGTAAACCTCTTCTTCAGCAGTCACAAAAAGCAGGTTTCCACCCCCCCTCAAAGTCACTAAAGGGGATGGTGTTTTTATGCAAAGACTGTTAGAATGGAAAGGCTACTTTCCTCCTACCCACTTCACTCCCTCCCTCCCAAAGCGTCACTGATAGAACTCAGCCATTATGAATCAGCAGCTTTCTCCTTTTTGCATTCTTTCCCACTAGTCTCCTCTTCACCATTTGTTCTGGGAGCTGGCTGGCTGCATGCCCCTAAACCACACCAGAGCTATGCATCACACAGAGGCATCTAGTATTTTTATCTTCATGTAAATTTGTGAAAATACTTCATGTTTATCTTTTATTTTTGTCCTCAAAACATACAAATTAAGCATAATTAATCTTGATTCCGTTCACAGCATTCAATAAACAATTCAATCAGTAAACATTTAGTAAGTACCTATTGATGCAATGTATGAGAAACAATATCCTATGCTGGACTTAGATTCAGGAAGCATTGAGATCAAATCCTGCCTAAAATACTATATGACCCTGGGCAAGTCATTTAACTTTTCTGCATCTTGGGAAACTCTCTAAGACCCTGGAGATCGCCAAGTTCTGATCCCTATACTGAAATAAGAATAGAGATATTTCTGAAGGTCTGACACCTAACCTTTCCAGTTTTATGATTCTCCTTCCCCTATAAACGCGCTGGCAGAGAGAATCATTTCACATGACAGTTTCAAAGGAATCCAACTATAAGTTTTGAATTCCCCAGCCTTTAGGCAAACAGACTTTTTCACTAAATCTGCTGTTATGGCCACACTCAAGTCTAACCCATGATTTAACACAGTTGCTCAGCATCTCAAGCCCTCCTTCTTGATGAAGCCTTCCCTGGTTGCCTCTGTTGTTAATGCTCTCTCCTCTTTAACTTACCTTATAGTTACTTATCTCTGGGTGTAGTATGCTACCATAGAATGTAAAGTCTTTGTGGGCAAGGATTTTTTTTTTCTTTGTATCTCCAGCACCTAGTACATGAACCTTTCACATAGTAAATGCTTGCCAAATATTTCTTGAACTGAATATACTTGAAAGGTAATGTGGTATCACAGAAGGATTGGGGACAGGGGAGTAACTGGATAGTGCTGTCCATTAGGAAGGTTACTTTGGCAACTGTGAGGACAGTGAACTGGGGAAGAAAGATACTGGAGGCAGTTAGATATATCTATTTGACAATAGATTTATTCCTTTTACTCCCAGAGGGCAGAATTAGGAGCCATAGATGGAATCTTCAGAGAAATAGATTTCAATTCTATTTAAGGAAACACTACCTTACAATTAGAGCTATTCACTAAGGGAAAGGGTTGCTTTCCTGGAGGGCAAGCTTAGTGAATGGAGCACTAAACTGGAGTCAGGAAGACTTGAATTCAAAGTCTACCTCAGTCACTTACCCTAGCTACAAGACTGTGGGCAAGGTACTTGACCTCTCTGGGTCCACAAGGTCTTGTTAGTGACATTATAGAATTGTACTAGATGTCACTAAAACCCCTCCCAAGTCTAAATCTATAATCCTACAACACAATTAATACCACTTTGCTGAACATCAATCAATAAGCATTTATTAAACACCCCCTATATACCAGGCACTGTGCTAAGTACTGGGGATACAAAAAAAAAATGGCAAAAGATAGTCCTTGCCCTCAAGAGGCTTACAATCTAATGGAGTGTGTCACTAAAGAGATTGCCATTCAGGTGTTATCTTAGACTAGACAGTTACTGAGGTCTCTTCTGACTCTGCCATTATGTAATGTATGAAGGCTCTCACAATAGTATCAGTGAGAGGTAATGAAATAGTAGCAGTGTGAGTGGAAAGGAAGGGACAGATGGGAGAGGGAGTGTGGAGGCAGGAGTGACAGAACTTGGCAAAAAAGAAGTGAGGTGACTCACTTGCCTCTCAGAGATTTTCCCAGGATCATAAATGTGTCAAGTGAAGAAATGGAGGTAGATTTTAAAACTTTCAAAATCTCCCTTCTTACTAGAAGAAATAAAGAAATGTCCATAGTTGATTACTTTGAGAAGATTTACATTGCATTTTCTCATTAGCGTCATATCTCCAGACCTCATCTTCAGGATTGTGTTCAGTTCTGGGGCTACATTTTCTAAGCAATGTTGGTAAGCTAGAATCCACCCAAAGGACAATGGACTCTCTATGCAACTGCATAATGGCAGTCCGAAGGTACTTTTGAAGCCATGTAGTCTAAGCTACATCTGAACAGCAATCTCTTTAGCAACATATTCCATTAGATTGTAAGCTCCTTGAGGGTAAAGACTATCTTTCCTCTCTTTTTGTATTGCCAATGCTTAGCACAAAACTAGCACTTAGCAGATGCTTACTAAATGTTTTATCGATGGATGGATGATGAAGGCTCTGGAATCTGCCATCTGAATAATAATTCACATTTGTCTCTAATTGACTCTTTCTCCATGATGATGGTCCCAGACTTTTTCTTCTCAAAGTTTCCATTTTCACCAACATCGCTCTCAGTAGATCCCCCCATATCCTGCTTTCCAGGAGGAAAGATCAAGAGTCATGAGCTTCTTTATTCTTCCTTCTCCATACATTATGTCTTTTAAATATTAAGAAATTAAAAGGATATTTTCTATTTGAAGTTACAATAAAATAGCCCTGAGGACAGTCAATATTTTATTTCTGTCTTTGCATCTCTTGTGCCTAGCACGTTGCCTAGTACTTGCTTCATAAATATTTGTTGAATGTTGAAAGATTGAATGAACTTTTTAAAATAGGAAACTATTTCTGGACAATATTTCCTGAGGGAAAAAATATCTAGGAGTTTTAGTAGATTGCAAGCATGATATGAGTCAATGGAGTAATATGATCACACTACCCAAGAAGCTAATATTATACTAAGGATAATTTAGAGAGAAATGGTGTACAGAAAGAGGGAGATGATATTTCTGTTGTTCTTTGCCCCTCATTAGACAACATCTAGAGTATCAGTGTTTAGTATTGCTACCAATTTTTAGGGAGATAAAGGTAATATCAAGTTCATGGACCAGTAAGTGGGTTAGTTTGGCCAGAATATAGAGTATGTTAAGAGAAGGACAAGAGGTGGTATGAATCAGACTAGTCAAACACTGCCATCACTTCTTATCAGATCCTGATGGAGACAGCTCAGGACCTTCATGCCAAGAGCCCCAAGAATAGCAGAGGGTTCCTAGGCTAACAGCTCTTCTTCCAATGAATTCCCCATAGCCATTCTACAAAAAAATCAACCCTCATGGAGATGATACCTGACAACTGCTTCTACAAGTGCTTCAACCCCTTTTCCTCAGTCTGAATATGAAGAAAAGAAAATTCTTATCACCAAAGTCCATGGCATTGTCAAATAGTTTAACATTAGAAATGATTCTGGTTTTGTCAGTGGAAATTCTATTGGAGAAGACACATTACATGTACTTTGCTACTAACTGATTTATGACTGATATACCATGTGTATGATATCTCCCCCATTAGAATATGTGCTTCTAGAATGGAGCAGGGATGGTCATAATTTTCCATTGGCATTTCCAAAACTTACAGTGCTTTGCTATATAGAAAGCATTTAATCAATGCTTTTCATTCTTCCATCCATCCATCCATCCATCCATTCATCCAAGAAGCCTGGAAAGGTGAACTGGAGAAAAATTGGGAAGGATATAAAATTTCAAATAGAGGGAGTGGTCCATTATTCTAAAGACAATAGGAAGTTTTCAGAGATTTTTTTATTCCTTTGGCTAAAGGGAATCGATGAAAGCAGGGGACCAATTAGAGCATTGGAATGATAAAGGAGAGAAGTGATGAGGACTTGATATGAAGTGGTTAAAAAAAAGGAAGGAGATGTAGGACTGTAGTAGATATAAGATTGAAAAGATGGCAACTTCCTGGATATAGGGAGTGAGGGAAAATGAAGAATTGCAAAAAGAATGTCTACAATTTTGTGTCCATGAATAAAGGGATGGCAAGGGGAAGAGATGTGGTGCTGTCAAGGGGCAAAGGCATAATTACCCAAAATAGTAAAGTTTGGAGGAAGATTAGGATTAGGAGTAGGGCAGATAATGAGTTCTTTTCTATACAAGTTGAGTATAAGATGCCAATGGGACGTTGGCACTGCTGAGAAATCAGTTGGTAATGTAGGTCTGAAATTCTGAAGATGGATTAAAACTGGATATGTAGATTTGGGAGTTACTATCACATAGTAGAAGTGATCATTGAACACATAGAAGTTGATAACACCATGGAAAGAGAAAATGTAGAAAGGAAGAGTAGGCTCCACAGAGAGTCCTGGAACTGGACAGTGGAAAGAATATTGGATTAGGAATCAAGTCCAGAGTTCTAATCCTAGCTTTGCTTCTGCATCTTTCTGAGATTCAATTTCCTTATCTGTATAATGAGAATAGTGACACTAGACCTCTGAGACCTTTTAATGCAATGCTCTCACTTTACCAATGAGAAAAATGAAAATCAAAATGATTTCCCCAAGATCACATGATAAATGAGAGGAACAGAATCAGAATTGAGCCAAAGTCTATTGACTCACATTCTAGTGATTCACTTTGTTCAGACAACCTTCCTGTCTTACGGTGTAAATGAGTAAGATAAAAGAAGTGAAAGTGCTTTGTATACTATAATTAATGATACAAATATACTATCATCTAATTACTAAAAGACGCCCAAATTTTGCAACAGTTTCCATTGTTCTATAGCACTCAAATAAGAAGTCTTTTTTTTTTCTTCTAATTTAAATTTTCTTCCTTGGAATTTAAACCCATTACTCCTTTCCTCTCCTTAGGGGAGGTAAGAACAGATGGTCACCAGCCTCCAAATATCTATTCTTCAGATACTTGAGACAATTGTTAAATCATCCATAATCCATCTTTCCCCAAGGCTTAGTAGTAATAGCTCCCTATCAATTTTAATCTCAGATCTTTCCCAAATTTCTAATTGTTTTTCTTCCCTGCTGGTTTCAGCTTTTCTTTCTCTTATCACATGCTGAGCTCCCAATAGGCCTCAGTCCTCTAATAAAGACCTAACCTACCTTCTGTATAAAGGCAAGAGGAATTCTTGGTTGTCACTCCTGACAATATATCCTCAACACTATATTACTTATGTAAGAAGAGTAGCAATACATTCCTTCACTGTCATCTTTCCTTATCTGTAAAACAAAGATGATAATAGCACCTACCTCATAGGGTTGTCGTGAGGATCATATGAGAAAATATGTAGTACATACACAGTTTTGCAGATTTTAAAGTACTATAGAGATCCTATAGTGATTATGATTATATTTTTAAAAGATCATATCTTTTTGTCTGTACTTGTATCTAGCCAATATTCCTCTTCCTTTTATTAGAAAACTGATTTGTTTCTGCTACTTTGGGGTGATTTTTTTTTTTTGCATTTATCCCTTTTGGAGTCTATCCTGTTCCTTTCTGGTCATTTCCCCTTTGTCTTGAAATGTTGTTTGGCAGTAATTATTTCTTTGTCTTGAGTTGCATCCAGGAATAGTTCAGTTTTTTCTGTGTGTGAAATTTCAAAGATCATACAACTGCTTGCCCTCTGGAAAGAGTCATGAACTTCACTTCTTATTAGACCTCACCAGTTGACAGAAAACATCAGGGACTGGATGTTTGGGAAAGCATACTTGAGCTATACTCAATATCTTCTGTCTTTTGATTTTCACCCAATAAAGAAGTTAGATTCTGTGATTTTTCACTAACCTTCTGTGGGATTGTGTGTGTGTGTGTGTGTGTGTGTTAGCTTTCTTTTTTAGCAAGTCAGAAACCCTCTCTGCCAGTCATTTCTGAGGAGTCATAGAGAGAAAATCTTAATGACCTGAAAAAGTTAATGCCATTTGCAAATATTTTCTTTCCTCTAGAAACAGGAAAGATATGTAATCATGTACCTCTCCACCCTTCTTTGCTTCCATTTTTGGGTATGGCTAGAAGTTATATATATGGAAAGAGCTGCAACTAAGATGTTAGGAATACCTCAGAAGCTAGGTGGCACAGTGGATAGAGTGCCTACGTCTGTAGTCAAGAAGACCTGAATTTAAATCCAGCCTCAGATGCTTAGCTGTGTGAGCTTGGGGAAGTCATCTAACCTCTTTGCCTCAGGTTCCTCAACAGTAAAATGAGAATAATAAAAGCATCCATCTCCTAGGGCTGCTATGAGAATTAGTATTTGTAGTATTTGTAAAGTACTTAGCTCAGTGCCTGGCACCCAGGAGGTGCTTTATAAATGTTAGCTATTTATCATCATCATCATTGGCATGATCTTTTCAATGTCCTTATTGCAGTCATATTTGCCCGTATCTGACTACAGTAATCCAGGAATGGTCCAATCAGGGCAGATTACAATGTAACTGTCACATTTCTATACCTGGAAGTTGTATGTCTTTCTTAATACAGCCCAAGATCACATTAACTTTCTTGGCTGCCATCTCACACTGTTGATTGATATTAATCTTACAGGTCACTAAAATCCCCTGATCTTTTTCAGGCAAATGACTGTCTACCTGTACCTCACCTGTCTTGTACTTATAAAGTTTATTTACAAGACTGAAAAATACCTTTTAAATCCTAGACATTTAAGATCACTGACTTGGGTTATGAGCAACAGAGAGCACTCTATTTGGCCATACTTTACAAAAGATTAAATCACACAATCTGAGTTGGAAGGAATCTTAGCTGACCTTTAGTTGTGCCCATATCTGAGCAGGGATCCTCTCTACATCTTTAAAAAGTGACAATTCAACCTCCACTTAAAAACCTACAATGATGCTGAATTTACTAAAGTAGAAGCAGCTCATTACAACCTCTGAACAACTCTAATTTTCAGGAACTTTTCCCTTATGTCTACCTATACCTACTTTTCTGCAATCTCTACCCACTACTACTCTCTTCTATGTGCTCTCAACCTTACCAAGGTCCTTCCTCTAATATGTTGCCAAGACCTTGGATCAATACTTTCTATGATGACCAGGACAGACTATGGAGAAATTATAACTTCATTCAGAACACTGTACTTTTATGAATACACACTAAAATTATAGAATATTACCAGATCTTGGATCAAGCATCATTTTGTTTGTTTGTGATGTAACATTTTATCTTTTTTAAATCGTATTTTACTTTTTTTTCCCCAATTACATGTCCAGACAATTTTTAGCATTCATTTTTACAAGATTTTGAGTTCCAAATTTTTCTCCCTCTCTGCCTCCCCTTCCCTCTTCCTAAAATGGTTGGCAATTTGATATAGGATATACATGAGGCATCATGGAAACATATTTCCATATTAGTCACAGTTGTGAAAGAAGAAACAGATCAAAAGAAAAAAAACATGAAAAAGAGTAAAGTCAGTGAAAGAGTATGCTTCAATCTGCATTCGGAGTCCACCAGTTCATTATCTGGGTGTGTACAGCATTTTCCTTCTTGAGTCCTTTGTACTTGTCTTGGATCATTGTGTTGCTGAGAAAAACTGAGTTATTCATAGTTGATCATTAGACAATGTTGTTGATACTGTGTATGGCATTTTCCTGCTTCTGCTCAATTTACTTTGTATCAGTTTGGACAAGTCTTTCCAGGTTTTTCTGAAATCTGTCTATCAATTCTTATTGCACAATAGTATTCCATTGCGTTCATATGCCACAGCTTGTTTAGCCATTTCCCAATTGATGGGCATCCCCACAATTTTCAATATTTTGCCATGATAAAAAAGGTTGCTATAAATATTTTTGCACATGTAGGTCCTTTTCCCTTTTTAATTATCCTTTTGGGATATAGACCTAGTAGTGGTATTGCTGGAAAAATGGTATGCACAGTTTGGTTGCCCTTTGAGCAAAGTTCCAAATTGCTCTTTCGAATGGTTGGATCAGTTCACAACTCTACCAATAGGGCATTAGTGTCCCAATTTCCCCATATCTTCTCCAACATTTATTATTTTCCTTTTTTGTCATATTAGCTAATGTGATAGGTAAGGTGGTATCTCAATGTTTTAATTTGCATTTCTCTAATCAAAAGTAATTTAGAACATTTCTTCATATGCCTATAGATAGCTTTGGTGTCTTTGTTTGAAAACTTACTGTCCATATCCTTTAAGCATTTATCAATTGGGAAATGGATTATATTCTTATAAAGTTGACTCAGTTCTCTATATATTTGAAAAATAAAACTTTTTATCTGAGATACTGCTGTAAAGACTGTTTCTCAACTTTCTGCTTTCCTTCTGCTCTTTGTTGTAGTCCTAGCTCCTTTGCCTTCTGGAATTTCATGTTACATGACCTAAAATCTTTTAATGTTTCAGCTGGTAAGTCCTGTGTAATCCTGATTGTGTCTCCTTGATATTTGAATTGTTTCTTTCTGACAACTTCTAGTGTTTTTTTCTTGACCTGATAGTTCTGAAATTTGGCTATAATGTTCCATGGTGATTTTTTCTTGGGATCCCTTTCCTGAGATGATTGGTGAATTCTTAATGCCTATTTTGCCCTCTTATTCAAGAATATTGGAGCAGTTTTCCTGGATAATTTCTTGAAAGATGCTGTCCGGGTCCTCCTTTTGATTAAGGCTTTCAAGCAGTCCAATGATTCTAACATTATCTCTCCTGGATCTATTTTCCAGGTCAGTTGTTTTTTCAATGAGGTATTTTATGTTTAGTTCCATTTTTTCATTCTTTTGATTTGTTTGATAGATTTTTAGTGTCTCATAGAGTCATTATCTTCTTTTTGCTCAATTACAGCTCTTAGGGAGTTGTTTTCCTCAGTTAGCTTTTGTATATTCTTTCCCATTTGACCAATTCTACTTTGTAAGCAGTTGTTTTTTCCAAGCTGTTGACTGTTTTTTCATAATTCTGTTGCATCACTGTCATTTCTTTTCCCAATTTTTCTTTTACAACTCGTATTTGATTTTAAAGCTTCTTTTGGAGTTCTTTTATGAGTTCTCCCATTTTTGGGGGGTGTTTTGACATTGTTGTCTTCTTCTGAGTTTGTGTCTTGACCTTCCCTCTCATCATAATAACTTTTTAATGTCAGATTCTTTTTTTGTTTGTTTTGCTCATCTTTTTTGGCCTTTTTCCTTTCTTTTAAAATTGAACTTTGTTCCTGTGGCGAAAGGGATGCTATCTCGGGCTTCTTTACCTGATGCTGCACTGATGTTGCCCTGTGGTCCACAGAGCACCCTTGCACTGCAGTGAGGGGGTGGGATGGGTGGCTGTCACTGCTGGAGGCCTTAGGGTTCTGGCAGCTTACAAGATGCTGAGCTGGGGTTCCAGTACTGATGTCTAGATAGTGCTAAGGCCAGTGGCGTGTTTCTGCATTTGTCCAGGCCTACACTGAAGCCCTGTTTGCCAAAGGCTATGCTAAAGCATGGGGAGGTCTGAGTATTGGCCAGGGTCATGCTGAACTACTGTCAGTTCTCAGGGCTGGAGTCTACCCATTCCCACAGCTATACTGAGGAATGTGGGGGGGTCTTTGTGTTGGCATTTGCCTGCTTCATTGCACTGGGGCTCAGGATTTCTGCTTCTGGATTGCTGGGATCCTTCCTGACCTGGACTGCCATCCTCTTTTGCCAGAGTGAGATAGACCTTTCTTGTCAATCTTCAAAGTTTCTTGGGCTAAAATATTGTTTTACCCCATCTTTTTGCTCATTCTGTTGTTTGAGGACTTGTTTTAAGGTGCTATTTTTATGGTTGTTTGGAAGTGAATGTGGGGGAGTTATGACATTGCTTTCTCTTCCATCTTGGCTCCTGGAAGTCTCACAAGCATTATTTTTTAAAAGATGTAGTTCTACTTTTCTTAGAGGTGCCAAAATCTCATGGAGGAACAGGGGAAGGAATGGGAAGCACATTCATTAGTATCCAAAAACTTAAGTGAATCACCATAATAACTAAGTTAAAAGTCTCATTTCTAAAATTTTCTAAACTTCAGAATGTTTATGTTGGGAATGGACCTACAAGATAATTTCATCTATCCTCCTGATAACATATCTTTAGTTTTCTAAGATCAAATCCTTTAGCATTTAAACGACTATTAACTGTATACTGAAAAAAGAACCACTACCCACTTTCTCATCTTCTTCAACATTTCTATGGAGAAGTGCCATAGATTTCTTTCAACACTGTCAATGATTGGTGAGTAAGATCAAATCTATTGGAAAACAGTGTCTTCTTTAAAGTAAGTTGATTTAGACACTTTTTGCTGAGGTGATGAATGTGTCTAATATGGACAAAGGACAGTCTAGATATTGTCTGACTGATGTGTCCTGATACCTGATGAAGTCCTTTGGAGATAGCTTTGTGATGGTTCCACATGAGGATCAGTTGAAGGAACTCAGGATTTTTAGCCTGGAGAAGAGAAGATTGGTAGGGAAAAGGAAAGTCATCTCCAGGCATTTCACATGGAAGAGGAGTAAGACTTCTTTTGCTTGTCCCCAAAAAAGCAGAAACCAGAAAATTGGGTAGAAGTTGCAAGGAGATACATTTAAAGATGACTTAAGGAAAAGTTTCCTAACAATGAAAGTTATTAAAAAGTTGAATGGGCTTCCTGTAAAGGCAGTGGATACCCTCTCACTAAAGGTCATAAAGCAAAAGGTTAAATGAAGAGTATTTGCAACAACTGGCAAGATTGAAAAAGCATTCAGTCTCCTAAGGCGATAATTCATTTTTAGAACATATGTATATATACATATATATATGTGTATGTATATGTATATATGAATATATGTATATTAGATGTATATATACATATATTTAAACATATTTATGCATTATATATACACAAATATCTATGCATAACTTGCATATTTATTTTTAACAAGTTTTATTGATGCATTTTTTTAAAATCACCATAATTTATGCAATAGTCATCCTTCTCCCTCTCTCTTTTCCACCTGTACTGCCAGAGCAATGTTCACAGCACCAACAGTGACTATGAATATAGCGGCACAATTCTGAATAACAAAATATAACAGAGTCTCCATACAGAAGACAGAAGAAAAACTGAAGATGGCTGCTCACCTTGCAGACCCAAGGGCCAGCATTGAGTTGTGTCTCAGGAGAGATTGATGAGACATGAGACAAGAGATGTGTGCAGCTTGTAGTTTATTCCAACATGGTCATTAACAGTAAGCAAGCTAGTTTCTATATTACTATAAAGTAAGCATGATTCAAGCGCAACCTCCTCGTGCACAGGGGGTGCAGACCAATGGAGGAGAGCCAAACCAGTTACGTCAGCAGCTTCCCAACAAGCGAGGGGTCTCATGTGAGACATCCTTGAGAACAGCAACTAAACTGCAGCTCTCAGTGCCTTCTTATCTCTAAGGAGTACACAGAGAGGCCTTGAAACTGAGAGCTCCAGAGGCAGCTCCTAGATTCCTGTGGGAGAGAAAGTGCTTTGGACTCACATTGTCCCATGCAAAAAACATTTATTCAGAAACCAGAAAACTGAATCCCCAAACCAGAAAACCAAATCCATCATAGCAACAAAGAATTTAATAAGCCATATCACAGCAGGGAGCCACACCATTCTTTAGCCTTCCCACAAACAAACACTCACAAGCTTAGCTGTCTCCTTGGGTGCGTCCTCTCCTCTCTGCAGCTCTAACTGCTCTGACTCCCAACTTCCTGTGGGCTCTGCTCTATCCTTCAGCAAACTCCTCCCACCACATGTGATTACATTTGTCCTATTAGGAGGCAGGGAAGATCTTCAAATTACCACTACCGTTACACCACCTCATATAACAAATAGTATTTTTAAAGACAAAAATGGAAAGAGGAAAATAATCAGCATAATTATTTAACATAGAGAAATATTTTGAGTATATGTGCAAAGTACTCTTGTGGACCTCCCATCTTTACCTCTATAAAAGTGAATGTCTTTTTCTCTCTCTTTTTCTCTCTCTTTTAGACATTCTATATTTATTTTTGGAAGTCATTCTCATCACACTTCGCATGTGTTTTATATACCAAGATCATTCACTGAGCCAACAGACTTTTACTGAGTATCCACTATCTGGGAGAAACTCTATTAAACTCTAAGGAGCAATGCAAAGATATATAAGACAGAGTTCCTACCCTCAAGGAACTTCAATCTAGTGAGAATTTTCCACTACCTGAGAGTTATACACTTTAAGGGGAGACTTGTTCAGGTTTGGCTTAGACTAAATGATTTCTGAGGTCCTTTCCAACTCTAAAAATCTTGGTTTCCATGATTTTCTGTGAATGTTTAATAGTTTTCTCATCCAGCTACTGCCTCTGGGAAAGTTCCATATTTCCACAGAGAGATTTCTGTCCTATGCTGAAAATTATTTTTGGTGCTGGGCTTTTGTTCCAGGCAGTGTTCAGCCTTGGGCTATGTTTGCTTATTTATTTCCTTTCCTGCATCCTTGTTTATTTTCCCAGCTAAATTTCCTCTCCCTGCTTGTTTGTGTGAGCAGAGCTGCCTGTGTCATTTCCTTTGTCTCTGTCACGTCCCTTGGTTATTTTACAGGATGGGAGCTGTGTTAACAACATGTAATGCTGTGATGCGTAGGTTTTTAATCACATTGGTATTCTGAATGCTGTTGATCAGTGTGCTGACAATAGAGGTAGCATAGCTAGGAAAGTCAACTCAACACCTAGTTCCTGGACCAAAATAGTTCTCGGCCCCTGCTAAGATTGGTCAGTGTTCTCTCCTCTTCATAATGAAAGGAAATCAACTTCAATGTATTTCCCCCCAAGCTTTGATTGTGTCTTCTGGGTGTTGTCACTAATTCAAATACCTCCTCCCACAGGGTCACTTTCTATTGTGCCAGGCTGGGTTTTGTTTTTAGTCCAAGTTAAGTCTAGGGTCATTATACACTAACAAGACATAGGTGTTTGGCACTATAAGGCTTTCTGAAGAGCTCAACATCTTTCAGTGAGGCTACATTGAATAATTTCACTCCTTCGCTCCCCTACTACTTTGCAAAGAATGTGATTCATCAAGTGTTTTTAGATTTTAGATTGAATCCTTCTCTTTACCAAACCTTATTTGTTATATAACACACTCTCCATCCTGGTGCCAAGACAGATAGGTCCTCCCTCCAAGCAAAATGATTCTAATTTCCTAAAATTTGCTCTGTCCTTTGACAATGGAATCTTTTTTGTTTGCTTGTTTAAGGGACCTGTGATTTCATTGGCATAGGGAGTCCTTATTGAAAAATTCTCTCCATCAAAGCAGATATGCAACTGTCCTCTAACTTCAAGTCCTAGGCAATTGCCTGGGGCACTGAGAGGTGAAACAACATAGCCAAAGTCACCGAGATGGGACTTGAACTCTGGGTTCTCTCCTTCCAAGTCCAGCCTTCTATCTACTATGAAGGCTGTCTACCTAAACTAATTAGTATCCTGAATCTGAAGCTCTCTTGTCATTTATCTTTATCATCCAATCTTCAAAGACATTTTGATTTGAATGACAGCTTCTTAATGTCAAATGAAAAGATCTATACTGAACACCTACCTGATATGAGGCATCACAGGACAGGTAAAGAAACCAGCTCTTACAGGGGCCCCTAACCTAGGTGTGGAGACAAGCTAAATACATGGCAAGTTAAGAATCAAGATAATAATAAAAGAACAGAAATTTCTTTTTAAACTGCAAGAGATCTCTCAAAGTAGGGCATGATCAATTGCCAGCTGAATATTAAAAGCAGTGCTCGAGTTCAGAAGGGGGGGAGATTGTTATGGGTTAAAGTTTTCACAGAGGCCTAATGGAGGAAGAATGTAATTGGAGCCTTGAGATGTGGGTAAGATTTGGCTCTAGAAAGACATGGGGTTGGAAGAGAAGAGTTTGTTTGGTGGAGTAAAGTGCATGCCTGTTTTGGAGATAGGGGATGTTGGCTTGAATCCCTCTTCTAGTATTTAGCTATGTGATCTTGTAGAAATAACTTAAATTTCCTAGGCCTCCATTTTTCTCCTCCATGAATTGAGGAGCCTGGAGAAGATACTTTGGTGGTCTTTTCTAGTCCTAAATCTATGATCCTTTCAGTACTCCCCTCAGAACCTGCAGTACAGTAAAGCTGGTTTTTAAAAATCTTCTTCATATTAAACTCCCTTAACTCCCATCTCTTCCATGCCTTTTTTCTGACCCTCTTCATTCTTGGAATGTGATCCTTTCTCCCTCTGCCCCTTGGAATTCTGGGTTTCCTACCAGATTCATGCATGTGCATATGATTCCTCGCTGTGTGAGGATTTACCTCCACTCCCTGTTGCTTGTCTCCCCAAGGTTTCTTTTGTATATATTTTATACTCTCTCTCTCTCTCTCTCTCTCTCTCTCTCTCTCTCTCTCTATGTGCATATTGTCTCTTCCCATTAGAATGGGGTAGGGGCCATTTCATTTTTGTCTTTGTATCCCTTGCATCTAAGTATAGATGCACCAAGTAGATGCCTTGTATTCATTAACTGATAGAGACTGGGTCTCAGTCAATTTTAATATGCTATATAAGTTTGGATAGGGCAACATGGTATAGTGACTTGAGAGCTAGCCCCAGAGTTAGAAAAAAATCACAGTTTAAGTCCCTCAACCATATACTAACTGTGTAATCCTGGGCAAATCATTTAACCTCTCTCTCATTGTACCAGGCAAAACAATAAGTTACAGAGAAGGTGTCTGTCTACAATGGTAGAGAGAGGACCTCACTAGGAGCTCCCTTGCCCAGTGAAATCATAGGCTTAACAAAATGAAATACAAAGAATCTATGTAGCACAGTGGGCAAGAGCACTTCCCCAAGATCCAGGAGACTCAGGTCCTCGTCCCCGGTCTGTTACTATGCTTTGAGAGCTTCAGCAAATTACTTCCCCTTCTCTGGACTCAAATTCCTCAACTGCAAAGTGAGGGCATTGGACTAAATTGTCCCTAAGGGCCTATCCAGCCCTCACAGCCCAAGAATCTGATGGTTAAATACCCTCAATCTTTAGGGCATCTTGGGGGCTTGCACTAGGACTAGTCATAGGCCTAATTCTGCCCTGTCCTCTTAGAGCTGACAGTATGAGTTCTGCATTTGTGGGAAGTACCAACAATTTCCAAACTGCCAAGGGAACTGTGAAACAAGGGGCTGTTTTTCACAAACTATTTGGTGCTTTGCAAAAATGAACTGACTTTATGATGCCATCTGGAAAGTACTTCTGAATTCTTGCTACGGCGCACTGAGCATAACTTAAAGTTGACTAAAGCAGGTCTCAAATGTGCTCCTCTGCTTCATCACATATGGATGTAGCCTCCAGAAGCGAACTGTTATTAGTCCTTGGACAGGACATCTGGTGTGACATCTCAGCAATAAGAAGGGCAATTCTTTTGCCAGACTCAGCTGAGCATGACTGACTATGGAATGCCCTTTCAAAGCATGATCTATGTGATGCTCCCTCTGCCCATAAAAGAAAAAAAAAAGTTTTGGAACTGTCCTCTAAATTATTCATTAAAAAACATTTCCTGAGCCTCTACTCTTTGCCAGGCATTGCGCTAGGTTCTAAAATGATTGCAAAGGAATAAAAATCTTCCACCAGACTAAATGCTCCTTGAGGTCAGGAGTTATGGAGTTGTTGTTTTGTTTGTTTGTTTGTTTATTTTGGAGGGGGGAAGGTAGGGCAATTGGGGTTAAGTGACTTGCCCAAGATCACGTGGCTAGTTTTCTTTATATTAAGTGTCTGAGGAGGAGGAGTCATGTTTTATATAAACTTTGTTTCTTCTCCACTTCCAAAAACAGTGCTCAAACACAACAAACATTTACTAAACATATGTTAAGTGAACTTAAATTGTCCTGTGCAAAGGTTCTCAGGGTTCACAGGGGTTACTCATAGCTTCTTTGAATGCAACTTCTGTCCATTCAGCAAAAGTCATTATTTTTTATGTTCAATGACTAGAGTGGGGATGGGCATGAGAGGAAGGAAAGAAGGACGGAAGGAGGGAAAAAAGGAAAGAAGGAAGGAGAGAAGGAAGGAGGAACAAAGGAAGAAAGGAAGGAAGGAAGGAACAAAGGAAGATGAATGGATTGGTATTGAGAAATTAGAAGGAGGGAGTATAGATTATTACTTGGATACATTTAGTTATGAAAAAGAGAGAAAAGGCCAATAAGAAAAGAATGAAGAATTGAGGTTATATAACTTTTAATGACATGAGAGATTTGAACATTTTAATGTTATACAATGGATAAGAAATGAATGGAGAGGATGATAAAATATAAGAAAGAAGAATATTTAATGGACACAGGTTTTGGAGGCCTTGGGAAGGGATGGGATCAAGAACACAGTTGCAGAGAGGATGGCATCTATCCTGTAATATGAAAAGGAAAGAAGAAAATATTTTTGAAAATACAGAGAAATTTTTATGAATAGGAGAGAAACTGAGGGAGCACACAGTGGAACACTTCAATCTTTAGTAAAGAGGAACATTTCATTTAACCCTAGTAGACTTCAAAATCCTTAAACACAAGTGCTGCATCATTTCTATCTTTGAATCTCTGTGATCTTTTGCAAATTGCTGCTCTCTGGTGAATCTGTGATCTTAAGAATTAAGTATTCCTTCCGAAGATGTAGGTTGCAACCTAACAATACCTGCTCATCTTCCATTACTCCTGCTGACATCCCCTCATATTTTCACTATGAGGAGTCTACCAAATGTGTCATAGGCTTCCCTCTTGAAATTGCAAGGATGACAATGAAGCATATAAAACATCCAACATTTATTCTTTGCTCTCACTATATGAACGTCTCCTCTTTTTTGAGATCAGACTTAAAAAAATTTTTTTTTGACGTCCTTCACACTACTTTCACACTTGTCAATAATAGATTACAGTTTACTTATTCCCACTCAGTATCTTTCCATTATCCTCTGGACAATTCTTAATTTCATTTCTAGACTGTAGGTTTCCATGATTTGCAGCAATACAATAACAACAGAAAAATAATGACATCCCCAGAAAAGACAGTCCCTTGGTTCATTGAGAAGTTTGGGGTCATTAAAGACCTTAAAATTTCCCAAAGGCAATCCAGGTTGTACTCTTCCTCCAGTTCCATTCTGGGCCCAGTTAATCATCCAGATGAATGTGTGGATGGATAGAACGATGAGAGAGAAAAATGAGAGAGAGAAAGAGAGAGAGACAGAGAGAGAGAGACAGAGAGACACAGAGAGAGACAGAGAGAGAGAGAGAGAGAGAGAGAGAGAGACAGAGAGAGAGAGAGAGAGAGAGAAAGACAGAGAGAGAGAATAGATATATGTGTGTGCACTAAATCCCCTCCATGACTATGGTGAACATCTTTGGTGAGCATATATCTCCCATTTATGTGCTTTCTTTGATATAGATGACCAGAGAGTCTTCAAACAGTATTATCTCTAATGAATCTTGTGTAATTTGGGTATGTACATGAGGAGACATCTTGTTGGAGAAGAGTCTTTAAGGTGACATTTTACTATATTGAATTAAATACATTTTATAGTCACCAAATAATAAGCATAGTAGGATTTACTATTCTGTCCATGTATGTGTAGATTATTTTCACAAAACTTGTAAGATGATTGGAAAATAAGCATATGGGTTGGTGATTATTTACATTATCTCAGGTCCTATTTCAGGGTAATAATAAAATGAGATGTTTTTCCATGCATTTAAATTACAGAGTATAAAGTATGTGTTCATTTACTTTGGAGGATCTTATCAAGTTTTCCATAAAATTTCTTTACCCCTTTAACCTCTGCCAGTAGATGTTGGTGCTTCAGCTGCAATTATTTTCTTGTGGGTTTTTTTTTGGTGGAAGGATGTGAGAATTATTTGGGATAAGCAATAATTTTATATGGTTTTGTGACAATGATAGTCATGAGTGGATTCTTCTTCTGAATATTAAATTAATATTAAATTTTACTCTGAATGTCTGAACTTAACTAGCTGATATGATAGTGAGCTGGCTTCCCTATTTTTAGTTAGATCTATCAGTTGAGTGCTGGATCTTGTTACATTGCTCATTTTGTTGTTTTTAATTGAGTGTTTTTTAATTATGAATATTATTCCAAGAAAATGTTTGAGAATTGTAGCTCTTAAAGAGCATACTTCAAGAATGTGAGAGAAACTATAGTAGCCACTGATGAAGGGAAATATATTCCAGATGCCATTCCAGTTCACAATGAAACAGAATCAGTTGCATCAAAATGGAAAGAAACATATGGCTGAAGATGAAAAGTATCAAGAACTGACAAACTATTGTTGCAAAACAGTCTAACTAATTCTCAGAAAACCTTCAGGGGAACTGGAATCTAATTCTTCTAGAGTACAGTGTAGGCTTCTTGAATTTATAAGAACAATGAAAAAATGATTTTTTAAAAAAAACCCTGCTTTTCACCATTGCAATGAAGAAAATAGTATTTGTCATTAGTATGACAATATAAAGATTGGAATACTGAAGATCAGAAAAAGATCATCTTAACTTACAAAATTTGACTTTTCATCCAAGGATATACCAAAAAACATTGTGAGAACAAGCTCAAGTAAGCCTGTAAGATTTAGGTATCTTCATCAGATTGTAAAACATCTACCAAAAAATGGTTTGGGGATTTTTTTTTAAACTTCTGGTGAATATCTAACAGAAACCTGACTTTCTTTCTTTTTTTTAAAAATTAAATTGATTTTGTTTATTTACTTTTAGTTTACAAGAATTCGGTTCCAGAGTCCCTTGAGTTTCAAATTTTCTCCTCTCCCTCTCCCCCCCCCCCCCCCCATTCAAGTATAGAATCTGCAAATACTTTCATGTTGGACATTAGTCTGGTTGTATAGAAGGGCTGTAACCAAAGGAGGTCTGGGAGTGGCCCTTGTAGTTGGTGGGTCAGCAGGCCACGTTCAATGACAGCCTCTTGGTGGATCCTAGGGGGTCATGCTGCCGCACTAGAAACCTGACTTTCTATGAAAACACCACATTTATGAATAACCTCTCCAATGCTAATCCTCTTTCAGTACATACTAGCTAACATTTATGTAGTGCCTTAAAGTCTGCAAAGCACTTTACATATACTATTTCCCTTAATTGTCACAGCAATTATTATTATCCCCATTTTATGGATGAGGAAACTGAATTTTTGACTACAAGTCTAACACTCTGTCCATTGTGTTAACTGCAATTCTTCTACCCCTTCTTTGGTCCCCATTTGACTTCCAAACTCTGAGTTTGCTGCCATCATTTAGCAACTTTCCCTCCCTCCTTTTTTCTTTTCACTAATCAATTATTTCCCTCTGTCCTAATTAATCTTTGTCCCCTTTGCCTTCTAAATGCCAGGAAAATTTTTCTTCTTCCTCAATTATTTCAATACCACGTTCTACTTTCTACCCCAATCCATTTCTTCATCTTTGGTTACTTCAGTATTCACAGGATTGATCTTGAAATCATGGCCTCTAGGATTTTCAATCTCAGTTTTTTTAAAAAAAAATTCATCTCCTCTTAGGGAAGGGAATAATAATTTAATAAGTACCAAAGAGAACTTCACAATATTATCTCATTTGATACTCACAACAACCCTGGGAAGTAGGTACTATTATTATCCCCATCTGATAGTTGAAGAAACTGAGACAAAGAGAGGTTAAGTGACTTGCCAAGAGTCATATAGCTAGGAAGTATCTGAGGCTGAATTTGAACTCAGATCTTTCTGATTCTAGGCCCAATTATCTATCTACTATACCACCTAGATGCCCTTGGACTTCTCAAGGGAGGAGTTTCATATTAGACCATTCTATTACCTGAAAACTTCTCCCTTCTCAAGATCCAGCTCTCTGAAATTTTTTCAGAGGTTTAATAAAAATTTCATGCCTTTCCATCTCTTCCTCTGAATGACATCCCTGAATCTCTTCTTTGCCTTCTTGCAATACAGTTTTTCTAGTCCCTCACCCTTGCTCTGTCTTCATTTTTCTCTCTTCAGAGTCTCAAACTATATATGTATATATATGTATATATACATATATAGTTTGAGACTATATATATATATATATTATATATTTATAAATTGAGACTATATATATATTTTTTATTTTTATTTTTTATTTTTACCAAGGTACTATTCTCCATCTGTGAATTACTTGGACACATGTGTTTCCATTCCTCCCTCCCTGCAAATTCCTGAACATAGTCCACTCCCATTGCCTGCCTTCTCCACACCTATTCTCAGGCCTCCTTACACTGATATCAGGAATTGAAAAACATAGTGTACATAATCCCTGACAAATTCATCTCAACTGAGTTCTGCTATCGTTTTATTATTTTCTTATACCTCATCTCATTCCTAAAACATTTCTGTTCCAAATTCCCTGCTCTCTGCTTCAGCCACCAATTCTATTTCAAGCTTTCTTTCTTCTGGACACTCATCATGTAGTCTCTCTCCTTCCCACCTCCATTCTTCTCATTTAATTTTCTAATTAAATCTAAATCTAAATTTAATTTCTTAACCACCTTTTATTTCTTCCCTCCAGTCTCTGAAGATTCAATTCAGTCCTCTACAATTCAATTTAGCATTTATTTTAAAAGTACCTACTATGTACAAAACACCGTGCTCAGGTCTGGAGACTCAAGGACAAAAATGAAATCATCTCTGCTCTTATGAGACTCATCTTCTAGTCTTAAGGATACAACCCCGACAAGTGCAAGTGATGACAAATGACAGATCTTTATCTGTCTATTACTATCTAATATCTATTACTTTTAATAGAAAGGCATTCCAAGAGAGAAAGTGTTAATAGGAGGAGTCGGGAAAGCTCTTGTTTAGGAGACGATGCTTGAGCTGAGCTTTGAAAGAAGCTGAGGATTTTCTGAGGTGGAGAGGAGGAGGAAGTGCATTTCCAAGTAAGGGAACTTGTGTAAAGCTGCAAAAAATGGGATATGGAAATCGCGTATGGGCAATATATGGCAGGGCTATTTTTTTTCTTGGAGCAGAAAGTACGTGAAGTGGAATACTATAAAGGAGTCTGGAGAATTAAGGGGAAGGTGATTTTCCTCGTTGCCAAAACTGATTCCTCTACTTCTGCATTTAATTATATTCCTGCCTATCTCTACCGGAGCCTGATTCCTTTGATCGTTCCTTTTCTCTGTCTCATCTTCAGTCTCTTTCTCTCTCTTTCTCAACATTAGTTAATTTCCTTAACATTTGTCTCTACTTATGGAAGTCAGTGGACATTTAAGAAGTGCCCACTATATGCCTGGTATCAGGTTAGGAACTTTAAATATACTATTTCATTTGGTCCTCACAAATCTGGGAGGCAGGTACTGTTATTTATGCCCATTTTATTGCTGAGGAAACAGACAAGCAGGAATTAAGTGATTTACCCAAGGTCACATAGCCAGAAAGTGTCTGAGGCTAGATTTAAACTCAGATCTTGAAGATTTCAGGCCCAGTCCTCTTCTCTCTTTCTCTATTCCTCTTCACCCCTCTGGCTACCTCTTTTTTGAATATAGATAAACTAAATATTTCCTATACTTTAAAATGTCCCCCTATTGGTCATGTTATTCTCTCAGGCTATTGTTCTATCTCTCCTTCCCACCCACCCCCCACTGCCAACCTTCTAGTAGGAGTAACATGTACCAAGTACCACTATTCCTTCATCATCAGTGGTATGCTGGAGCCAGATCATACCAGTTTGCTAGTCAATTGTTCAGTTTTTGGTACAAGCATTTACACTTCAGAAATCAGCAGCCGCTACAAATTAGAGATTGATTTATTGTTTTGTTGGTTGTCTAGACAGAAGACAGTGATGGAGAAACCATTAATAATGTAGAATAAACTTTAAAATTTGTCATGTCTGCATGTTTTTTTTCAACCTCAGTGAGCAACATGTCTCTGCTCACCGTCTAGTTACTCCTCACTTTCCTTAAATAAGGCTCTCATCTTCACCACTCCAATGAAATTGCCTTTTCCAAGGTCACCAAATACCCTCTAAATTGGTAAGTTCAACAGCTTCTTCTGAGTCTTCATCCTCTTGATCTATCTTCAGCTCTTGACACTCCATCTTTCCTTGGTTTTGGTGACATTCTTCTGGCTTATCTCCCATTTATCCCTAACCTTTCTTCAGCCTTCTTCTTTGGTTCATTTTCTCCTACTTTTTTTGTAGGTGTCTCTGAAACAGCACTGTCATTAGTTCCTTTCTCTTTTGTCTTCATACCCTCTCGTCTTGTGATTGCATCATCTTGTGGCTTCCTTTATCACCTTCAGGTCACAAAACTTGTACATCACAGTTGGATCTTCCCCATGAGGTCCAGTCCTATATTTCCAACTACCTACTAGACTTCTCCACTCACATGTACAGCTCTTCAAATTCAATATATCCTAAACTGACTCCATCAATTCCCTTAAAAGCTACCCCTTCTACCAATTCTGTCTATCCTCCCAGTTAATAAGGCTTGGTGTCATCTTTGACTTTTCTTTTTTCCTAATCCTACCCATTCAATCCATTACCATGTCTTGTCTTTTCTATAGTTGTAAACATTTCTCTAATATATCTTCTCATCTACACTGACACTAATACATCTTGAGATCAGTGATCGTAACTCTTTACTTAGACTATTAAAGCAGTATTTTAGTTTATCTTCCTACTAAAACAAATTGCAGAACACTGAACTGGGTTAGGAGAAAGTGAAGTTCTTCATTGTAGGTCTTCAAGCAAAGGCTGAATGATCACTTATTCATGACACAGAAAGAAGATTCTTAGTTCCTCTAGTTCTTGTACAGGCTAGGGTTAGACCAAGTTGTCTGTGAGGTTCCTTCTGAGGCTAAGACTCTATTATTCATTGATTCTGCAAAAGCATGTAATAGTTTCAATTAATGAAATGTGCTATTGTTGACTTTCCAGTTTTGGACATCTGCCTAAATTGTTCATGTGACTAAAACAGATTATCACTACAGGAGACAAATGGACTTTTTTCTTGACTCAATTGACAGGTCAGTTCATTCAGAGAATGATTAGACTTATTTTTTTTGTCCAATGATTTCATTATTCCTTTGACTGAGCTGGTTTGATTTCCTTATTATCTTTGCACTATGTAGACATAGCCTCTCGATTCTAGGAAATGCTTTGTGATTCAAGTGAGAAGAGTTAAGTAAATTGGGTTTGTAAAAGACCCTTGGAAGAAGTTTCCTGGAGGAATATTTGAAAGAAAGAATCACTATGTTCAGGAAGAAGATGGGAAGGGATTCCAGGCAGTGGAAATTCCATATGAAGGAGCAAAAGAAGAAGTGGCAAAGACTTATGGAGTTGAAGTTATAGATTTTTCAGATTGAAATGGAGAGTATTAAAGATTTGTTAAGAAAGAGGGCTACTTTGAAAACGAGGCCTGTTTTATTTTCAATTTGAATAACCTATAGCAAATTGCATTTGCTTTAAAGTTGGTCTTAAACCATGAATAATCTTCTCCAAGGAAAACAATATTTTAGATTTTAGCACAATGAGGCTACTTCTGATGCTCTTTGTTCTCTTTATCTCTGTCTCTCTGTCTGTCTCTATCTTTGTATCTCTTTTTCTCTCTCCCTCTCCCCAATACCAGTAATATCAATATTGAGTATTTTGACTTTGACATCTGATCCTACCTACACCTCATATTTTTTCAGTCCACTACACGTAAAGGCAAAGGAAGGTTAAAGTTTTTGTCTTTGTTGAATGGCAGAGGGCAACCCATCCAGATGGACTGGCTTTATTGACTATCATTCAATTCATAATACTGTCAGACAGGAGACTTGAAAGCCCATCTCTCTGCCTGCATCTCTAGATCAATATGATAGATCTTTCTCTTTGAGGCCTGTCTAAATCCCATTATCTTACCAACTCATGGAGTGAGTGAAGCTGTATTAATGATGTGGACTCGAGGGCTTCAGGGCATCTTTAAATGTTATCAGCAGTAGCAGTGGCTGCAGTGGTGGCACATATTGATCCCCTATCTCAGTCCCTGAGTCCATGGCCCTGGAGTGTTGACCCACAGTTTAAGAAGTGCTGAAGTGGTTACAAGTAGAAAAAAGTTTAAGAAGCCCTGCTCTAGACAATGAACATGGAGAAGATAGGACTACTACCCTCCAACTGTGTTAAGGAATCATAGGAGCCTTGTTTTAGAACTGATAGGAGCCTTAGAGGTTATCTAGTACAATTTACTCGTTTTATAGACACAGAAACAGGCCCAGAGAGTTTAAGCAATTTGCCTGGTATCCCACAAGTAGCAATCAATAGAATCATGATTAGAAGGTACTTCCTCCAGACCCATCACTGTATCATGCTGCCTCTAGGATACCCTCACTAAAGATATCCTTGGATTTAGAGCCAGTCCTGTGATTTCTTTGGTAAAGGAAACTGCCATGAAATCTCCCCACCACAGTTTTGTTGGGTTTTGATGACTGAGAGTGAGGGTAAATAGCAATTGTTTCTGTTTTGGCCAGAAATTCTGAGGGTCTTTCCCTCTCAGATTGATTCTTTGTGAAAGCAAACTAGGCCGTCTTTTGTCTCCCTTCTTATCTAGCCTTTAAATACTGAATGGGTATTGCCTTAGACAAACTGAGACCTGGGAAAGACCTACCTTAGAAAAGTCAAGGTCTCCCACTGCATCTGGGCCATTGTCAGTTATCCAGGTCTTGCACCAGACTCAGATGACTCTGGAGGAGACAGCAAGGCTGATGACTTTGCACAGGTTGGCCTCATCCAAATCTAATTCATTTGTAAGTCAAGACCTTCCCTTCCTGATGTCATTGGTCCTCTTTGAGAACAAAGGATGAACTCAATCCCACTAGAACTTACCAGCATCAACTCTGCAGCTTATAGTCTTAGAGGGGTTGACCAAGTTACTGACAGGTGAGGGGGCTTGCACAGAATCACCCAGCTAGTATGTGTCAGAAGTGGGATCCATCTTTGAAAGAAGTCCCTAATAACCAACAAAAAATACCTAATTTTTCATGTTTAGGTGCATGCATGCATGTGTGTATATGTCCACGTGTACTAGAGCACACATGGATATGCACATATAATCACTGCACTGTGAATGTGTTCATGTATATTCTTGGGAACAGAAGAGTAAAACTTAGCAATGTGAATTCCTATTGTTCCAGCAGTCTTGTTTTGCCAATCAAATTTGCTCAGTGGTAGCCCATCCTTTGATCCTGATTGCTCTACAGATGGTGTAGTATGAAACAGCTTTACCCAGGCCTCTCTGTGAGCATATAAACTGACTGCTTTGCTGTTTCACCCCTGCAAACACCTCTTCAGTCTCAAGCACTCAACATCTGTGCAAATTTGTTTGACTGGTTGAGGTCTGAGTGGAAGGGTGTCCAGAGTTGGGAAAGTGCCCAGTTTGATTCAGCATAGGGCCACTAAGGGGAATTGCAGAAGCGGTTACTTTTTTCTCTTTTTTTCTCACAGTCAACATGCCACGGAGTGAGCAAAGAGCTAGGGGTCTGGCTGGACGAAAAGCACTGTTTTAGACATTAAGCATATCCAATTCAATAAATATTTATGGGTCATTACCTGAAAGAGTGCTAAATTCAGAACGAGGGGTTGTTTGGTCATCTTAGTCATACCCAACTCTTTGTAACCCCATTTGGGGTTTTCTTGGCAAAGATCCGAGAGTGGTTTGCTATTTCCTTCTCTAGCTCATTTTAAAGATAAGGAAACTGAGGCAAATAGGGTTTAGTGACTTGCCCAGGGTCACACAGCTAGTAATTGTCTGAGACCATATTTGAACTCAGGTCTTCCTGGCTTCAGGCCCAACATCCTATCCACCACACCATCTAGCTTCCCAGACATGGCTCAAATCCTAAATCTTCTGCTTACTACCTCTGTGACCTTGGGCAAATGACTTCAGCTCTCTGATTTTCAGCTTTACGATCTGTAAAATGATAGGAGTTGGATGAGATTGCTTCTACATTCTCTTCAAACTCTAAATCTTGGGGAGACCACATGATACAGTGCAGAAAGCGTTGGCTCTGCTGCCACAGAACATGGATACTAGTCCTGCCTCTCATGCTTAATGCCTATATGACCATCTTAGGCAAACCACTTACACTCTTGAGATGGCAGTTTTGAAAATTTAGTCGCTGGACTAGATGGCCTCTGCTGTCTATTGAAGGTCGAGATCTGGAGCTTCATTTATTAAAGTATATGAGAGAATATGAGAATATGTGCTGTTTAATTTTTTATTTGTAGGCCTACTGTGGGGTACTTAATAACTGCTTATTATTGATTAGTCCTATGATCTGCCAAAAAATCTTCTCGGTACTCTAGGGAGAGATATATAAACCTATAACAAGGATCCACATCATCCACTATTTCCCCTTCACATAACTGCAACAGTTATTCAGAGACTGTTATAACTCAGGTATATCTCAGTGGCCTATGTGCCCCATCCTACTAGAAAGTCCCTGTTTCTTAGATCCTGAATGTTGTTCATACATCTCCCTAACCAGGTTTACTTTAACCAAGTAAATGATTTAATTAGTTAAAAAAACGTGGTCATATCTAGGAAATACACTCCCCCCGCCCCAAGCCACCCCAGTAGCATTCCAATAAGAATACTCCACTCATGCTATCTCATTTCTTCCCAAACCCTCAGGGATGAAAGTTTGTGAATTTCGTCTCCTTTCCAATCTCCTGCCTCTACTCAGTGTGAAAAAGAGCATCCAGTACTTCCAGATAAACCTATCAGTCCTTCAGCATGGTGGGAAAGCAGGAGGATTCCTCAGTTATTCCTGGTAGTGAACTTGCTAACAGATTCTGTAGCTTGAGATCTCCTCATTCTCACTGGATAGAGTAACATGGGCCATGTGTCCTGAGCAAAGAACTCCAAGTCACTTTCTTCTCTGTTGGCCCATACCTACAGCTAGGGTCTGTTTTGTATGTTTCCTTTCACTGTTCCCACCAGGTTCTAGATCATAATTTGCCTGTCACTAAAGTCTAGGAGGACATGAACTAACCTGCTGATATGGGATGTAACGTGTCCATCCCCTTCTTTCTTTCTGAAACTCCACAGGCTGCCCCTCCATCTTGCCTGACATCAAGTCAACACATTCAATGCTTATTAACATCTCCTGGGTCTAAAGCATCTCAAAAGGAAACGGGCAAAATAAACAAAATAAAAATAAACAAATAGATAAACATACAAATAAATTTTAAAAACCAACCTTCCTCTTTACACAAAAACTAAGATGACCCAATCCCTTTCCTTTGCTTACAATGTAGAGAGTGACCCCGCCCAACCTCTCACCCCCCAAGGCAAGTTCCCACCTAGCTAGCTCTAGTAACAGCTAAAATATGATGTTCCATAAGAAAGAGGGAAATACAATGCTCTAAGAGTTCGGGAGAGGGAGGCCTCTTATTTAATTGGGGGAGAGGTTCCTGCAAAAGAAGGGATTTGAAATGAGCTTTAATGGGTGAGTATGATTTGAAAGGCATAGGTAAGGGAATGGAGGGGAAGAGGGAAGATTCTAAGACAGAAGGAATAAAGAAAGCATAGAAACTTAACTAGAGACATGGTTCATAGCAGACTGATGCCCGACTGCTACAGACAGACATTTTTAAATTTATTCAAACTACCTTTTCATTTAACAGAGTTTACTCTTTTTCTCCTCTTTAAGAAAGTACCCATTGTCAGAATGGGCACAGGGATCATATCATTCCAGAAAACCATTTTCTCTGAGGACATTTTTAGTTAGATCTGAGTTATCAAGCATTACAATAAAATAAGTAAGAATCTTTGAGTAATATATTTCAGCAACTGCTCAGATAATTTATGATTATATATTAAAGTCTGTGAACACTCCATTTCTCCCATTAATTCCTCCAAACCACAAATTCCCACCACTGTCCTGTCTTATTCATTGACTTTTTTATGCTCTTTCCATAATCTGGATCAAAGAGTGCTATGTATAAGCAATGAGTGACAGATACGGTCTCATCAATTTTGCAGCTTTGAAACATAAATTCAATTATTTTTTTAAGTCAAATAGGTGTTAACTATGATGACATGAATTCAGTAAGTCAGGGGGCAAAAAGCTAACAGATGATAATCTTCTTGTTCCTTCTCTCTCTCTCTTGTTCAAGGTAATAAAAATTAATTTTTCTGCTGTAAGATAAGAATAAATGGATAAAAATGAATAAAGTACCTTAAAACCCCATAATCTGGATTCTCTTTGACTTTTCTGCTAACTTGTCACGAGAAAAGTATTTCTTGTTAACTGTCTTTCAACACGTAATAGGGGATTTGTAAAAAAGAGGCTGAGAATGAGCATTTTCCTAATCTACAAGACTGCCCATCATTATGACATGGACACTGTGGTATAATGGAAAAACATCTGGTTTTAAAGTCAGAAAACCAGGTCCAGGTCCGAACTGTACTCTGTCATTTTTTGTTTTTGCTGTGGTTTCAAGGCCATTCACTGAAGCTCAATGAATCTCAATCCCAGTTTCTTAATGACTGTAGTGGCATCCTAGGCTGCTGCCAGCCATTGTGACCTTTTCCTTGTCACTAGACTTTGATTACTCTGGAGAAGAGTGAGGCTGATGACTTTACACAACTCTGCTCTACTCACATCCAATTCATGCACAAGTCAAGACATCACCCTTGTGATGTCATTGATCCTCTTCTAGAACAAAGGATGAATAACAACGAAACAACAACAGTGATGATATTAGCACACCTATACTGCTCTTTACCTCACAGGGCTGGTAAGGTGATCAGATTGTGAATAATACTAGGTCAGTATGAATTGACAGTTTGATGGGGCAGCAAAAAAAGTTAATGTAATTTTAGACTGCATGGAGAAAGGTTCAATCTTAAGAATGTACCAGGCCTGTCCTGGGTCCTATAAATGGTATTCTCTTGATGGTACAGCTCCAGAAGAGGGAGACTAAGAAAGATCATGGGATTCCCATGTGTGACAAAAGCATCTCTGAGGTTCCTTCCATCTCTAAGCTTATTTGAGGTCTCACACAGAAGATGGCAAGTGAGCCAAGTCTTGAAGGACACCAGGGAGTACTAGAGTTAGAGGGGAGAGGGGAGAATATTCCAAAAATAAGGCCATAAAAAGATGCAGAGGTAGGAGAGGAAGTAGCCCCTGCAAGGGAAAGCAAGGCTATTTAGATCTAGGCCACAGAGTTCATGGAGTATAGTAACATGCATTAAAAAAACAAACTGGAAATGTAGGATAGGAAAGAAATTATAGAAGAAATTAGATTTAGACCAACAAAAATATTTTTTAGGGAGCTTGTCTGGAAAGTGAAAGGTATGTTATGAGGATTTTTTAAACCTGGAAAGCTTTGCTATGATTTAGTGCTGCAATAGTACTTCAAGTCCATCTTGGACAACCTTCACTTTGAGGATCAGGAAAATGAGGCCTAAAGAAGTTGGATGATTTGCCTAAGAACATTCAGTTGGTGTCAGAGTCGGGATTCTGATTGAGGTCCTTTAGATCTAAATTCAGCCCTCTCTTGAGCCCCATAAGGTCTCCAAGTTCTAAGCACAAAGTATTTTGTAGCCATTAAGTACTATGTTAATCAATCAATCAGTAAGCATTTATTAAGTGCCTACTATGGACCAGACACTGTACTTAGTGCTGGGAACATGTGAGTTATTACTAGTGAGTTAGTGTTGATATCATTAGTATCTTCCAGATGAAACAACAAAACAAAGCGTGAACACTTTCTTATTGCAATCTGGCTAAGATTTTAGTAGATCCCAACTGTGCTAACCAATAGAGTTGATTCTTCGGTCACTTTCTACAGAAATAATTGGACTCTTTGTACTTATTCCTGAAGCAGTCAGGAGACTGTTCAATATTCAGTTTCCTGAGAAGGAGAAAATGTTTCATGTTAAGATTCTCAGTGTCACACTCAGAATATGGGATGGTGAGCTAGAAGTGGCCAAAGGTTGCCCCACTGTGAGATGCCACTGTTCAAGGGGAGAGCCTTGTCTGGGAAGGATGGAGAACCAGATGTTCCCTAAGAAACCAAGAGATGGAAATCAGCACCAAGCATAAACATTTCATCACATTTGAATGAAGGAAAAGTTATTGCACATCCTTTCACAAAGGAGGACTATTGTGTTTACAGGAACCTTCTAAGTCGATTGATGATTTGGAGTAAGCTCCCTTCTGCTTAGACTTATTCCTCCATCTGTAAAAAGGAGATAATATCTGTAACTCTCCAAAGGGATCAGCACCTCTTAAGCCCTTTGCAGTTTCTTAGGTTAAAGGCTTTTGCAAAAGCACAAATTATTCAGAATTTAGTTTTGTTAATAATAGGTAACCATTATAAAGTATTCTGAGGTTTGCAAAGCACTCTATGTATATTATCTCTTGTAATCCTTACAAAATCCATGTGAAGTAGATGCTACTATTACTCCTATTTTAAAGGTGAAGAAAGTTGAGTATGAGAGCTTGTGCCTTGTCCAGGTTCAACTATTAAGTTTCTGAGGCAGGATTTGAACTCATGTCTTCCTCACTCCGGATATGGTTCTCTAATCACTTTGCCACCTAACTGCCTGATGCTCACCATATATTTCCATTTAAAGAGAGCAGATGGACAACAACAAATAAAATAAATCCCTCTTTGTGATTAGGTACAGGTCATGTTTGTGACTTCCTTACAAACCACTTCTTTGACTTAAGGAGGAAAAAACTCTGCAAGCTTTATGTGTGATGATTGTCATTGTTTGGCTTTCACTTGTTTTAGTAGTCAAGAACATACAGGAGACGTGCAAACCTTGAGAACAGGTGTGAATAGTAGCAGCCACAATACCACAAAAATAAACCTTTCTGTACATAACTATGTACATAACTGGGGAGAAAGGCTAATTTAGCAGAGGTATCAGCAGGCGTTCCAGTGCAAGAAGTACATTCATTTAAGACGGTGGCAAGTAGGGGTGGGGTGGTCTAAAGTAAGGTCATTCTTGTGTATAATTGAGATAGATTGGAGACCAAAGTTTGGAATTGAGGATGGGAACAATTGGAAATTCAAGGTGTTTGAAAGGGAGCAATAGAGTTGGTATGAAGAAGACAGTGAGGGGATTAAATTTATTGGGAAAGAGAATGACCTAGAGGTCCACAGAGGAAGAAAAGAAGGAAAGAAGGAAGGAAGGAAGGAAGGAAGAAAGGAAGGAAGGAAGGAAGGAAGGAAGGAAGGAAGGAAGGAAAGAAAGAAGAAAACATGTATTTATTAAGTATCTAATATTTATAAAATGTTTAGCACAGTGCCTGGCACATAGTAGGACTTGAATAAATGCTTCTTCCCTTTCATCCACTGCCCTCCCCTATCCTCCTGCCCCCACTCTTCCCCTCTCCTCTCCTTCCCTTCCTTTCCCTTTTACCTTTACAAATATTTTCTCATTTATTCCTTATCCCAATGCTGGGAGGCAGGTGCTATTATCACCCTCATTTTACAGCTGAGGAAATTGAGGCAGACAGAGGTTAAGTGACCTGCCCAGGCTCACACAGCTCCTGGCAGTATGTCTGAGGCTGGATTTGAACTCAAGTCTTCCTGACTCCAAATCCAGCATTCTATGTACTGCACCACACAAAGAAGTAACTATAATGCAAAATAGAATACAAGGGAGATACAGCATGCTGTGCCAGGTTTGAGGAAGGAGGCGGCTATTCCCATGATGTTATATCTGTCAGAGGTTTTAGAGCTGTAAGAAACATCAGAAGTCATTTAGTTAACCTTCTCATTTGATAAATTAGAAAATTAAAGATGAGGAAAGTTAGGTTACTTGTCCAAGGTCACACTGAGAGTAAGGAAGAGAGATGAGATTTGAAATTAGGTTTTCTGCCTGCTGCACTGCCTTGCTTCCTCCATCCCAATCCCCTCCTCTTTCCCGTCTTCCCACAGTTTGTCTCCATTCCGGCTTCCTTCCATTTTTCTTTGTAACAAATACAGCAGCAGCTGTCCTCTTTTCAGAAGGAAAGACTCAAGACACTTGAATGAAGATCAAAGCTCACTCAGTGTTTTCTAAAGAGCTAGATAATCTCTTTAATATTGATAAAGGACCTTGTGCTCATGAACAAATCTGTTAATAGCTTCTTCCTCAGCTCTCATTCCCATGAAGTCATACAGGTGTGGCAAGACTCAGAAGCATTCACTCTATCCTAAAATGGGCATCCGAGCACTGGTGACAGGGCAGTGGGGGGCACCTCTCAGTACAAACTACTCAGTGTTCTTTTGGGTAAATCTCCTTAGGCCTCTTTCCCTGCTTTATTGCTTTGTTTTTCCATGCTAAGTCTATGCTGCAAGGACCATCTCTCAAGGAAGAGTGCAGTGCAGTGTCAGTATTCCAACATATATTTGCCACAAGAAAAGATGAAACATGACTAGTTTCTATTTTTTGTTAATTTAATTTTTAAATTTATTTTCTCAATTACATGAAAACAAAAATTATCAATAATCTTTTTTTTTAAAATTTCGAGTTCCAAATTTTCTCCTTTCCTCTCTTCGTCTCCTCCCTGCTTCCCCACTGAGAAGGCAAGCAATTTGAAATAGATTATACATCCAAGTGCATCATGCAAAACATTTCCACATTAGCCTAAATGTGACTAATTTCAACAAGAGTGAAACCAACTAGCAAATTCATGAGTCTGAGTCAATCAAGCAGGTAAATCCTTTCTGTTAGGTGTCACTGTGTTAGACACAGGGATGGGAAATCTGCGGCCTCAAGGCCACACGTGGCCAGTTGGGGATTTCTTCTGTGAAGTTTGTTCTGTGAAGCTTGGATTCAGTCAAAAGGCTGCACTTGAGGACCTAGGGGGCTACATGTGGTCTCAAGGCCTCAGGTTCCCTATGCATGGACAAAGCCAAAAATGTAAGAGTTCTCGTCTTTAGAGAGCTTACACTGTGGGGAAGGGTCGTGGGAGAGATAAAAGTACATATAACTGGAAACAGAATATATATAAATTAATTGTTTGGAGCTGGGGAGGAGAGTCACCTGCAGCTGTGAGGGTCCAGAGTGACCTCATGGAGAAGGTAGTATTAGAGTTTCACATGATTCTAAGTGGGCAATGAAGTAATGCAACGGATAGAGCATGGGGCCTGGAGTAGACTGATGTGTTGATTAGGTGGGTTTTATGCTTTTCTGCGTTCAAAAGATCTGAGTTCAAAAATCTGGCCTCAGACACTCACTGTGTGATCCTGGGCAAGTCACTTAACCCTATTTAACTCAGTTTCCTGATCTATAAAAATAATCTGGAGTAGAAAATGGCAAACTACTCTAGTATTTTTGTCAAGAAAATCCCAAGAATCGGGCATGACTGAAACAACTGAACAATAACAAAGGAATTCTAAGAGCAGATGTAGGAGGGGACACATCCTTGGCATCCTAGGTAGCACAGCCTGTGCAAAGGAGCAGAGATAGGAGATGAAATGTGTGTGAGGAATAGCAATAAGGCCTATGTGGCTAGACCTGAGAACACGTGAAGGGAAATAATGTGCAATATATACCTGATTATTCCTCAGTCTATAGTCTCACTCTTGTTTTATTCCGTTAAGTTGCTGTCAGCCTTAGTGCCCATCAGTAAGTGGTTATATGTTTGAATTATTCTTATATTTCACTAAGGCAACATTTTGATATTATAACACCTGTAATCAAGGCGTAAGATGATACTAAAATTAACACATGACTATGGATCCTCTTGACTATCCTTCAGAATAGAAGTAGAAACAAAAAGCCAGGTCATTAATTTGCTAATTCATCTTCCCAGTTTCTGATAGGAATTTTGCCATAATCCTGAGTAAGTATAATTGTGTGTGTGTGACATATATATTTATTATACAAAATTGTTCTCTAGGGAAGGATGAGATATATTTGGAATGAAAAGTGATATAAAATACATGCACAAATACGCTTTCCATTCCAAATATGTATCACTCCTCCCTATATTTTTTATCACACACATATATTTCACATCATATTTTATAATTCCCTATAATACATGTATGTCTTTTACACCATCTTCAATTCCAAATATATCTCACCTCTTCCTAGACAGCAATCTCCTATAATACATACTTTAAAAAAAAAAGAAAGGTGGAAAAGCATAAAACACACCTAACCAATACATCAACTGAGTCTGGAAGTTTATGCAGTGTTTCAAATCCAAAGTCTCTCCTCTCGATAAAGAAGAGAGAAAGATACATTGGCTTCTTTTGGTCACCATAAATACTGTGTTGAGGGCTTTTGTTTGTTTGTATGCTTTTTTGATGATTCTATTCTTTCCACTTTTTATAGTCATCATGAATGTTGTTCACCTGTTTCAGGTTACTTCATTTAACATTATATTTCTCTGTATTTTTCATTTTTATTGCTTCTTCTGGCAAAGTAATATTCCATTACATTCATGTAGCACAATTGCTTAGCCATGTGGCCATTGATGGGGGGTGCGGAAGAAGGTTTGGTATAATTTTAACATCTCAATTCCAGGGAGATTATTTGGCAAAAAAAAAAAAAAACAAACAACCCTCTTAATGACTTTGCATATTTTCTTTCTTTCTTTCTTTTTATTTTTTTTTTACAAAATTTTATTTTAGACTCTAATGCCAGAACACAAATAGAGAATAGAAAAAAGAAACAAAAACATATCATAAACTTTAATGTTGGAACTTAAATACAAAGTTAGAAGAAAATAAAAACATGTGTGCATAGCAGACCATAAGAGAGGATTCAAAATATGCAACAGCAAATTTTCATTTCAAGAAAGCCTATGTGATAAATAATACTTGTGTTAAAAATTGCCCATCTTTTCTTTGCTTCCTTGTGAGTTTTCTGTTGTTCTCTGCTGTACACTTTTTAACTTTGTTCTTTTTCCTCCTACCCCCAAACCACCCCAGAAGGTCACAATAAAATTTAGATATATTTCTCCATAGCTATAAATATATACATACATCCCCATATATATATATATCTACACACACACACACACACACATATATATGTACACACACATATATGCTTTCCCAAACCTATTACACTCCTGATCTTTGTTTTCATGTATATGCATATCTCTTGTTTCCTATCCCTCCCACCTCCTCTACTTTATTTTTACCCACTACCTTGCCCTCCTATGACTTACATATCCCTTGGAGGGGGGGGTATGTAAGTCATAGGAGGGCAAGGTAGTGGGTATATACACCCCCTCCCCTATCCTTCCATTCCCATAATTCTAAACAAACTTCTATACCCCTATTTACCTATTCTCTCATCCTCCCCTCTAAAGATCCCTCCCTTGTCCTCTCCCCTCTCCTGATGGCCCCACCATTGTATCTATTCTGAATTTAGAAGACTTCTATACTCTTTTAAATACGTATGTATTGTTCCCTCTTACACCTATTCCTGATGAAAGTAGGTTACCAGAACTACCAGTCCTCCTCCCCCATCTAATTCCTATATATCAGTTCTTCCTCTTGCACCTCATTCACATAAAATAATTACTCCTTTTAGCTGTTCCTAAATGGTTTTACTTTTTAAATTCACATCATGCCCAGGTTTCCCCCAATATTTCTTATGCACTACCGAATTATTAATAAGAATCTTAGACATAGATTTTACATGTATAAAAAGTAAACAGTCTGTCATTATGGATCCCTCATAATCAGTCTTTGTTACGTACCTTATATTTACATTGGTTCTTGTATGTCAAATCGTCTACTAAGTTCAGGATTTTTTTAAAACAAAGTCTTGAAAATCTGAGAGTTTATCAAATGTCCATTTTTCTTCATTCAAGATAATACTTAACTTTGCAAGTATGATATTTTTGACCAGAGCCCCAGTTCTTTGCTCTTTGATATGTTTTATTCTAAGACCTGTGGTCCTTTAACGTCTCTGCTGCTAGGTCTTGTGTAATTCTAATTGGGGCACACTCATATTTAAATTATTTTAATCTTGATGCTTTTAATAGTTTTTCTTTGAGCTGGGGATTTCAGAATTTGACTATGATATTCCTATGAGTTTTCCTCATAGGGTCTCTTTTAAGTGCTGATAGATGGATTTTTTTCTATTTCTACTTTCCTACCTCGTTCCAATGCAGTGGTTCTGAAGCTATGGGTCGTGACCCCTTTGGGGGTCTAATGACCCTTTCACAGGGGTCGCCTAAGACCATCAGAAAATGCATATTTCCAATGGTTTTAGGAACCAAAACACCACTCCTCTATCTGTCTCCAAGCGGGTCTGCCCACATGCAGATACGCCCACATATAAGTATTAAAGGGTCTTTGCATTAGGAAGGTTGAGAACCAGTGTTCTAATGCTTCAGGACAATTTTCTTTAATTATTTCTTGTATTATTGTGTCAATATTCTTTTTTTTATCATGACTTTCAGGTAGTCATTTTCAAGGTGTCATTTTCTTCCTTAAGATTCTGCATCTCCTTTTCTAATTGGTTGACTTTCCTTTCATACTCTTTTTGTTTTTCTTGGATTATTCTTATTTTCTTTTTTAGTTTTTCCTCCATCTCTGTCATTTGATTTTTAAAGTCTTTTTTAAGGTCTTCTATAAATTCATTTGGGCTGGTGACCATTTACATTACTCTTTGGGGTTCCTTTACTTCAGTTTCCTCCTCTGAAGGTGAATCCCAGTTATCTATATTACCATAATAGGTTTCTATGGTTGGATTCTTTCTCCTTTGCTTGAACTTTTGTGTGTGTATGTGTGTGTGTGTGTGTGTGTGTGTGTGTGTGTGTGTGTGTGTGTGTGTGTGGTTATAGCTTAGTTATTTGTAGTTATCTCTGGCCCTGGCGTATGGGAAATAGTGTCTCTTGCTCCAGATCTTCAGTTCTAGCCCCTAGCCTGAAAGTAAAGTCAAGCCTCCAGCTTCTTGCAAGTGCCCACAGACAGGGGCTTTCTGCCCCACTGCTTCTGCACTCACCAGTCATGTGCTGGTTCCTTCTGGCCCCCGCTGCTCTTCAAAGCACAGCTGGGTCCAACGTTCCTGGTCAGCAGAGCTTCCCTCGATCTTCAAGGGCTCAGACACCCAACTCCCCTCACTATTCCATGAGTTAAAATTCTGGGGGCTGAGGCTGAGGCAGCCCCACAAACCGGCTAATACCAGGGTTTACTGCTTGTTGTTTTATTTAGAGGGTAGCTGCTTGCTGTTAAAATGGAAACTAGCCTGGAGGTGTTTACTCTTCACAGGGACCAAAGCTCATCCCGGGATTTTTCTTCTGATCTTCTCAAATCTTCCAGGGAGGACCCCAGTTATGCCCCTGTTCTTATTTATCTCCACCCATACTTTATTCACCCTAAAGTGCTATTTTAACTCTTTTGTGGGGGAAGATCTTGAGAGCTTGGAAATTTCTGACCTACTCTGTCATCTTCCCAGAATCCTCTTCTACTCTGCCTATTTTCAACATGAGGAAGCATCACATGGGTTACTAGGCCCAAATACAAGATGGAGGTGTTCATATCTAAAAGTCTTGGTAGAGGGCACTCTTGTGATCTCCTACGTCACAGTATTGGAAGACTAGTGAGCTAGTTTCAAAATTTCCCAACTTTAAAGCAAAGTGTCAAGAAATTTTTTTTTTAGAGCTAAATTTTTCTATATCACTGTTCTCTCTTATTTGTTACATGCAAATATAATGGAATTTCACAAAGCACCTAACCATTTACAAACATCTCGTTTGATCCTTACAACAGACCTGTGAGCTAGGTAATTTGAGTATTACTTAATTCCATTTTGATAAGAAACTGAGACTCAGAAAGGGCAAGTGACTTGACAGGGACCACTCAAGTATTATGCGGCTGAGCCAGAGTGTTACTCCAAGTAATATACTTGACATACTTAAAGATGAAATACTACTCATTTGATCAACCAGAACTTGAACCCTGTCTTCTCACTCCGATCTAGTACTCTTGTCCTCTTTGAGCTATGATACCATATTCAAAGGCACATCCTGAACTTCTTTTTCAAAACTCTTTTAGAAACTAGACCCAAAACACTTTCCTAGCTAAGTCCAGTAGTGTCTTTAAGCTATAAAACTAGGGATCAGGCATAAAAGGTAATAACAGGAAACTTCATTATCATAGTTCTTGGAGGATGAGGGAAATAAAATGTTAGAAAGGAGCATTTATTTGATCACAGCATTTTGAGAGTTGGAAAGGACAGTAAAACTCATTTTTTCTGACCTCTTTATTTTACAGATGAAGACACTGAAGAGAAGTGATTTTTCCCAGATAGCAGGGCCAAGATTCAAACCTAACTCCTCCCTCAAAATCCAGGGCTCTTTGCACTGTGTTAGGCTGCCTCCTCATGAACCATCCCTATCTCATTATCTCCTGAAGATGTGCCTATCTCTGATCGTAAGTGGCTCTCTGTTTCTTACCAAGAAAATTTTTGCCATTCAAGGCTTTTCATACTATGAGGCCACCCCATCTCCCACTACTTTCATCCTGGTTCTACACATATTCCATTCCCTAACAGTTCTAACTCTCCTCCACCAATCCCTCAACCTTGCCTCCATGCCTCTTTTAAGGCTGTTTTCCATGTTTTGGATACCCTCCTTTTCCTACACCATCTGTAGGGTTACTACCCATCTTCACAGCTCAACTCAAAGGATATTTCTATGCTAAAGTCCTCCCTAACATCCCAGTAGCAGAGGCTTTCTCCTGAAGATGTTATATTTTGAATCTCTTTGATTTTCTTATGATGTATTACGTTTACTGTTGTCTGAATGTTTTCTTTTTTTTCCCCTCTCCTAGACTCTGAGCTTCATGAAGACAGGAATCTTAGCTAAACATGGAATTTCTATTTGGAACTGAAAATAAAATAAGGTTTAATTTTAAAAATAATTCTTTTTTTTTAAAGGAGACATACATCCCATTTTATGTCAGAGAGTATGTCTTCTAGGACAGAATGTTTTAAGTATTGTTAAAGGCAATCATTATGATGCACTTAATAATTAATTTTTTTTTTTTGCTTTTTTTTGGAGGGGGGAAGGCAGGGCAATTCAGGTTAAGTAACTTGCCCAAAGTTACACGACTAGTAAGAGTTAAGTGTCTGAGGCTAGATTTGAACTCAGGTCCTCCTGACTCTAGGGTTGGTGCTCTATTCACTGTGTGACCTAGCCACTCCCTAATTACATATTTTTAACATTAAGATGCACACATGGGTTGCCAAGGCTCAAATACATGATCTATCCATCCAAATACTGGATTTTTTTGCTTGACTGTTCTTCTTTTTCATGATGGAGAGTAGGAACTGGAAGATCAACTTACATGGAATGAAGGGTAAGGAACCCTAGTAGATACTGACTATCATGTATATGCAGCTTCAGAATAAGGACTGGCCTGTAGACTGAAAGCTAGAGTTAGAGGGGATTTCAGGCCTAAGTAGCCAAAGGGTTCATTGCAGACAGATTAGATAAGATAGAGAGGAAACTGATTTAAAGAAATATCAAGAATGTAGACGACATTGAGGAAAAGGTATCAATAAAATACTTTTTAAAAAGAAATTTGATATTTCCTTTTTATTCCCAGTACAATGCACTGCACAAAGAAAGTACTGAATAATATTTATTGACTTAAATTCAGTTCATTGTGATGTTTTTTGTGATACCAAAGAATTAGAAGCAAGGTTGGTGCCCATGGATTGGGAAACAGCTAAACAAATTGTAGCACATTATTTAGTGGAATATTGCAGGGTTATAAGAAATGACAGCTATGAAAAATTCAGAGAAATACAGGAACTGACTCAAAATGAAATATGCAGTACCAGGAAAACAATGTACACAACAGCCACAGCAATGGAAGTGGAAAGAACAACAATAACAGAAAAGAAACTAAATGCTATGTAGTTACAGTGGCTAAGCATGCCCTTAGAGCAGTGGTTCTCAACCTGTGGGTTATGTCCAATTTGTAACAATGAAAATACATCCTGCATATCAGATATTTACATTACGATTCATAGTAGTAGCAAAATTACAGTTATGAAGTAGCAACGAAAATAATTTTGTGGTTGGGGGTCACCACAACATGAGGAACTGTATTAAAGGGTCATGGCATTAGGAAGGTTGAGAACTACTGCCCTAGAGAAAGGTTGAGAAAATATGTTTCCCTTCTTGCGTTGCAAAAGTGGGTGAGTACAGGTCTAAGTGAAGTAACATACTTACTGTCAGACATAGCTGATATCTTGTTTTTTGCTGAACTTTTTTTCTTTTAAAATTTTGTCACAAGTTGGAGAAAGGAGGCAAGAAGTTTAGTTTATTTGCAAATAAATTCGATGTGAAAACAAAGGCATTGATAATAATTTTAAAAGAGTTAATGGACTTCTGTCCAATGAAAACCTGTAGGCTCAGATCACCCCACAATGTCCTATGAGATCAGATTTATTTAGCCCTGTTAAGTGGTGGAGTTTTTTTTCTGCTAGGTGATTGCTTGGATTGCCCTGTATAATATCTTTAGAGATGAGCTTCCTTTCTGTCTTATCTAATTTGTCTGCAATGGATCCCTCAGCTACTTAGGCCTAAAACGTCCTCTGGGAAACTCTAGCTTTCAGTATACAGGCTGGTCCTTACTCTGCCTGATAGTCAGTATCTACTACGAATGGTTCCTTACCCTTCATTGCATGTAAGTCTATCAAGTTCTTTCCCTAAAAGACATGAAAAGGCCTGCCCATATGGAGTCGGGATTCTTTAAACTCGCATTATGCCAAAAGGACACTTGAGTCAGCCTATCTTATTTATCAGACACATTTCCATAAGGTGATAATGCTGCCTAAACTATCCCAGCTAAATGTTGTATCTCCTTGTTCTTCTATGGTATAGCTAACTGAACCCCCTTTTATTGATTACAGAATGACCTGCAAGTATCCAGCATTGTGATCTAAACTACCAGGGGACTGGCATGAGCCAGGTTCAGCCTGTGGCATGGCCTGACATTTACAATGAATAGGTCCATGCAATAAACCATGTCTTTCTGGGTAAGAAACAGATTTCCATAGAATATTTTGCATACAAATTGATTAATCAGGGGACCTCAGACCCTTAGGCCTAGACTACTGTTTGGCTTGTATCTGTGATCACAGGGTCCTTAGAGAAGCAATCCAGGCTAACAAAACATGAAGATTAGAGACCTGGTTTACCATGCTCTCTGGCTCTGTAACTGGAAATGGCTATTAAGATTTCAAGAGCCTAGCAAAAGATATTTTCATAATTCCCCTTAGAGACTATGGAAGAGCAAACCCTGTGAAATATGCTATTCTTTGTATTTGATTGTCCTGTTTGGAAGAATAATTCTTTCCCCAAATTATGATGGAATGTAATATCTTAAGGTATGTGAGTAGACTGGAAGAGTAGCTTCTATTCTCAGAATAATCTGAACAAATAGGATATGGGACAAGCTACAAGGTTACCGTGTGTGATATAAGCAGCCATGAGAAATAAAGTATTCTTTTCTTTTTTTAATATTGTGATGAAATGTTCCCTTTTTCTTTGTGGGACTGAGCTTTGTTATTTTCTGTGTACTTCTCCAATATTTCAAAAGAATCCCACGTCAAACCATAGACAGAGTATTGTACTCAGTTCTGGCTTCTATCTTTTGAGAAAGACATAAATGAACTGCTGAGTATACTGAGGAGGGCAGCCAGGATGGAGAAGGGGCTTTGGTTCATTTCATATGAAAATCCATTCAGGAAAGTGAGGATGTTTAGCCTGGAGAAGAAAAGACTTAGCAAGGACTATGATAGAAGTTCTCAGGTATTTTGAAGGATTGTCACGTGTAAGAGTGATGAGACTTACCCTGCTTGGCCTCTGAGGGCAAAATGGGGGAAGACTCAAAGAGACAAATTTAATTTTTATCTAAGGTGGGGGGAAGGACCTCCCTAACAATTAGAGCTATCTAAAAGTGGAATAATTTATCTCTACACTAGTGGGTTTCTTCTCAACAAAGGCCTTCAAGCAAAGGCTGGCTAAGCAATTTTTTTCAGATATGTTGTAAAGGGGTGGGGGTGTAGCAGCAAGCACCCTAGCATACCCAGGGTGGCTGCTAGTACAGGTTCTTAGATCTGCTTTTCTAAAGGAAAGCAACTCAAAATAACTTAACAATCCTACTTTAATCAAACATATCATTTACCTAATTTAGGGGAAAAAGTCAGCACCCTGAACTTCAGAGAATACAAACAGAAGTTACAAGCAGACAAAAATATAGACAGAGAAAACAACACAATTCAACAGACCAACAGCCATCTGACCATTATATCCATACAGTTAGTTACCAGAGAAAGAAGCACCAACATCTGAGTTTTCAAAGCCAGGGGTCTCAATGGCTGCCCAGAGTCCTATCTGGACAAATCACACAACTCTTCCCGAAGTGAACCTCACAGCAAAATCTCACATCAGGGTATATAGATAGCCTTCTGCAGGGTCAGAGAACATCACAGGCCTCCTGACTCACTTGACTACAAAGTAACAAAAGTTGTGCCTTCATGAAAAACAGGCTCCATGTGAGTACCTGTAGCCTATTAGGGGACAGAGTATATTTTCAAAACAGTGAATGTTCTCAAATTCACTTAGGTCTATTAACGGGCAGAGAAGATCTTCAAATTCTCATTACTATTACAAAAGGTGAGGACCTTTTTCAAATAGAGATTAAACTAGATGGCCTCTGACATTCCTTCCAATTCAGATTCTATGATTCTGTGATTTTTATATTTAAAGGTACCTTCTCCATTTGCTTATTCATGTAGGTTTGATGAACTCTGGGCCTAAAGTTCTAGAGAAGGTCCTGGGAAGCTACAGATAGAGGAATGGCTCATTTCCTGGGAGTAAAATTGTGTAACCAATTGTAGACATTAGTGGCTCCCCATTCTTGCACAGAAATTCTATATTATTTAGGGTCAAACCATGTCATGCTCCTACTCAATAAACTCCAGTGGCTCCCTATCACCTCCACGATTAAATACAAAATTTTCTGATTGGCATTTAAAGCCTTTCCTAATAACCTAGTCCCCTCCCCACCCCACTTGCCCAGTCTTCTTATACTTTATCCCTCTACATGTATTCTTTGATACAGTGACACTGTCCTCTTTGCTCTTTCATCAATAAGATACTCCATTTTCTCTGGCTTTTTCCTATGCCTGGAATGCTCTCTCTCCTCATCTCTGCCTCTTGGCTTCTCTGGTTTACTTTAAGTCCCAGCTAAAATCCCACTTTCTATAGGAGGACTTTCCCAAATCCTCTTAAATCTAGCATTCACTCTTGTTATTTCTTATTTAATCTTGTTTCCCTCACCATATTGTGCACTCCTTGATGACAGGGATCACCTTTTTCCTCTCTTTGTATCCCCAGCATTTTACACAATGCTTAACACACAGCAGATTCTTAATACATGCATATTGATTGACTGGTCAACTTGTAGTAAAGTTTCCAAATAAATTCTCATTCTTAGTGAGATAATTGCTGCTATTAAGGGTAAACAACTGATCTGAATAATCTACATGGAAGTGAAGGCACAGGATGATACAGGAGAACCTGTATCAGTGAAGGGAATACCAACCCAATTCAACAAAAGATCAAAGTGTCAATCCATATGTGATTTATAGAGTTGACCTTTATTTAATTCTTTAAAGTTAATGAAACACTTTATTTATTTTTTATTTTTTTAAATTTTATTATAGTTTGCATCATTCCTTTCCACAAGATTTTGAGTTACATATTTTCTCCCCCTCTTTCCCCCACCCACCACCCCAAAACAGCCATCCCAGTGTGTCCCCCCTCCCCCAGTCTATTCTCTCTTATGTCACTTTTCGGTAGGGCAGGATGGATCTCCCAACCACAGTGCCTGTGTATCTCAAGTTCCAGTTGGATGTAGTCAATAATAATAATAATAATTGCACATATATTATGTATATGTGTATATATATATATATATATATATATACACGTAGATACACATTCATAACATTTGATTATGGAACTCCAGATTCCAGATTCTTTCTCCTCCTCCCTCACCTCCCATCCCCACTGGAAGGACAAGCAATCAAATACAG
>CM053588.1:124260733-124373985 GCA_028646515.1 Pseudochirops corinnae | reverse complement strand
ATACGAGAGCTCTTGGCCTGAGAACAATCGCTCAGTCCCCCTGCTGTCTGCAGGCCGCGGGCGGGAAGCTACAACGGGGAGGCGGGTGCAAAACTTCTGCCTTTCGCTTTTCCGCTCTGGAGACCTTTCGGCCGGACTGCTTATCTCCCCCTTTCGCAATCCCCACTCGCAGCTGCCGCTAATCTGCTCATCCGAGAAGCTTCTCCCGCCCAGCCGCCCCTGGGGCATAGCCGCGGCTTCAGGCCAGGCTGTTTTCGGTTCACAGTGCTGATATGGTTCCTCGTAGCCGAGCTGCCTTTAGTGGGAAGTATCTTTGTGTGCGTTCTGGAGTTCTAGGATTGGTTTAGAGTCCTATTTTATGGGTATTTTGGAGTGGCTATGTGAGAGCTGCGATATGTTGCTGCTGCTATTCCACCATCTTGGCTCCGCCCCCAATTAAACACTTTATAAACATTATCTTGCTTGACTTATATCTCATGAAAGATATGTTACAGATATTATTATTTATATTTTGCAGATAAAGAAACTTACCTCAAAGAAGGTAAGTGGCTGCCTATGATCACATAACTAATAGGTGTCAGAAGCGGAATTTGTATCCAGGACTTTTTTTTGTAAGTCCAGCCTTCCATCCACTACTCTTCTAAAATCAGCTACAATCCCAGTTTCTATAGGAAGACTTTCTCAAATCCTCCTAATTCTAGTTCTTACTCTGTTATTTTTTCATGTTTCCCTCACCTTATTGTACACTCCTTAATGACAGGGACTGTCTTTTCCCTCTTTTTGTATCCCCAGGAGTTAACATAATGCCTGACACATGGTATGCGCTTAATAAATGTTACCAGTGGTTATTTTCCAAGATGGTAAAATGAGAATTACGATATTTGATTATGCAGTGTCCTGTAAATAGTAGGTATATTGTAAATATTTGCTCAATTGAACTAAATATTACCTTTTTATGAATCACTTTTCCCATAGTCTTGGTTTAAATTTCTATGAATCAGTAGTTCTCCTGTTTTCTTTCATCCTCACACTGCCTGGGCAGAGGCAAAAAGCCTCAGGGAGCACCTGTCCCATTTATACTTATTATTCTGTGGGTTGTGGTGGGCTGTATCTGGTCAGATTAAGAATATTTTTAATAGCAAAGTCTCAATTTAGTTCAGGGCAGAAGCAAAAGGAAAATTATAAGAAGAAAAATAAATTATTATACCAGTAAATATGTGCTATCAATCAAACAGAAACTTGAAGCAGGAGGCATGTTCAGAGATAAGAAGAATAAGGTTCACCTTGAAGAACTAACAAACAACACACAAGGAGGCACATGGGAAAAACAGTCCAAAATTCTCATTTAACAAAAATGACTGTACAAATAAAAGTGTGCCAGAAAAAAGAAATTATACAAGTTTTTACACCCAGTTGTTGAGTGTACCATGTGGTACTCACAACTCTCTCGTGGTTTCTTCAAATGAGCTTCAGCTGTGGACAGCTCCTGGCTACCTCTGTCATTCTTTGTGTGAAAACAGCTGAGAGGCAACAAATATCCATTTGATACTGAGAGAAGAGAAAAATTCCCTCCAGGAATTTATAATCAAGTATGAGCAAAAAGGGGTATGTGTGTGCATGAAATATTTGGAGAACTAGACAAAGGCAAAGTATAATTGAATGTGGTTATTGTTGAAATTCAGAAACAAAATAAAAATACTATTATGGTATGATATTATAGTATATCAAAATTACAAGAAACCCACAATGAAACATGAGGAGGACCTTTTAATGATTAGTGAATTAAAGTCATGTTTATTCGGGTTTCTGCTGCATGGCTCAAACTGTATTAGCAATATAGACAAAGTTGATGCTGGCCTAGAGGTAAGATTATATTACATTACATTATATCTTGTCATTATATTATATACCTTACTTTTTTGTTTTTTACCTTACCTCTGCTCAGGAACCACATTCATTGGAACTCAGGGGAGAGTTACCACCCAATCTAATGATGGCTTTTCCCCATAACAAGTCTCCTTCTAGTCAAAGAGAAGTAAACCAGGCAAACCCTATTTTAATGTTATTTTTATTTTGTTTATGCCTGTGATTTAATGGGTGTAGGAAACTCCTAATGAGGAAATTCCCTCTACCAATACAGATATACAACTGTTCTTTAACTTAAATTCTCACAAAGTCGCCTGGAACACTAAGAGATTAAGTGACTGCCCAGAGACATATAGTATATGTCAAAGACCTGACTTGTACTAGACAGGGGTGAGGAACCTGTGGTCATCTACATCCTTGGGTGTGGCCTTTTGATTGAGTTCAAGTTTTACAAAACAAATCCTTTTATTAAGGAGATTTGTTCTGTGAAGTTTGGACTCAGTCAAAGAGCCACACTTGAAGACTTAGAGGGCTACCTACATGTGGCCTTGAGGCTGTGGGTTCCCCACTTCTGTGACCTTTCTTATTGTAAGGCCAGCTCTCTACAATCAATGCCACACTATCTCTGTGTAGGCAGAATTTCTTATTGATGGTATTGAGAGTTATGTGTGGGGTCCACTATGTTCCTGTGCTCCCAGACAGTATTTATGAAAACCCAGGTTTATATAAAATTATAGAGAAGGTGGTATAGTCAATGACATGTCATACTGGTTGGTTACACTTGCTTCCTCAATGCATTTTTAGATAAGCAAGTAAGTATGCCTTGGCCTAGCTCTGAAAGAGCACCAACCTGAGGATACTATTAAATAAATACAGCAAGACCCCGAAGTACCAGGCTATTTGTCTGCTATAGGGGTTTTCTTACTACGTAATAAGTAATTTTAAAAATCAGTGGGAATGCTCTCCATTGCAGTAGTACAGTGGTGTGAGAATAGACTTGAGCCAGAGGATGTGGATTCAAATCCCACCTCTCATAATATTTATGAGACTTTGGGAAAAATCACAATCTCTCTACATTAGTTTCCTGCTCAGCAAAAAATGAAGGGTTTAAACTAGATGGTTTCTGAGGGCACTTCCCACTCTGGTTCTATGATCCCATGAGTGGGGAATTTGTTAACTAGTCACCTGTGATCTCAGTCTGATTTTAGAGAAAAGACATGAATATTTTACACAAGTAGTAAAGTCAGAGTCTGTGATTGCCCAGAATTAGTGAGAAAGGCAGCTCAGAAGGAAAAATATTATTTGATATCTCTGGATCATTTAGCATAGTAGATTCATTACTCCTCACTGGATTCTTTTCATCTTCCCAGGAAACCTCCCTAGTTGATCCCCCCATCACCATCTTATTCCAAAATACTTATCTCTCAGGATGACTGTGAGACAGGCAAGTACCCCTCTTCTTCTAAAATGCCTTTCCGTTAAGAGATTTATTTGAAATCTTTTTCCCTTGGTCTCTGATCAGCCCTGAAGTTATCTTTCAGGAACATGTATATATATTTTAATCAGCATCATCTCAAAAGGAAAAGCTATATTCTAATTAATGTCTTAAACAAGGGGCTAAGGATATATACCATTTGTCTGATAGCCTGAACTCTGTTAACTGGGTCTGCCTCCTTTGTTCCCTGAGAAGTCAGGCTGTTATCATCGCCAGATAAACAGCATTTATTTTGCAGACCCAGAGCCTAAACAAAATGATACTGTGCACACTTGAGTGAATCTGTATAACATACTGCATTGCAGCAAGCCTGCTAATGGTGCAGTGAAGTCAGACACACTCAACTGCTGGGCCCTGTTTGGGGCTACAAGGAGCAGGATGGAACGAACCTGCCCTCTTCTATTCTCTAAGGGTCTGGTGGAGAATGGGGGTAAGAGGGAAAGGTGATCCTTAGGGTTGAAAACAATATACACAGACACACATTAGTAGACATACATATAAATATACACACATACCACAATAGGTATATGTACACATATACATGTACACACATATAAATACACATCAGTGGTGCTGAATGAATCCACTAATCCATGCATGAAGATTTCTTCAGCAACATATTAGCTTAGTTTTAAAATGCCATCTTACCCATTTGTAATTGTATTTTATTCATTTTGTTAAATATTTCCCAATTTCCCTTTAATCTAGTTTGCACTCAGGTGCATTACATGTTTGACTCCTCTGTCCTAGCATAGTGAGAAGCTAAGGATTATATCATGGTCACATAACTTGTTTTTAACCAAAGCAGAAGTTGGACCAAGTGGTCCCTTGTTTCTCTATCTATGACACCATCCTGCCACTCCAATATTTCATCTTTTCTATAGGCCAGGGGTGGGGAACCTATAGCTGCGAGACCACATGTGGCCTCTAGGTCCTCAAGTGCAGCTCTTTGACTGAATTTTAAACATCACAGAGCAAATCCCCTTATAGGCTTCTAGCCCTGCTAATAGTACTTACTTGTTCTTCCCATATTTCCTGGTCTCATCATTTGTTTCAGTTCAACAATCTTTTATTAAATGCTTATTATATGCCAGATATTGTGCTAAGTGATGGGGATACAAATCCATGCAAAAAGATAGTCTCTGTCCTCAAGGTGCTCATATTCTAATGAGAGAAGATAACACATTAAAAAAAAAAAACTTGCGAAGGAACAAAGAGGGAGGGATGGGAGCATGATGGAGAAGTCTATAAGAGTGCAGCCTAGTGGGAAAATGAAGAGAGATGGCTGACCTGGGTTTCATCTTTAAATGGAGAGTCTGAGAGGAGCCATCCAATCCAAAGAAAGAGCCAGGGGCAGAGGGTACTTCTGAGATGTGAGCTCTTAGGTCAAAATAATCAAAAAGCAAAAGATGCTGGGGCATGGTAAAGAAATCTGGAGGAGTGAAGCCTAGTGGGTGAGAGACCACCTTCCACTTATGTATAACTTACAATCCAGAAATAAGTTGGTAAACCACAGAACCATAGATGATAATGCCATCAGCCTACATGGAAATCGGGAAAAAAAATAAACTTTTAAGATAAATGCTAGACTTATAGAAGGCAAGAAATGTGACATTGAAGAGTTCAGAGAAAATGACAGGATTTAGATCTTTGAGACCAATTTGTTCAAACCTTGTACTTTATAGGGAAGGAAACAGAGGCTAGAGAAGGGCTTTTCAAGACTTGCCCGTGTTTGCAGCTCTGTTAAGTAGAAGGAGCGGGTTTTACCTTTTGGTCTTGTAGAGTCTATGCTCTTGATTGTTTTCACTATGTTGCAACTAAGTAACAATAGCATCAGCAAACAAAATGACAATAACAACAAAAGCCCCAAACTAGCAAAGAGACAACTAGAGCAACAGTGCTGCAGACCAACCAAATGAAAAGAAACAGCGTTCTGTTTTTACACAAGAGCAATGAACACTAAGGCAAACCATGCTATAGTTGTCTACCTCAATCTGGGCCACTGCAGTTGCCCAGGGAGATGGAGAAGCACTTTTAATGGAGCAAAGAATAATTTTCTAAAAGTCTCTTTTGTGAATTGAAATAAAATAGCTTTATGCAAGGAAAACCATTGTTGTTAGAGGACTTCATAAAGTTATATTTTATTGGGTTAAGAAATCATTTCTGGGGGAATGGTTCCTATATACCAGTTCTAGGTTGATGGATCACACTTGAACTTCTTTTCTTGCTTTCAATAGCCAGACAGATAGCCAACCAACCGCTGGATGAATAGAGAAGGCTGGTTAATAGGATTTCTCTCTGTTATGTCTAAACAAGGATTTACCCCTATGGTACTTTTAGCCTCCTTTGTCTTTTCCTTGTTCATCAGACACAGCCTCTATATCAAAGGCAATTTTCATTGAACCTTTGGGCAGGTATAGCCTGCTAGAGACAGTATTAGGTAGAGACATCTCATGATTTCAGGCAGACTGAGAACTCAGGAAGAATTTCTTTACCAAAAAGAGGTAGAATAAGAAGGGTACTGAAGAATGGAGAATTGGAATTGGATGAAAAAGACTGTATGTATCCTTGGAAAGCCAGCATAATGAAAGAATGTTTGCTTCCTGAGGACACTGGACTAAATGTAGTTTTACGCTATACAAGAGTAAGATTATTGCCTTCTTTGTCAATGAAGTTACTTGAGGAATTTTTTTTCATTTTGTTACAAAATTGTTAATATTAATTATAATGCCATTAACTAAAATGTCTATAGCACTTTATGGCTTGCATATATTATATTAGCTCATTTGCTATCACGACTCCCTTTACTTGTGCAGATTCACGGTTGCTCTGCAAATTATAGCCTTTGTCACCTAAGACACTAAGAGGTTAACAGATTTGGCCAGTCACATGGTTAGTACCTGTGCCAAAGGCAGCACTCAACCCAGATTCTAAGACTGGTTCTCCATGTCTCTCCTTCTCTAAATAAACCAAAATGAGCTATTACTCAGCTAAATAATGCAGCAAACCACTTGTTTGACTTAACTGAATGATATTTTGGAATGAATATGGCAGGTTTTTTGCATGGTTGGCTGTCAAATATAAACACAGCTGGCCTGAGTGTGGCATGAATAGATATCTGATCTTGGATCTGGGTCACTCTATCTCCAAGGCAGAGTGTTATTTCTGCCTTAAGAGCAGGAACAGGGCTATGCCTGTACCACCAGCAGTTTAAAGGAGGAGAGGCAGGCAAAATAGACCTCCACGTCAAAGCAGTCTCTTCTGCAACCCTTCTGTCTCCAAGAGAGATATCCCCTTGAATTATATCTAGTTTACCCCACATTAAATAGAGGCAGCCTAGGAGTATACTAAGAGACTCGGAATAAATACTGCTTTTCCTAATCCCTCTGCAGGGGAGGGTTATACTATTGGCTTACTATCACTAGCATAGCTCTGTCTGTCTGTCTGTCTGTCTTTCTGTCTCTCTCCAAATATTGGTTAGATGCAAAAAAAGCATCACTAATAGTTAGTAAACCCTTTTTTTTTAAAAATCAGAGTAAGTAGAAAATAGAGAAGTTATACAGATTAAGGTACACAATAAAATACACCAGAGCGAATGAGCCCTGACTTGGGAGCAAGGTCAAAATCTCAACTCAATCAAGGAGATAACTGAAATGAGAGGAATTTGTGGACTCAGATATCTTTCAACCAATTAGAAGTCACTTCTATTTACACCTATACATTGCAGCATTTGTTGATCCTAGAGCTATTCTTCACTGCCCTAGGTTTGGGAAGAAGTGGGGTTACAAAGGTCATTTAGCTAAATAAAAATGGTTGCATTCCTTGTGTAGATGCAGATTTAGAAACTAAGTTACCACAAAAATATCTTGCATTTAGTGATCTTTCCACTTTCTAATACTAAACATAAAAGTAAACCAAAACAATCTGTGGTGAGATCATTTTTAGTTCTTTTAAAAGCTGATGATCCATTTCAATGTAATTTCAAAGGTTGTGTTCTGGTAGTGCTGAGGTTATCATAAATTCAAAATATATTGCAAGCCAGTTTGAAGTTAATCCTATGTGTATCATGATTGTTAAAGGACTATTTTATGCAAATTAGGAACAATGCTGTCTTGAGTTTCAGAGTTCTAAGAGCTAAGGCAGAGAGAGGAAAGTCACCTCCGTTCTAACGGGAAAAAGACAAATATATGATTTTACTCTGCAGCAAGCAGAGACACATACTTGGCAATTTTTTCCCATGGAAGAGAATGGTAAGAGGAGTCCTTCCACAAAATGACTAATATGGAAATGTTTTACATGAACAGAAAAAGAAAAAGAAAAAGGGACCTAAAACCTAGAGGAATGAATAACTTTGTACCAAGCTAGGGGACAGGTAATATATTAAAACTGATTCCTTAGGGGGAACAGTTCCTAGGGCAGACAGCAAGAAGAGTGACTGCTACATCTTTCAACTGTCCCGGCAGGTACTATGTCTTTTAGATGAGCAAGGGAAATTCTAAGATAGTAGACTGCCATGTATCAGCCACATTCCAAGAGGTAGAGGCTAGTCCCTTGGGTTGCTAACCCTGGGGTTGCATAAGGCTGCAAGGTGATGGGGTGTCAGAAGTCAATTACAGGCAGAACAAGAGGAAATGGGTTTCAGTTACTGCACACAGGGCTTAGCTTACCAAGAAGGAAGAATTTCCTGACAGTAACGGTTGTTAAACATTGCAATTGGTTACCAAGGGAGGTTGTTGAGTTTCTGCCTCCAGAGGACTTCAGAAATAGAATAAAGTCTCATCTATTTGAGGTGGTTTAGGTATAATCCTGCCTGAAGGCTAGGGATAGACTAGATGATTTCTCCCTTCCTTCTTAGCCCTTTGATTCTCTAAGTATAGGCAGAAACTTTCTCATTGACTCAGGAGAATCTGCAGGGAACTTCTCAACATTTAATGATGTCTGTGGGAAGGAATGAAGGTTAAGTCAGGATTCCATGATTAGAGCTAATTAATGTAAACACTGAAAAATCACCCCCAATGCCAGCATTGGTTCTTGGCAGCATTAGAAGAGAAGAGAAAGATCAGAGAGAGAATAACAATAGGGTTACTTTGGTAGCAATTTGTTGAATCTCATTTGGCAATGGGAGTCTCATTGGGCAGTTTGTTGTGCTTAGATGGGTCAGGGCTCATGTCACTGATGTGTTGAAACCTTTTCAAGCACACATTTACAAAACTCACTGCTCAAGGGATTAACTTTCCAAATCCAAGTTGCTTGACCAACTGGAAATTTATTTGTTGGGTTTATTTTTATTTTTTTGTCACTGAACTGTGAGCAATATACTGAAGTATATCATATGCCTGGAGTTCCATTCCCAACTCAATCAGTTTTTTAGTATACTCAAGTAGCATGGTGAGATGGTAGATTTAAAAAATCTCTGCCTAATTGTATATGTTGCACTCTTATCTATCCTTTTAAATTTTGATTATGGAGAGGGGAATAGTAGCAGTCAGAGGTTTTACTGGGAAATAGGATTTTTCCAGCATAAACCTTGAACACATTTATTTTCTTTTTAATAGTTTAAAAAAGGGCAGAAAACTATTAGCTTTCTTCATTGTGATTTATAACAACAACAACAACACCATTTCCTTAAATAAGAGGACACTGTAAGGGACATAATAGTTTTATAAATGCTTGATATTAGTAATTTTTCCTTTTAAATCTTAATTGTCTTTTTCATTTTTATCTTCTAAGATAAAAATGAAAAAGATAATTAAGATGAAAAATAAGATGATAATAAACATAGTTTAGTTTTGATCCCATTCTTTCAGTCCCAGCCCTGCTAATCCCATCCCACCACCCCAGACCCTGCGGGTTTGGGAAGTTATTGACCTCCACCATAGCCGGAGATCCCACTGGTTGTATTCAACCACATCTAAAGACCCAACTCCAGCTTCTACTGGGCTGGAGTCAATCAATCAGTCAATAAACTTTTATGAAATACCTACTATGTGTTAAGCACTGTGATAAGTGCTGAGGATAAAAAGAAAGACAATTTATAGTCCCTGTCATCAAGAACTACACATTCTAAAGGGAAAATACAACACATAAAGAGAATCTGAAAAGAGACTGAGGGAGAGAATCCAGTGTAGGGTCATAATGAAGACTTGTAGTCTAATGGGAAATGATGAGATGGCTGCTCTGGGTTCCCTCCTGAAATGGAGGATCTGGGAAGGGTTCTTCCTTGTCTACCCTCTCCAATCAGAGGAAAAGAGAGGCCTCAGGGATGGGGAGTGTGGAGGAGGTGTGCATTTCAGAACTGATGCAATCTTGTAGGAAAATGAGTTATTAGAGGCAATGATGATGTCAAAGAAAGCAGCCAGGTGGAAAATGAAGGCTCCTAGACCATTGCTCCTCAGGGTGTAATTCTCGATCTTACTGTGACATCTGAATGCTCATGGATAATGCTCCTGGCACAGATCAGAGACTTTACTTCCTGCATCCAGAATAGAAAGGAATGAACAAAAAGTCCAAAGAATCTGGGTCATCTGCAGGGGTGTGGGTAGGCGGTAGAGAGTGAAGTAGGAAAGGTGGGGAATATTTTAAAGCATGTTTCTCTCACAGGAAGCCATTAGTGAAGGAATCACCTCATTCCCTCCCTCACAGATATAACTCAGATGTAATTGAGTCCTAGCCAATGCTGACTCAGGCTGTTTTAAATATGCCATAGTTCTGGTTGTATAGCCAACAGAAAAGGCTCTTCCCAATGACATTCTAGGCCTACATAGAATATCCACACATGTTTTCATCCCCCTGATTCTCCCAGAAGTAGCTCTCTAGTGTCTTCTATGTGGATGATGCCATTTTGGTAAAATGATGGGGCCTACAAATGCACCAGTCCTCCATTAGACTAGAAAGAGAAGTAATATGACACAGTAGCTAGAGAAGTGTAGCAGCAAGCACCGTAGCATACCCAGGATATATATACATACATACACAGACACACAGGCAGACATATATATATATAAACCTCACTTAGTTCAGGGGGAGAAGTCAGCACCCTGAACTTCAGAAAATACAAACAGAAATTACACAATACAGACAGAGAAAATAACACAATTCAACAGATCAACACACAGGGCTTCCAGTTGTCTGACTATTACATACATACATAGTTAGTTACCAGAGAGAGAAGCACCAACATCTGGGTTTTCAAAGCCGAGGGGGCTCAATGGCTGCCCAGAGTCTCATCTGGCCAAATCATACAACTTTTCCCATAAATGAGCCCCAAAGCAAAACCTCACCTCAGAGTGTGTGTGTGTGTGTGTGTGTGTGTGTGTGTGTGTGTGTGTGTGTGTATGTGTGTGTGTGTGTGTGTGTATGTGTATACACACACACCCTTCTTCAGGGTGAGAGCATCACAACCTTTATGACCTACTGCCTAATTACAAAGTGACAAAAGGCATGGGCCTTCCTGAAAAACAAGCCTCCCCTAAGCAAGTTTCTCTTGTTGGGCTCCAGGTGAGGCCCATTAAAGGACAGGGAAAATCTTCAAATTCCATTACCATTATAAGAAATGACCTTGAAATCAGAAAGACATGGGTTTGAGTTTTGTCCTGCTTCTAATACATATTGTCTGTGAGACCCTGAGCATTTAACTGCTGAATACCTAGGGAAATTCTCAAGATTGTAACTTGCAACTTCAGCCCCATGAACAAAAATGAAGTAACTGTGTGCAGATATAGCGCTTAAATTAAAATTGATTTAAAATGTTGTGACAGGGTAGATTGATACTGCCTTCTTTTCTAAAGAAAATCTGAACTACCACCTAGTTAATCCTGAGGATCTTTAATAATATACCTTCTTCCCATTGTAGTGTTTTGGATCTTACAAGAGCATAGAGAGTTGGGAATACAATGGGATCAATATGTTTTGGTTCCTATCTATGGGACTGAAAAATGATATTCAAGGTTCTCCTTGAAGAGCTACCTACAGAATAATTTAAATTCATTCTGTCATTCATGGAAATACATAATCCTGCCATATCCATCTTAATACATCTTAATGCTATCTTAATATATCGTTACTCCCAAACATAAACCCATTGCTTTAGCAAGGTTAATCTGCTCATTATCTCCTGATACTCATTCCCACTAAGATCAAACTTCATCCTCAGCTTTTTAGCTTTTTAGCAAGTAGGTGGTACAGTGGATAAAGATCTGGACTTACGAACACCTGAATTCATACTAGTTGTGTGACCCTGGGTAACTCACTTAACCTCTGTGAGCCTCAGTTTCTTCAGCTGTAAAATGAGGATAATAATAGCACCTGTCTGCCAGAATTGTTGAGAGGTTAAAATGAGATAATATTTGGAAAGTGCTTTGCACAGTGCCTGGAACATAATAGGCACTTAGTTTTTGTTTCCTTCCTTCTTCAAATCCCAGCATCCTTCAAATCCAGGGTAAGTCCTATCTCATCTACAGCACTGTCTCTGAATGCTCCAGTTCATATAGACTGGCCACTTTCTCTGAACTCCTTTGATAATTAATATCTCCTTGGTACTGTATCCCTTTTACTGGTTCTAACAAAGTTTTAGGCCTAGAAGGGCCCTTAGAGATCACCTGAATCAACCCTTTCCTTTTATATATGAATAAGCCCACCCTAGTTGTAGCTCCACTAGATTTTTTAATCTGTTATTTATTTATGTCTCCAATTAGATCAAGGATTCTCAGCATTTTCCTTATGCATTTGTATTTTTGTATTCCCTTCTATATTATGACTTGATTGTGGTGTTGACAAGAAGGATTTTGAGAGTGCATGTCACAGGTGGGTGTCTGCTGGCCTTGATCCTTTAGATGCTCGGATAAGCCACAGGCAGGATGGCATGGTGGTGACAAATGGCTTGGGGATCTGCCAGACAAAGCTTCAGTTTCACCACTGGTGTTTGGGGACCCCTGAACATCATTGTAAGCTCCCTGAAAGCAGAGGCTAGGCTTTGTAATGTCTCCTTTCTTCTGAAACTATGCCCATGTAAGGTGACAATGTGACAAAAAAGGAAAGAGATAGTTCAATGCAAACTTCTCCCTGGCTGAATTTGAAAGAAATGGTGTATTATTGGGGTATGTAGCAAAGGGAAGAAATGGTCTTTGTATGATGACAATAGTAATCAATGTCTCTGGCAGCAATATATTGGAAAGACTACTGGGTCTGAAGTTCAGAAAGACACGCGCTCAAGTCTTGACTCTGATACTGACTAGCTATGTGACTCTAGTCAGGTCATACCACCTGTCTAAGCTTCAGTTTTCTCATTCATAAAATGGGGATTTTATAGCACTGTATAGCATGGATAGAAAATTGGCCAAGGAACCAGGAAGACCTAGTTTCAAGTGCTACCTGTGGTACATAGTGGATGTATGACCCTGGGCAAGGAATACCTTTAATTTCTCAGTGTTCTAGGCAGCTCCCTAATGAAATCATAAGTCCAGGTCTTTTTTCCTGTCCTACAATTGTCTATTATTATTGGGTCACAGGGGATAGGCAGTTTAATAACTCTTTGAATATAATTCCAGATTGCTTTCCACAATGGTTGGATCATTTCACAATTCCACCAACAACGAATTAGTGTCTCAATTTTTCCACATTCCCTCCAACATTTGTTGCTTTCCCCTTCAATCCATTTTAGTCAATCTGATAAGTGAAAAATTATATCTCAGCATTGTTTTAATTTGCATTTCTCTATAATTTAGAGCATTTTTATGTGACTATAAATTGTTTTGATTTCTGCATCTGAAAACTCCCTGTTCATATCCTTTGACCATTTATTAATTGTGGAATGACATATTGTTATAGATTTTACAAAGTTCTTTATTAAACTTAAAAGTGTATCCTATATATTTTCTTTTTTTTTCTGAAGAGCTAGTTATACATTTACCAGCATACACTTGAATGTACCTGTTAAGTCTATTGTGAGATACAAATGAGGTAATGTGTGTGTAGTGCTTTAGAAACCTCAAAGTGCTAGACAAACATCAGCTTTACTAATGCACAATGACTTGTATATATTAGGTACATAATAAGAGTTAATTGAATTGATTGCACTTAATAAATAATATCACAACCTCCCTTCGAATAATTTTGAAGGGAACTAGAAACTGGACACATAACCGTCTTCATCTTATTTATGTACATGGCTGTACATTCTTCCTGGCCACCAAAGGTTTACTTACAGCTATTTAAATACCAAACTATGTGTAGTTTGATTTACTTGTGAGAACACAGTGAAAGGATTTTCCTCATATCTACAAAGTTTGTGTGAAAAAAAAAATAGATGAAATGTTTTATAGGGTTTGGGGAGATTTTTAGGGATTTCTTGAAGATTAAACCTGCAGAACACAATTATTGATGGCAATGTCAATTTGAAGCTGAAGTGACAGAAAAGCTTTCTTAAAGGTATGGCAGGTTTTTCAGGCCCTTTATATGATGGCCAGTTCATTATACTTTCCAAAGAGTCCAATTTCAACATTATTGTGCCCTCAGTAAAAAAGGTGCATTCAGTGCCCCCATCCTGTACCTCTTTTCCTAATTTCATTGTCTTCCTTTCACAAAGTGTCCATTGTCTTCCTTCAGCATAGTTTTCCTATCAGAAAGAAAGTGATCATGGGTCTGATCCAGTAAGTGATTGTTAAGCCTGATTATGTTCAAAGGATTGTGTTTAGTGCAAGGGATACAAAAGCTAGAAATAATTGCCTTGCATTCCCTCATCCCAAGGACTCATGACCTCACAGGCTACCTCTCCTTTGAAAGTTACTCTTTGCAAAGGATCAGTGGGCAATGCTCACTATTAATAGGGAGTTTGGGGGGATGACAACCCTGAGTGAGGCTGGTTGGTGAGAGGAGGAAGTATCAATAAGATTTCTCAACTGTTGAAGCAGAAGGAAGGTCACCCTAGAAGAAGGTAAGGAGAGCTTTTGAGTTGTGGGGAGAGAATAAAGCTTCCCAGAATGCTCTTAAGTGTCACCTGTAGACTAAAGGGGAAGGAGCAGAAAGAAAATTGCATTCAGTTCCTTATTTTACCCAGAGTAGCAGAGACCTTGGGCAAATAACTTTAACTCTTTGGTCTCAGGTCACATTGGATGATCTAGTTTAAAATCCCTTTGAGCTTCAATTTTTGAGGAATTTAAATGTAGCAAATCTGTACCACTTTGAGTGAATATATTTGAGTCATGTCAGCAGTGGGGGATGGGGGTAGTAGAGATTACTAGGCATTTTCTGGAATCCTTTAAATGAGCTTCAGTTCCATATTTCTCACAAAACTTTTCTCAGATATGGAAAGCTCACATACAAAGGAGAGAAAAATGTCATTACAATCCTGCAATGAATTCAGATTTTTAAATGCATCAGGGAAATGAGATAGGGAAAATTTAGCAGCTTTTCGTGTTTGAACTATTTATTAAAACATGGAGGCATAGTGTGGTCCAGTGGGAAAAGTAACGGTTTCTGAGTCAGAGAACCATTTATTAATAGGTTCAAATCCTGTATCTGTCATTTACTATCTGAAGAACCTTGGGGAAATCATCTCTGAGGCTCAGTATTTTCATTTGTAAATGAAGGGGGCTCTAAGGTCCCTTCCAGCTTTAAATCAATGAACCTCAAACTTTCATTAAAATAATTATGGGGTATGAGTCCAAATCCAAGGCTAATTTTAGTCTGAATCCTGGCTCTACTTCTTGTTCCTGTGTGACCTTGGTCAAGTCACTTCACTCTGAGTCATAGTTTACTCATCTGTAAAATGAATGAGATTCTTTGAGGTCCTTTCTGGCTCTACAACTTGATCCTGATTGTTAGGGGGCAGGCCTGATTCTGACACTTTGTTCATTCAAGTTCAATGTTGGAGTGAAATAAAATACTTGTTGGCCTTTGAACAGTCAATAAAGGGAAATTTACTTAGCCCTAAAATAGCAAGGTTGTACAACAAGAAGACAGTGATACTTAGCTTTTTCCCTTCCTACCTCCAGACCCCAAATCCCTCTCTAACCCTACATACAAATTGTCTCTATATGAGTCCTTCCTGTACAGGCAGGGAAAAGGTGGTGACTTGCATTGTTTTTGGACATCCATCAAGTAGGAAGAGCCCCAACCATGGTGGTGTACTTGAATTGACACCACCTTGTGAGAGCTGATTGTTAAATTTTCACTGTGAACATTCATAACTCAGAAATTAGCAAATATGGTAACATTATTTTGTTGATCGTTTAGACTTCAGAAACTGTACCAAGGGACATGTAGTTTGAATCTTGCCCCAACCCTGGGACAAATCAGGTCCTGATTTTGTTACCTTTTAAGCAGAATCTAATCTAATCCATGTGGGAGGAAGGACAGTGATCACACTAATCTAAGCACCATTTCTTCAAACTTTTCTTGTCTATCACTCCCTTTCAACTGTCATATCCTCTTTAATTTTTATGCTATTGTTTCCTTTCCGGTTCAATTTTCAAGAACCAAAGGAAAGTTGTCTTCAAATATCTGAAAGGTAGAAGAGGAAGTAGCTACCTTTTGTGGCCCCAAGATTAATAGGTAGAACCTATAATCAGGAGACAGATTTAGATCAAAATAAGAGGAAAAAAAAAAAAACTTTTCCTAAATTTTGTCCAATAATTCAAATGGTCACCTCAAGAGGGAGTGAGTTCTCAGTCCCTAGAATTTTCCAGCAAATACTAGATGACCACCTCTTAGATATGCAGCACTGGGGACTCCTCCATCAGGTAAATGGTTGAGCTGAAGGATTCCTCCATTCCATCTAGGAGTCTGTGAAAGAGCTAGGACAATTATAGTAGCATAGACTATAAGAGCTAGGCATATTCTCAAAGGTCATCTAGTCCAGCCCACATTTGAACAAGAATCATTTTTTCAATATCCCTGAGAAGTGGTCACCATAGTCCTCAGGAACCTCTCTATCCTGCAAGATCATGTCAGCACTGGAATTCACACCTCATCAGTACCTTCAACCCACCAGAGCACTCTCCTCCCAGAACCTCTATTGAAGGAGAGACTCCCTGTCAGCCATCTCTTCATTTCTCACGTGGCTTCATTCTTCTGGATTTCTCCATAATATCTCGATTCTGGGTACTTTCACTTAACTGCTCTTCTGATTCCTCTTGTATATTGTCTTCCTCCATTAGGTTATAAGTTCCTTGACTACCAGAGACTGTCTTTTGCCTTTCTTTGTATCTCCAGCACTTAGCACAGTGTCTAGCACATAGTAGGTGCTTAATAAATGTTTGTTGACCATGTTTGAGTCAAATGTTTGTTAACTATGTATTTGACAATTGCTTATCCAGCCTCCTCTTTAAGATATCTAGATGAGGAAAATGCTATCCATGTCTAGAAAAAGAACTACAGAGTCTGAATGCAGATCAAAGTGTACTGTTTGCATTCTCTCTCTCTCTCTCTCTCTCTCTCTCCCCCCCCCTCTCTCTCTCTCCCTCTCTGTCTCTGTCTCTGTCTCTGTCTCTCTCTCTCTCTCTCCCTCTCCCTCTCGTTTCTTCTTTCTCGTGGTTTCTCTCATTAGTTTACTTCTTCTTTACAACATGACTAATGTGAAAATATGTTTAATATAAATGTATACATCGAACCTATATCAGATTGCACACCATCTTGGGGAGGGGGAGGAGAAGGAGGGGAGAAAATTTAGAACTCAAAATTTTATGAAGTAAATATTGAAAACTAAAAATAAAGAAAGAAAAAAAGATATCTAGATGAGGGGAAATCATGACCTCCAAAGGCAACCCATTCTACTAGAATTATTATTTTTCTTTGACATTGAGCCTGAATCTTCCTTTTTGTGACTACTAGCCATTGTTCCTAGTTCTGCCCTCTTGGACCATGGTAAATGTTTTCCTCTTTTACGTGGCAATATTTAAAATTCTTTTTATAAACTTTAATTTTGAATAATATTTTATTTTTTTCCAATTACATGTAAAAACATTTTTAACATCTTTAAAAAAATGTTTTTGAGTTACTAATTCTCTCTCCTCCTTCTTTCCCTCCCCCCTCCCTGAGATGGCAACCTTGGAAATTCTTAGACAGTTCTCATGTCTCCACTTGAGTCTTGTCTTCTTCAGACTAAACATTCTAAACTCCTTCAACCTATTTCATCACGGAATAGTATGTTCTCCTCTTACTAGTCTAGTCATCCTTTTTCGGGTATGACCCAGCTTGTCACTATCCTTCTCACTCTTCAGAATTAAGAAAATGCCTCTTGGTATGATTTATTTAAATACATTAAGCAATCCTGAAATAAACGAAACATTGCACTTTCAGAACCTTTATTTGAAAGAGCCGGCCTTTCTTATCTAATAACCTTCGTTGGTTCTCCCTCCCTACCTCCTCAGAGTTGGGGTGTGTGCAGGAAGGTCTGTGAAATTTGGGGGGGGAGGATTTTATTTTTAAAATTTGTTTAGTATTTTATTTTCCCCCAGTTACGTATAAAACAAATTTTGACATTCATTTTTAAACTTTGAATTCCAAATTCTCTCCCTCCCTCCCCTCCCATTGAGAAGGCAAGCAATTTGATATAGGTTATACATGTATAGTCATACAAAACATATTTGTAATAGTCATATTGTAAAAGAAAACATAAACAAAAAAGTAACTTCAGAAAAATAAAGTTAAAAAAAATTGTGCTTCAATCTGTATTCAGACACCATCAGTTCTTCCTCTGAGGATGGATAGCACCTTTCATCAAAAGTCCTTCAGGGTTGTCTTGGATCATTGTATTGCTGAGAACAGCTAAGTCATTCAGAGCCAATCATCTTAAAACATTGCTGTTACTTTGGACACAGTACATTTCAATTTGCATCAATGCCTGCTAGTTTTTCCAGGTTTTTCTGAGAGCATCCTACTCATCATTTCTTAAAGTACAGTAGTGTTCTGTCACAATCACATACTACAACTTGTTCAGCCATTCCCCAATTGACAGGCTTTCCTCAATTTCTAATTCTTTGCCCCCAGAAAAGAGCTGCTATAAATATTTTTGTACATAAAAGTCCTTTTCCTTTTTGTTTTTGTTTTTCTTTTTGGGGCTGCAGACCTAATAGTGGTCCAGGTCAAAGCATATGCATGGTTTTGAAGCCCTTTGGACATAGTTCCTAATTGCTCTACAGAGTGGTTGAATCAGTTGTCTGTGAATTAAAAAAAATATTATTCTATAGTACTAGCTTCCTTTGAGTGACAATAATTTTGCACAAAGTTCTCCTTATCACTTTCTTTCTACATCCTAACACTATTGTGGTGAGGATTATTCCCCTTTTGATCTCTTCTTCAACGGCAAAAACAGCAACTGAGGCCAAGGGTTTAATTGAATTGCATAGCACCATAAAGACAATGCAAATGAAAGAATTGAGATTAGTGCTATTTATTCCCCTGGCTTCTAAGCTTATGGTCTGACCTTCCTACTTAATTAGATTAATTCCTTAGGTTTAAAGGTGGTGCCAAAGCCTGTCTTAAAACCCCATGATAATGAGCTGCTGTGTTAAATCAAATGTTGAGCTTTATTTCAAAATGAAAAGCATTGTAAATAATCAATATCTAAGGCCCATTTTCTGTCTGATGTAATTTGAAAGGGCTGTCAATAAAGGCATGTTCAAGAATAGCTGTTATGGTGGAAGCAATGACATCTTAAGGCACTTTTGAAATTTAGCACTTGACCTCCATCTTTCTGTTCTGCTTGAGCTGAATTACCTGGTCCTCAGGCTAGGCCAAGGAGAAACTGGAGACAAGCAGATCTTCCACTTCACCTGTGTCCCTGCCTAAAAGAGAATTTTTACATCAGACTTGTATACAATAGTAGCAAGGTACAGGGAAACCTTTATATGTGTGATTTAGAGGTCACACACAGGATTCCTCAACTTTCCCTCCTCTTAGCCATAACTAGGACAAAGTGATAGGGTTTTGGCCCAAGGTACTAAAATTAGAGAATATTAATAGACCTTGTGGTGTTTCAGCAGTGTAGAATCATTTGCACCTAGTTAGTAAAAATAATTAAACTATGAAGCTCCCACATGGAGTGAATCCTACTCTCCTAACCCGTCATGACCTCTTTCAATGTCTCAAGCTCTGGATTTCTCCACTCCCTCCCTCATCTGAGTATATCTTCTCTGTTGTTGGCAGTAAATATGATTTGTAGTGATTGCCTCAGGCACAAAGATTTCTAATTAATAGTCTCTTCCTATCAGACTCTCACCTTTCCTCCTTAGTCTACTAATAGGTTGTTTGGGTACAGACTTTGTGACTATAAAAGAGTCCTGTGCTATGATATTAATAATAACATGGCTTCTATGCCTACAATGCTTTAAGGCTTACAAAGTGCTTTATATTATGATCTCATTTGAACCTTATAACTGTGATGTTGAAAAAGTTTGAGAGACATGGTTTCTGAGTAATTAATCATTTTATTAATCATGCTAGTGGATAGTTAATAAAAGGGGTCAGTGGCCCTCTTAAATGCCAAAGACCCCTCATGGAACCCACTCAATGCTTATATACCCTTAAAAGAGAGGGTGTTCCTGAGGTTGACAATCAATTCTAATTGGTTAACAAGTAATTAGAGAATGAACATTTTAATTAGAAGTGGGATTATTCTAATGAGGGTCTGGGTGAACATGACTCTGGTCACTCAGTCTTGGTCAAAGAGACTTATCTATATTCATATCACCACAGTAAGGGTAATCTAGATAAAAGGGAAAATCTACTTTTACTCAGACCTGCCTGAGTAAAACACATGGGCCAGAATCTATCAATTCACCTTCACTACAATTTCTTTACCTTTTGATCACATCTGAGTTTTCCAATTGGGTCAGTTTTGTCCAAGATTTCATCTCTATGAGCCCTGTTAATAAGGCTGCCTAAATAACCTACAGGGTCTGATTTCTAAATCAAAAAAGGAAAGGGAAAAACCTTAGCTCTAATTCAAAAATCGACTATTAACATAGGAGAGACATAATCATTTCTCTCATAACATCACTGAGAGATGGGTACTAGAGATATTATTACCATTTGAGCATGAGAAAACGTATTTAGAGATATTATGTGACTACTATTTTCATGTATAACTGAGGCCCAGAAGGAGAAAGTGACTAGCATGGCCAGGACTAGAGCCTAAGGTCCTGTCTATTGGACTAGTTCTCTTTTGTTCCCCAGTCAACCACAATTTTTCAGCAGGCTTTTCCATCTTCATAATTAGTCAAATGAGAAGCTTTGGGACATAGGATGGGTGAGTTTATTGATGAGGAGGGTGGAAAAGACCTATATCCCTGGAAGAACTTGATTGTAGATATAGGGAAGTTGGGAGGGATGGAGCTAATGAGCCTCTATGGCAGTGGTTCTCAACCTTCCTAATGCCGCAACCCTTTAATACTCATATGTGGGCATATCTGCATGTGGGCAGACCTGCTTGGAGACAGATAGAGGAGCAGTGTCTCGGTTCCTAAGACCATTAAAATATGTGTTTTCCTATGGTCTTAGGCGACCCCTGTGACCCCTGTGGAAGGCTCGTTTGACCCCCAAAGGGGTCGTGACCCACAGGTTGAGAACCGCTGCTTTATGGGGCTTGAAGCCAGGAGGGAGGAAGAAGTTACCGAAGATAAACCTCATTTATTTAAATATTTGACCCCTGCTGTACCAGGGCAGAAGAATGAATTATAAATAGGAGACCTACTGAAAGAACACCCCTCTGCCCATCAATTGAGGATGGGCAGTGGATACATAACCACAGAATGCTTTGATCGTGCAGCTTTGGAGGATGTACTCAGTTGAAGGGAGAATTATTCCAGATCTCATAGTTTTTGGTTTTTTTTATATCACATTAATTTTCCTCTTTGTAATTTTCACTCTTTGTTCTACAAACAAAAGAAGTGCAATCTTTCTTCCACATTTTGTTGTTCAGTTGTTTTAGTTGTGTCCAGCTCTTTATGACTCCATTTGGGGTTTTCTTGGCAAAGATACTGGAGTGGTTTGCTAATTTCCTTTTGCAACTCATTTTATATATAAGGAAACTGAAGCAAAAACAGTTAAGTGACTTGCCCAGGTTAGACATTTGATCACATCCTCTTGACTCCAGACCCAATGCTCTATCTGCTGCACTACCTAGCTGCCAAGAAGGGATTTTAGACATCACCTAATCCCATCCTCTCATTTCATAGATGAAGAAACCGAAGCTGAGAGTAAGTGCCACCTAGCTGCTCATTCTTCCACATGTCATAGGTAAGAAGATCATGGGTGCCTGACACATGGTCAGAACAGAGTATTACTGTAGTATTACTCCCCACTGTCAGCTAATGACTGACACTCCAGTTCCGTTTAGCCAACTAACCGCAATTACCTTTTACAAAAGGATATTTGCTTCATTGAGAAAAAAGGTTAGACATTTCCTGAGTCTAACACCTTAGGGGCACATTCTTACCTATCTCATCTCAGTCTGGAGAGAATGGGCTAAAACTTAGCAATTTCTACATAGCATTGTTTTCATTAAATTCACATCCACATAAGTGGAATTTGGTAGATCATCTATGCTAGAGGAATTTTTGTCTCAGCTACTGTTGGGCTGTGTACTCTTGGGCACACACTTCGGTCTCAGAGGTAAAGGACCCAATGTCTCCCCTTACTAAATTATGTTTCACTAGTTGCCATCAGTGAAGAAGTCAAACTAAGAGCAGACATCCTCAGAGACAGCAGTCAGAGAGAATAAACAAAGCTCTGGATAGGTAGTTACTTCTTTTTTTTGGCCTTTTTGGAGGGGGGAAGGCAGGGCAATTGGGGTTAAGTGACTTGTCCAAGGTCACACAGCTAGTAAGTGTTAAGTGTCTGAGGTGGGATTTGAACTCAGGTTCTCCTGACTCCAGGGCTGGTGCTCTATTCACTGCACCACCTAGATGCCCTGGTAGTTCCTTTTAAAGTCACCCCCAGTCCTTGGCAGCCTATGAAAGAGGCTGTCATTGACCATATAGCTAGCAGACTAGAGCCAGTTATAGAAGGTCTCACTGTGCTCCAAAATTTCTCCAAAATCTCTTCTATTAGATCATTCCTAGTCTCCTTGAAGCACAGAGAGCCTCATCCACATGTGGAACATCAGAAAAGGCACTCTGGCTTTTTATCAGCCACTTCCCCCTTTGCATCAAAATAGTTGAAGACAGCTTTCACATCTTTTATTCAGGCTAAGCTTTCCAATTCTTTCAAGTGATCCCCCAAAGACATGGACACAAGGCCTATCACTGTCTTGTCTGCCCTTCTCTGAACAGTTTCCATCTTATCAATGTCCTTCCTAAAGTATGGTATCTAGAATGTAACACAATACTCTAGATGTACTGTTATCTCTGTGTCCATTTTATTTTCATAAATATGCCTGAGAAGTCCTCATTCCATGTGTAAAAAGTGACTTAGTATACAATCCTAAAATGACACATAAACTTCATTATTAGTATTCCTCAACTGGAATAGGAAATAGATTATAAATTGTCATTCATTCTTGAAGAAGAACAATGTCTTGACTTGCAAGTGGATTGGATTTAAGTGAGGCAGGGCTGTGCAAAGTCACCAGCTTCACTCTCTCCTCCAGAGCCATCTGGGTCCAGTAGCAAGACATAGATCAGGATGACTGAAGATGGCCCCCATGAATTGTAAAACCAACCAATTGATTGTACCATTTTCCTCAGACATAAAATTTCCTCGTTAAGAGTCTGTTCCCACCAGCCTCTTACCTTTCCTAATGTGATTACCAACATATTCCTCTAGGCTCAGACTTTGTGACTATCGGAGTCCCCTATTATAACACAAATAATAATCATGACTTCCATGCCTATAGTGTTTCCATTCCCCATTAGATTGCAGAAGATAGCAACCCTATTGAGAAAGATGGTTCACCAGCCCCAGCTGTATTACAGTGGAAGTAGGTTGGCCCCTATTCTACCTGGAGGAAATGACGGCCTTCAAGAAGCCTGTGAGAGAAGAGTCTAGGACCTTTATACAACTGTGGGGCCAATCTGCTTTTTGGGGGTCCAGTGATTTTTTTTTTTAGCCACAATTTCCTGGACTGTCTGTCACACTTGTCTTTTGGTAGGCAGAGATTTAATGAGCCCCATTGATGGTGACCTGATTTATTTGATTCTGAGTGAAACAATGTTAATCAGGTTGAGCTAATGTGATTTTAATGCCACTGTGATATGTGCCTGTGTACACATTTCATTTTCATGTCTCGTCAGAACTGATTAATCATTGTGTTGTGATGGTATCAGGTGAGGCAAACACAACAGAGGACCATGACAGCTTTGACCTCCTCCAGAACTTCAGCTCTTCTGAAAACAGCAACAGCATTTGGGGGGCTATGTTTCTATTACCTGTCTGAGATGAACACAGAATTGCCATTTCTTAGGAGCTGGAGGGGACCTCAGTGGAACTGAATCCAACACATGCTTCTCCCTATTTCTCTAGATATCATTGACAAGGGAAAAATAAATTAATAGTGTATTTCTCATTTAGGTACTAGTCTCCCAGAAACAATTTTATTTAACTAAGATTTTATTTAAGATCAATCAAATGCCAAGTAATTTCTGATAGTGAAAAATCTAAAATGGCACAGTTTTCCCATGCTGTTTAACATGTCTTTCTTCTAAGACAATTTTAGGCAACATAAGAAAGAAAATCCAGATATATAACAGCACAGTTTTGGGTTAACAATTCAATTCAACAAACATTTCTTAAGTGTCTAGCCTATTGTGTATCAGACACTGTGCTAAGCACTAGGGATACAAATAAGAAAAAGGAACAGTCTCTGCTCTCAAGAAGCTTACAATCTAATGCTGGAAGACAACATACAACAGGAAGCTAGAAAGGGATGGGGGACAGAAAGTACCCTGAGAGTTGTGGAGTTGAAGCCAAGCAGAGCTTGGCTGATGGAAAGAGATGCTGATGGAAAATAGAAGACTGGGAGCTGTCTATACATGAAGACCACAAGAGGAATTTAGTATTCTCCCTGCCAGTCACTCTGATTAGCTAAACCACCATATCTCTATCCCATTTCTCCTAGGCCACTCTCCTTTAAAAATCAATGGAGTCTCCTAGTATGTGCTAGGAAATGTTTAACAAGAGACTCTCCAGGAAAAAAATAATGTACCCACCACACATTTTTAAACTTAATCTGCATCATTAACGTTTTTCCATTAATCAAGTCTAGACACTCAACAAAAGAACAAATCAAGCCCTGATTTAAAGGGCATGATTCCCCACTCCCCAAGTTTAGGACATACGCTCCCACAAATAAATATAGACTTTTAAGAAAGTGTGCTCAAGCTTAGAGAGTACCTAGGACAAGGGTTAATGCACAGCTCCTGGTTAGAAGGAAGTCCTTTTCTATTTCCTGCACTCTTTGTCAATTTCCTCTGAGTTATATTACCTCCCCTCTGTGCCATGAGAGTTAGAGACATTGTAGAGTCTGGAAGCTGTACTTCTCTCCCCCTTGAAGATGTTATGTTTCCTGAAGATGCCTTTCCTCAGAGTGCCTACTTTGTGCTCTCTCATTTCCTGACCAGATGCCCTGTTTGTTGTTGATCCATTTTCTCCAATGGTATGGACAATGATTAGGTGGAGACTGGGAGAAGAGATGGAATATAATTCCCTCAGAGCTCACTCCTCCACCCTCTTGGTGCCCTCTGGTTATAGGATCAGGATCCTCAAAGTACTACTGAAACTTAACTGCTTTCCTGCTTTACCACCCCCTCTGAAATACCTAAATGCAGAAGTGTATCTATTTTTTTCAACCAATTTCAGTATATTTCATAAAATGATTTAGTCCAATGTTTTGATACACCTCCCCCCTTTCAACTAATTTACACTTTTGATAGATTAATTATTTAACTCTGTCAAAAAGATATTCACACCTGGTAAAGTTACCTGGCATAGAGCATATTCGTAGTTCCATTCATTGGAATTAATGCCTATCTTGATGAGATTTGGGGGACCCCTTCTCAGAGGCAGCAGCGTAGGAGATGGAATATCATGTACAGGGAAGAGCTAACAAGTTTATTTGACTTGACTGGATAAGATAAGAATCAGTCAATAAACATTTATTAATTGCCTACTATATGCCAAGTACTATCCTGAGTGAGTGGATGAAAAAGAGGGAAAAATAGTACCTTCCCTTGAGGAGCTTACAATCTAATAAGAGAATCAAAAAACAAACAAATATAAACAAACAAGCTGTGTATGGAGTAGATTGGAAAAATTATATAGAGGGAAGACACTAGAATTGGTGGGGGAGAGATTGGGAAAGGCTTCCTGTAACATGTGAGATTTTATTTGAGGTTTAAAGAAAGCCAGGGAAGTTAAAAGGTGGAAAGGAGTAGGGAGAGTCTTCCAGATATAGGGGCAACCAGAGGAAATGCCTGAAACCCAAGAAATGGAGTGTCTTTGTTGTAAAACAGCCAGAAGGCCAGTGTCACTGAATCAAAGAGCAGATACAGGAGTACGTAAGGTGCATAAAGACTGGAAAGGTAATAGGGGGCTAGGTTATGAAGGGCTTTGAACACCAAATATGGAATTTTGTATTTGATCTTTGAGGTGAGAGGGAGACTCAGGAGTTTATTGAACAAAGGGAATGATATGGGGAACTGAAATTTAGGAAAATCACTTTGGTAGCTGAATAGAGCATGAAGAGTGAGACAGGCAGACCCATCAGAAGCCTATTGCAATTGTTCAGGCCTGAGTTGATGAGGGGCTATACCAGAGTGGTAGCCCCTATACATCCAGCCTGAGCAAGATCGGGAGACCCAGTCTTTGAAAAAAAAACCAATCACCACCCTATTATTGTGGCAGCTCTGAGGTGGATAAATTAGAGAAGTGATCAGATTAAGGCAAGGAGATCAATTAGGAGGCTATTGCAATCATCCATTGAGACAGGAGGTAATGAAAGCCTGAACTAGGATGGGGCCCATGGAGAAAAGAAGATGGATGTGAGAGATGTTTTAGAGAAAGAAGCATAAAGAAGATTGGCAACTGACTGGATGTGAGCTGAGAAAGAATGAAGTAAAGGGTGATGTGAACCTGGGTGATGGACAAGGATACTAACACTTGACAGAAATGTGGATGCAAGTTTTTTGTTTCCCACACTCCTCTCTCATTCTTCCCAGCTGTGGGCCATTTAATTGCTGATTCAAACTCTCCATTCCAGAGATAGCAGGGGAGGGGAAAAGAGAAAAAAAAAAAAAACAATCTATGGGGACAAGCTCATCAGCAGGATAAAATTCACATTCACTTCCCTATCACTTCTGATTAAAATGCCACCTGGGAAGCCCAGACCTTTCATTCGGAAATGAACCACATCCAAAACAAAAGGTTAAATAGGGAGCCGCCATTTCTGACTTGGCAATCAGAGGTAAGTTCAACCTGCCAGACCATATTTATGAGGAGCTAAGGGAACAATGACAAGATTCAGAAATGGAATTCTCCTCTTTCAGGAGGACCTTCTTTTAGGAGCCTTGATAACCATCATCAAGGAGCCCCAGGCCCAGATGGTTTGGATTTTCCCTGTACATGTGGGGACCAGAAACTCATGAAGGAACCCTGGATGGTGTCAGCAAAGGGAATGGGTTAGGGATGCCCAGGAAGAAAGAGAGCATAACAAGGGGATTATGGGTCTAAAGCAGGAGCCCTTAATTAACTTGGGGTCTATGAACTTGCTTTTTGGATAACTGTATTACAATGTAACTGAATTTCTTGTTAATCCTATGTATTTTCTACAAATGAAAATAGTTCAGAGAAGGGGTTCATAGATTTCACCAGACTAAGAAAAAGGGATAATCTCTCTTTTTTTCTCTCTCTCTTTCTTTTTCCCCATCTATATGTATACATCCCCACATATATAAGAATATATACACTCTCATACACACATGCTTACACATACACAAACACACACACACATATATAATATCTGTGTATCAGGGACACATATACCCAGTATAAATCATGCCTCTAGTAAAGTAGAAGCACCAGCATACTCTAGGGATATACTCAATCAAGCAGGTTTCTCCACTGACTTGGCATCCTTTCTTACTCTATTCCTTCTGCTGGATGCCACTATTGCTACCACTCTCTACTGAGCATCTTCTCTTGCCATTACTGCTTCTCTCTGTTAGCATCTCCTGGTCCTTGGATGCATGGAAGGGGGAGGGTATAGTATATCGTTAGCTTGAAAACCCCAAAGGCTCTTTTGGGTTGTGAGCCCCCAGTTTCACCCAGTCAGCTAGCTAGGAAATGCAAGTTTTTCATTTGAATTACTATTCATGGATTCATGCATAATAATCCCTGTTTTCTGAAGTGAAGTTTAAAAAGCCTTTGAATCCCTATCAAATCCCAGTCATTAGCTGGTATCTTTTCACAATATAACAGGGACTCCATTTAGCAGAACTGCAAAGAAGCTGTATAAAGCTGGGGTACAAGTACTTTTCCAATCTTCATAATGACCCAGGATGTTATACAGATCACCTTGGTGCATCTAGATGGCCTGGCATACCTAGTAACATTTGTCTTAATGCCTTTGTTCTGCTTGTGTTGCAAAGTGGGGAAAGCACTAGTTGTAGATTTGGAAGACCTGGTTCGAATGGATGCTTAGTCTCTCTGAAACCTTGGATGAATCACTTAATCTCTCTAGGCCTCAATCTTTTTTTAAATTTTTTTTCTCTCTGTGTAAAATAAGGGGGTACTATACAGCCCCTGAGGCTCCTTCCAAATCTAGACCTATATGATTCTACCAGTACCAATATCACTGATCTCTCTACACACTAAAAATATGTGACTATCATCTCTTTTACTTGTGAGCAAGGACCATGCCTTTTGTATCTTTGTATTCTTTAAAGTATTTCCGTAGATAAGTGTTGGTTGAATGAATGAGTAAATGAGTGAGTGAGATGTGTGTTTTTAATAGTAGCATTTATATCACACTTTAAGGTTTGTGAAACATTTTATACACATTAAATCATTTGTGCCACAGGATAATGCAGTGAAGCAGGTACCACAGACATTAATTATCCCCATCGTATAGTTAAGGAAATGAAAGCCCAGAGATGAACAACCAGTGTTGGTCACACAACTCATACCAGGGGGAACTCAGGACTTCCTGAGTCTAAGACCACCAAGTTATGTTGCTCATATACTTTTACAAAGGTGTGTAATACAATATGAATTGCTTTACATTACTAATATTTTGCACAAGTTTTGTGAGAGGATAGGGATGACACTTGTGATTTCATTCATATAGGGAAACTCCAGTTGAAGAAACTCCCTGTACCAATAGAAGTTGGCAACTTTTCTGGGACTTAAGAGTCCAAGAGAGTTTCCTGGGGCACAAAAGCTTAAGTGTTTTGTGCAGGGTCATATAGTGGTGGGCCTTGAACCCAGTTTTGAGGTTAACTGTAACCAGTGCGTTATACTGACTCTCAATTCACAAGTGGAATAAATAGCCTTGGAAGGAAGTGAGTTCTCCCTCATTGAAAGTCTTCAAGCAAGAGTTGGATAAAAATTCATTACACATTCTAGTGGGGACTCTTTTTCAGGTATGATTTGGACTAGCTGGCTGCTGAGATCCCTTTGAAATCTGAAATTCTGTGAATCACACAGGCACTTGAATGAATGACCTCTGAAGTCTTTCTAAATCTAATGTTTTATGATTCTGTTTCTAGAAATGAAATGTATGATTACAAAGGCAGCATGGTTTGTGTCCTAAGATATAAGACTTATAAGTGAAAGTTTGATTATGTGTTACGGATTTTTTTCCATTAAGAGAAAACATCTCTGAAATTATAATGGAAATTATAGTAGAACATACATTTCCTGAAGGTAGGGACTGTGTCCTTTTTATTTACAATCCCAACATCCAGCATAGTGCCTAGCACAAACCAGGTATTTCGTAAATGTTTGTTGGCAAACCGAAGTCAAGAATGATTCTATAGGCAGACAACATTTTCAGGAATAACTTTTCTGTATCATGCAGGCCAGCCTGCATGGTATATTGCAGAATTTCTACCAGTTCACTGCATGGCCTCTGAATATGCTTCTTAACATTTCTGCTATACAAGAGTGATGACAAACACTCCACATCCCCAGAAAATATTAATTAGATCAATGAGAAGGAGCTCAAAAAGATCATGAACTTCTCGGAAGAAAAGTGCCAGACTCTCATTACCAAGTACATGGAAGAAATGTTTTTACAGTCACTTTTGGGGCAGAGAATAACCGACCATTCTCTCAGTACCAGTCATACTATGCTACCAACTTTTTCCTCAAGAAAAGTAGCTGCCTTCTGATAACAGCATCTGCCTAAGTTCTCAGGCAACAGGCCCTCTCACATGCTCTGATGTGGAAAATCAATCTTGATTCCCAGAAGACAGAGCAACTGTTACCGAAGGTCACAAAGCAATAGCAGTTGCTTTCTTTCCTGTAATAGCATCTAGAAAAAGGGTTTCTGTCAGCCCTGACGGATTTATGATTCTGCCCCTGCCTATAGCTCCTCCCCACAAATCCCCAGGAGGAGAAAGAAAGGTGCTCAAACCATTCCAGATGTTCATTGTCTGAGGGAAAAGGCACACTGAGTGATAGGTTATTACTTTAGTCTTTTCAACATTTGCTGGCATTTCAATTCTATTTCATTTCAAATGGTTTCAATTTTCTGAACCTTATTACATAAGGTTGCGTAGCCCCTCCAACAAACAAAGAAGAATAGGAATGTTCATTTTTAGCCCTACAAAAAAAGATAGCTCCATAACAATAGAGTGAATAGAGTTAGAGTATTCTAATTTCCTCATTGGTCATACCAATTTTATCATCTCTGTTTTTAACAGTGGCATGGTCATTCTCCCAGTTGTTAACTTTGGAAAGCTTAGAATATCTCTGATCAATTCAATTCAAATGGCACCAATCAAACAGGCATACTTGCTGTTTCCTAGCACATACCACTCCATCTCCCATTTTCATGCTTTTGCATATGCTGACCTCATGCATGGAATGCCTTCCCTCCTCACTTCTGCCTGTTGATGAGAATATAAAAGTCCTTGAGGGCGAACTGCCTTGCCTTCATATCCTTATACCCCTAGTGCCTCATATAGTTTCTGTCACATAGTAAGTACTAGAAATTGTGTTTTGATTGAATTTAATAGACATTTGCTAAAGCCATATTAGGAGGCACAGTGGTAGGTGATTAACCTTCCTCTTTGATTCAATTAATTGCAAAGATTTTGTGATACTTCTTTCAAACTATGTCTCATACCTGTCCTTTCCTCTTCATTCTCACTGCTACTACCTTAGTACAGATTCTCATCATTCCATACTTGTATCTAAAACAATCTTGCCCTAACATTACTTCCATCTCTCATTGTTCTTCATTAGTGCTTCTGATCCAACAAAATTAATCTGGTTACTATCCACTGTATCAGCCCCTTTCCCAGCCTATAATTTCCTCCCTATTCCTTTCTGTGAACTCTTATCCATTACCTCCTTCAAGACCTACTTCAAGGGTTTCATTCATAACTAGCCTCCATTCATGACTAGTCTCCATTCTACTTTGATTACTCTCTGCATTTATATATGTACACACACACACACACACACACACGCACACACACACACACACATGTTCCTGGAAGATAAGGCTAATATTATATTCTTATCCTCCAGGGAGACATGATTCCTTCCTCCAACAAATTTATGTAGCACTTTCTACCCTTTATGTACTATGTTTCTGCATTACTGGTATCTTTCCTATCAGACTGTAGGTTCCACATGGAAACTGTAGGCACTGTGTCTTATCCATTGACTGTATTCTCCACAGTCTTTCACAAGGCCTTAAACATCATAGGTGCTTCATAATTGTTTATTTATTGTTTTTGTTTATTGAATTTATTGTTCATAATGTTTATTTAATTTAATAGTAAAAATATCTGGAGATGTGATATATCCACAGTGAAATCTTTAAGTCTGTAGATGATATCAAGGCTTAGTAGGCTCTTTTGATCAGGAAAAACTAAGATGTGATCTGCAGAAAGTTCTTGCTAAGTTAGAAAACTTTAAAATGTGACCAAGAGGAAAGTCATGCACTTTGAGAAAAACATCCAAATGACACTCATAAGAGGATAGGCTTTGAGCCATCATATAGTCTCAGAGTCAGAAGGGAGCTCAGAAATCATCTTGTCTAGTTTGTAGCTGAATAAAGACATCATGTACCACGCTGTGGCACAGGGCCATGAGAACTGGTCATATAGACTCTACTTGAAGAGCTCTATTGGAGAATAGTACCCTACATGCTAAGACAAGATCTGGTCCTTGGTCAATTAAGACCCAGGAAGATGATAGAGAGCACATGTCAACACATTTCTGAGGCTTCCTATGAGATCCTACTATGACATCCTATGAGATCCTAAAAAAAAAAACCAAAATATTTGAAAGCATTAGAATGAATAGGAAAATTCTATTCATTCCAATACTTTCTAATGTTATTTTTTAGCAGAAGTCATTAGATTTTTGTCAAAATCCTTTTCAGAATCTATTGTTATAAACATATACTTTTAATTATTTTATTATTAATATGGAATATTATGTTTATATTTTCCTTTATGTTGAACCAACCCTACATTCCTAGTATAAAGATAACCTAGTAATTGTGTATAACCTTTTAAATATCTTGTTGTTACTTATTTCCTAATACTGTAATATTTTTTGCATCAGCGTTTTTTTAGGGGTATCAGTCTATGGTTTTCTTCATCTACTTTGTCTCTTCTTTGTTTAGGCATCAAAGCAATATTTGCGTCATAAAGTTTGAAGGGTCTCATCTTTTCAGGTTTTTGAAAATAATTTATGTAACATTGAATTAGTTGTCTTTAAAGGTGTGATAGGATTAACTTGTAAATCTATATGATCTTGAGGATTTTTCCTTTGGGGCTTTACTTATGGACTTACGACTTGTTCATAAATATTTGAATCAATCTACCAAAGTACCCTAAATAACTGCGTAGACATAATTTAACAGTTCTCCTTAGGAAAATAATGATCATGTTAGGTAATTGGAGGAATACTGAATACTTATGGCTGTGTGAGATGAAAGAGTTCGGAGTCTGAATGTGAAGTCAGAAAAGGTCTTTATTCTTTCTCATGAGAAAGGACTCTGCCCTTGTTGCCCATGTGGCGGCAGGGAGAGAGCAACAGGTAGAAGCCAGCCCATGGTTATATAATCTTCTAATGCAGAAACCCAACCCCCCCAACTGGCCTTCACTCTTAGTGGTAGGGAGGCTGCTCCACAACTAAGCACGGGAGACAAAGGACGTAGAAACATGTGGGTGTCCAGTGAAAGCAGTCTTGATCTTATTTGACACATCTTGTGCTGATTTGGCACTTTGGGAGGGTCTCCACTGTTCTAAGCTCCAGATTGCTGGAAGGTCAGGTGACCTAACCCTAGGCCTAGTGAATACTGAAGCCATTCTAGATTTGATTTTTCAGAATGGGGAAACTTCACTATAAATTATCCCTCACATGGCTGTGCTATACCAACACATTAAAAACGACAGTATCATCAAAATTAATTAATTTATTTAGTGCTATATCACTCAAACTATGAACTGGATACTTTACAGAACATGACATTATAATAACACAATTCATTTGATGAGGCCAATGTTTAGACTATCAAGGAAATAATAAAAAAAAAGAATGAAGAGAAATTAGATTTTCTAAACTTCAAACTATATTATAAAGTAGTAATCATCAAAACTATTCAGTACTAACTTTTAAATAGCAAAGTAGATCAATAACAGACTAGAAAAGGAAGAATTTGAAAGAATTGAACTCATAGATTACATAGAGAGAGCTAGAAGGGATATTAGTAGACATCTAAAAAGGATGTTAGCCCTTCGTTTTATCAATGGAAAGGAAGCACAGAGATGTTAGGTGGCTTACTTGCAATGCCTAGGACTATGTAGCAAGTGAATGTTTGAGGCACTATTTGCTCCCAGGTCTTCCTGACTACAAATATGAATATCATCTATATGTCTCTTTGAATCAATCAAACTATTGTATGACAGACTTGGTCATGCCCTAAGAAATGTATATAAAAGGCAGGTGCTATCAGAACCAAAAAGATAGTTTACGGGTCTGTGTCTGAGAGGGTAAAACAAGCATGGCCTTTCATCCTACTTCTGGGAAGCAAAGGCAGGATTGAACTATGACAAAAATGGGAGATATGAATAAGGATCATTGCCCCCCAGCCTCATGGAGCTGAAGACCTTGTCTCAGAGACATCCTGAGAAAAGGCCATCTCTCTCCCCATATTCTACTTCCAACACCTATCTATCCATAAATACTTTCTTTTCCCAAATGCTTCCAGTAAACAGAATTTTCCCTCAACTACAAAGAGGCCAGAGGTTACCTAGAAATACATACAAATGTAAAGGTTATGCAGAAATCCTACACCCTGCCTAAATATTAGGAATTTTTCTTATAACTTACTACTATTGTGGGGCAGCTAGGTGATACAATGGCTAGTGTGCTGGATCTGGAGTCAGGAAGACTCCTTTCTGAGTTCAAATCTGGCCTCTGTGACTCCAGGTAAGTCACTTAGCTCTGTTTCCCTCATCTGTACAATAAGCTAGAGAAGAAAATGGCAAACTACTCTGGAATCTTTGCAAAGAAAACTCCAAATGGTGTCACAAAAAGTCAGACACAACTAAAAGGACCGAACCACAATGCCACTATTGTGACAAAACTCCTAATTTTTTTGTCTAAAACAAACCTCTTAAAATTAAAAAAGAAGGAATCACATGGAGCTTAGGGACCATTGTATTATCCTTAAATGAGTTAATTATTGTAACAGGGTAGTATACTAGTTAAGAAGTTATTGCAATGGTGCCATCGAGACAAAATGAGAGCTCACATGGGAAGGTGGCTGTATGAGGGTGATGAAAAGAAAAGGAATCATGGAGATATCCTGAAGATTGAACTAACAAAACATAGCAATGAGAGGAGGTGAAGGAAAAAAGTCAGAAGTTTTAAGCCTAATGATAGAGAGAATGCTGGTCCCATGAACAAAACCAAAGAAGTCAGGAGATGCTTCTTGAGGAAGATACCAATCCTGCTCTAGAATGGGCTGATATAAGGTATCTGCCAATGGGAGTAATATCCAGGCAGAGCTGTTCATTGTGTTGCAGAAGGATGAATCTGAGGAGACTGGGAAAGATCTGCAGCATTTCCACATCAGCAATACAGAGTAACTTGAGAGTTGAGGAAAGAATTGTGATTTTAAAGTTGTGAGGTTTTTTTGTTTGTTTTCAAGATTTCAAGTGCTTATTAAAGACCATGCTAAAGAACAAGAACCCACCAAATACCCAGAGGGCCACATCTTGGCCTTAAATTTTACCATGAATCCTTGGAAAATGAAAACCTAATGCCCCACAACATTAAAAAGAATTGTCATCTCTGTTTTCCTTGCATTTTGTGACAGTATTTGCAGGTTCCATCCATATTACTCTTTCTCGTTTGGCACCGTTTACTGGCATCTGCCACAGGACTGTGTGTTGGAGACTAGAATTTACTGCCTTATCACTGCAGTTCTCCATCCCTGACTCTCCTCCCCACCCCATCCCCACCCCCACCCCAGGTAACTCTAGTGACTCTAGGCAGATTCATAGGTTGCCTATCACCTGCAGGGCTGAGCAGCTGGGAATGAATTGGCTTCAAATCCTGGCTTTTATTCCCCCAAATGCTGCTCATATTCCATCCCTCAGCCTTTAGAGCAAACATTAGGAGCATACAAATAGTTGACAGCACACTTACATATTGCAGTCTTTCAACAGAGCTTTCAAAGCAAAAATTTCCACTTCACAGGTCCAGGAAGCAGCACAGTGTGAAGCCTGGAGTTCTCATTTGCATGTCAATACCAAGAAAGCTTCCTCCCTTCCCCACACCCCACAGTCATTTTCTGAGCAGTGCTGGTTGAGGCAGCACAAAGTAAGAGGCTTAGGTGTCCCTGTGACTTTCCTGTTTCTCTGAAACTGTCCTTGCTGAGCTCTGGGGTTTAGAGGTAGAAGAGACCTTAAATATCACTCATTTTACAGATGAGGAAACCGAGGCCAAAATGGGGCAACTGTTTGTCAAACTCAAACAGCTGTCAAGTTGCAAGGCTAAGTAAGACTTGAACCCATTTGTCCCCAAATCCAGGATCCTTTCCATTGCATACACTGGGGGGAAGGCAGAGGGAAAGCAGAACTCTGTCCTTGGTCCGATATTTTAAATTTAGTCTCCTTCCCAGTGGAAACCCCCTTCCAAGGCTCCCCTCCTCCCTTTGAGGTGAGAGCTGGTTATACATAATAGTGAGCATTGCCTTCACCAAATAACACTTTAAAGGAGAGTTGTATAGTGATTGCACTTGGAGTCATAGTAATGAATTCAGTTTCTCCTTCATCCCTTGCTATCTTTGTGACGACTAGCAAGTAAGTCAATGGTCTCTCTTGAACTACAAGTTAACCCCCTAAACATGCAGGGTCATCTCTAGTCATTCTGATGAATAACTGGCCACTGGACCCAGACGGCTCTGGAGGAGAAAGTAAGGCTGCTGACGACTTTGCACAGCCCTCCCTTGCTTAAATCCAATTCACTTGTTAGTTATGGCATCACCTTCCTGATGTCATTGTCTCCCTAAAACTTACTTATCTACCGTATGAGTCAGGTTGCCATCTGGGATGGTGGGGGGCTCAATTCCCACACTGGAGTCCTGCCCCTAGGTCCCAACACTGAAAAATCCTACATTCTCTTTTAAGAATATAATAGAGTATTATTGAATCCAGAATACTTATAGAAATATAATGCAAAGAAACAAAAACAAAGACAAAATTTACACAGTGACTTCTTTTAAACAAATGGTAAACCACTAAAGTGTAACATTGCATGTCTTTCAGGAGCAATTACTCTTTTATGTTATTTTGCTTAACTGTTTTTCACAAATTGCACTTTGAGTGGAATTGTAAGTTGTCTGTGAGTGCATATGGTGTCAAAACAAATTTGCCAATTTCTTTTTAAAGCCCTGTATCATTTCTTCCTTCTAACATTGTTGTATGATGGAGAGTCAGTCAGTGAATGAGCATTTCCTAAGCTTATATGTCGAGGCATTGTGCTAAGCTTTGGGGATATGTAAAGAGGCAGAGACAGTTCCTGTCCTCAAGGATCTCACAGTCTAATGAAAAAAAAAAACAAAAATAAAATAATATGTACACAAATATGTATGTGTGTGTATATGTATGTATGTATACACACACGTATACACAAAATTAGGGCATAATTAACAGAGGAAAAGAAATAGAATTAAGAAGGGTTGGGAAAGGATTCCTGTAGAAGACTGGATTTTACTTGTTATTTAAAGGAACCCAGGAAAGTCAATAGGCAGGGATGAGAAGAGTCCCCAAGCATGAGGAACAGTAAGAGAAAATACCTGGAACTGAGAGATGGAGTATCTTGCTTGTACAAGGGGGCCAGTGTCACTGGATTAAAGTGGGGAATAAAATGTGAGAAGACTGCCAAGGTAGGAGGGGACTAAGTTATGAAGGACTTTGAATGTCAGGCATAAGATTGCTTTTGATTTTGGAGGTGATAGAGAGCCATTGGAGTACACTAAGTGTGTGTGTGTGTGTGTGTGTGTGTGTGTGTGTGTGTGTGTGTGTGTGTGTATGACATGTTTAGACTTGTGTTTCAAGAAATCACTTTTGTGACTAAATGGAATGTATTAGAATAGGGGGAGCCTTGAATCACTCAGACTTACCAGTAGCCTATTGCAATAATCTAAGTATGAGGTGGTAAGTGCCTGCACTAGAGTGGTGATAATGTCAGAGAAGAGAAAGGGACATATTTGAAAAATCATGCAAAGAAGAAATCAACGGACTTTGGCAACACAGTGGATATGGTGAATGAGGGGTGAGAGATAGTGAGGAGCCAAGGATGACACTTTGGTTGAGAGTTTGAGGTACAGGAAAGGTAGAAGTAGGGAAGGATGTGGGGAGCGGGGGAAGGAAGATAATGAATTCAGTTTTGGATATGTTGAGTTTAAGATGTCCATTGGACAGCCAGCTGAAGATGTCTGAAAGGCAGTTGGAGAGGTAAGGTTGGAGGTCAACAGAGAGGTTAGGGCAGGATAGGTAGATTTAAGAATTGTCAGCATTGCAGTGGTAAATAAATCCAGGGGAGCTTAATTAGATGACCAAGTAAAATAGTATAGATGTCAGATGTGGTTACTGTATTAAATGGTTTAGCTTACCAAGTTTTTTGTTTGTCTGTTTGTTAGATTTGGTTTGGTTTTTTCCTTCTTCTACAAAGAAGCATTCTAGGCAGTGGTGGTGTTAGATCAGGAAATGCCTATGATATAAAATCAAAGAATATCAGAAAAAAATTTTCAAAAATGTGTGTGTGTGTGTGTGTGTGTGTGAGAGAGAGAGAGAGAGAGAGAGAGAGGGAGAGAGAGAGAGAGAGAAGAGAGAGACAGAGAGAGACAGAGAGATCACAGAATCTCAGAGTTGAAAATCATTCCAGTGAACCATTGTTATCTAGTCAGAAGTTGTTTGTCCATCCAAGCCCATCTGTGGAACTAGAATTCAATCTGTATAATACCTGACAAATGGTTATCCAACTTTTTAAATGACCTTCAGTGAGGGTGAATATATGACTTCCTGAGGCAGTTCATTCTACTTTTCTACTACTTTCTTTTTTTTATTTTAAAAATTTTATTCTGAACTTATGGAATAAAACAAGCAGTTTCATAACACAGTAGAATATGGGAAAACATGATTGTACACAAAATTGCAAATCTATTATGTACAACTTGCTATTCTTTTTAAATATATAAAAAAGTTATCATGTAACTTTCTTCTTTTTTTCTTCCTCCCTGCCCCACCCTAGAAATTGCTATCATCAGAAAAATATGAGTGTATATATATATATGTATATATACATATACATATACACACATATATGTAAAAGCATCCTATACATACTTCTTTTTATACATACATTCTATATAGTTCTTTCTCTGGAAGCAGATAGCATCTTTTATACATCATTTCTAGTCAATTTGGGTATTTATAATAGTCAAAAAGACTTGGTCACTCAAAGTTCTTTAAAACAAATTGTTGTAACTATATATGACATTTTCTTGGTTTTGCTCATTTCACTCTTAATTATTTCATGCAAGTCTATCCATGTTTTTCTAAGGTCATTGAGTTCATCATTTCTTATAGCACAGTAGTATACCACAACTTGTTCAGCCATTCCCAATTGACAGGCATCCCCATAATTCTAGTTCTTTGCCACCACAAAGAGAATTGCTATAAATATTTTAGAACATATGGTTTCTTTTCCCTTTTCCCTAATCATCTTGGGAAATAGACCTATTACTGGTATTGCTGGGTCAGGGTATATAGGCAGTTTTATAACTCTTTGGCCATAATTCTAGATTGCTCACTAAAATTATTGGATCAGTTCACAATTCCAACGACAGTGAATCAGTATGTCAGTTTTTACATGTCCACTTCCAACATTTGTCACTTTCCCCTTCAATCATTTTAGCAAATCTGATAGATGTAAGAAATGATATCTCAAGATTGTTTTAATTTCTATTTCTCTAATCAATAATGATGTAGAACATTTTCCTATATGATTATAAATAATTTTGATTTCTTTATCAGAAAACTGCCTGTTCATATTCTTTGACCATTTGTCACTTGGGGAATGACTCCTATTCCTATAGATTTTACAATGTTCTTTATATATTTGAGATATGAGACTTGTATTTGAGAATCTGTCTATAAATTTTCCCCCAATTTTCTGCTTTTCTTCTGATCTTGGCTATATTTATCATATTTATGTTACTTGTGCAAAATCTTTTCAATTTTATATAATTGAAATTATCCATTTTCTACCTAACTTGCTCTTCATCTCTTGTTCATTTATAAATTATTCACCTCTCCATAATAGGTAATATATTCCATGTTCTTCAAATTTCCTTGTATTATCTCTCTTTATATCTAGGTCATTTATCCATTTTGATCTTATTGTGATAAATGGTGTAAGGTTATGTTCTATACCCAATTTCTGCCAGACTATGTCCTAAATTTCCCACCAATTTAAAAAAAAAAAATGAATTGTTTTCACCAAAACTTAAGTCTTTGCTCACTCTCAATGGAAGAGATCCCTCACTCTGCATGGTCTGTTATATATTCTCCCGTTCTAACTTCTATTTTGCCATCAACTTGTATAAATAGTTTTCTTTTCTCTTTCCTATGTCTGTTCATTGTAGAACTGGACTTTACTGGGAATGGGTCAAGTCATTGGTATAAAGCTTGTTGTCCCTCCTTTCACTGTTAAGCTACAGCAACCAGGAAGTTTAGCTTGGATCTTAAAAAGTTACTTACCCTAGACAAACAATATTTAAGGGTACGCACACACACACACACACACACAGACAGACATACAGACACACAGAGACACACACACACATACAGACACACACACACACACACACACACACACACACACACACACACACACACACACACACCCCAGTTGCTCTTGGAGCAGCTTGGAACCCTTGGAGAAGGGTGTAGGGATAAGATGTTAAAGATCAATATTCCTTGTCTCTTTTCAAGCCACACACCAAGACAGTCTAACTACAAAAGGAAGGGTCAAGGTAGAGACTGGCTTTTGGGAATGCTTAATGAAACAACTGGTGCCCTTTTCTTTCCCTATTCAGAGCATGCACAGATATCCTGATTAAAACCCTGAGTGTCTTCCTCTCTCAGCTTGATTTTTTCTCCTTTTCTTTTTTTCTAATTAAAGGGGTCATCCCTTGACTTACTTCTTAAAGAGGGCTATTCATTGAATGGACACTACCTCATTCTAAGTGAGTACCTGAAAAGGCCTTAGCCTAAAAGAACCAGGGTCTCACATTGCATCCTGGGTTATCTCCAGTCATCCTGATGAATGAATATCTGGTCACTGGATCCTCATGTCTCTGGAGAAGAAAGTGAGGCTGGTGTCCTCGCACCCTCAATCAAATCAAAGTCAACCAACTTTGATGACAAAGTCATGTCATTTTTTCCCTGCTGCCATGGTTCTCTTAGAAAATGAAGGACAAACACAACAGCAACAACCAGTGATGATGGAAAGCCTTTTGATCATTTGCTCAGATGGAACTGAGTGTGCAGATGAATGATTAGAAAAGATAAATAGTTGTTTTTTTTCCCCTAGTAACTTTTAAGCAAAGAGGCAGTTATATTTCTCTTCTTTTGCCCCCTTTCAGTAAATTCTGCTTCTGTATTTGCTCTTGTTGCTATTTGGATAAACTAAATAGTTTAATATAAGCTGAACAATTTTTAAGTGGTAAGAAATATAATGAATATACATTTATATGTTTAGTTATATATGATAAGATATGATATTGTACATACATACATATATGTGCATATACATGCATAATACAATATTGACTAGTAGTAGCACCAAATTTTATATCTGGATTGGCTTTATGTAGGACTCTTGGAACTAGTATAACTATATACAGTGTAGAAGAACAAGACCTGGACTACACACACACACACACACACACACACACACACACAAATATAAGTAATCTAAAGTGAAAAATATGTGTGTATATATACATACACACATACATACATATGCATATGTATATATGTGTGTATACCATGCATTTCAACTCTTGTTCTTCTATACTGTATATAGTTATGCTAGTACCGAGAGTAATGCATGAAGCTGGTCCTGATATAAAATTTGGAACTGCTGCTAGTTAATGTTGTAGCCTATTGAGGCAGCTAGGAGGCACAGTAGATAGAACACTGGATCTAGAGTAAAGAAGACATTGAATTTAAATCTGGTCTCAGATACTTACAAACTGTGTGACCCTAGGCAAGTCACCCTGGGCTAATCTACTTCACTTTCCTCTGTCTCAAAATGGGAATAACAATAGCTCCTACCTCCCAGGTCTGCTGAAAGGATCAAGTGAGATGATATCAAGAGAGAGATATTTGTACTTAGCACAGTGGTGAAAATAGTAGGTGCTTAATACTCGTTTCCTTCTTTCTAGAGGGATTCATTATTTGGACTTTATGAGAATGAGTGACATAGGAATCTTCTTCCTGTTGTCCACCAAGTGTTCAAATCTGAGTTGCTTTTCATAATTATCAGAGATCCTGAGGGGACCACCTCCACTTTGTCTTAGTGACGAAGTATGGGTTCTGGACAGACACAAATTGAAGGCTCTCTGCCTATTTCTTTGTTGTTGTTATAATCACTACTATTATTATATTATCATTTCCCAGAGGCAATCCAAAAGGCCTGTGGGGAATTGTGCAAGTCCTTTTAATAACCCCAATCTTCTCTCTGAAACGAAGGCTGAAGTTTTTAATATTAATATTGGTTTGGTGACATAATGTGGTTGTGAGCCATGTAATATCACAGTTCCTAAGGAATTAAAATTGCAGGTCATCCAAAGAGCAGTGGGATAATGGAAGATAATAGGACGCCACATACCACCAATTAAGAATTGTAGGAGATGAGCAGCCTCAAGGAAATTATCAGAGAGATGTATAGGCAGAAAAGGAAGGGCACAGGGTGCACAGTGAAAAAGGACAGTTACTGGATAGCCAGCACACCCTACTGCTATGCATCTACTTACTATCACTAGATCCAGAAGACTGGTTCCTAACCTGTAAACCATGGGTAGATTTCAGGGAGTGAATGAACTTAGATTGGGGGAAAATACTTTATTTTCCCTAACCTTCAACTGATACTTAATTTTTCATTCAATCACGAATTTAAAAACCAAACATTATTCTGAGGAATCTGTAACTTCACAAGAATGCCAAAGTGCATGATGACTCATGCAAAAAGGTTAAGCCTCCTGGATTTAGAACAAGATTCTGCTAATTACAATCAATCGGCCAAATGTGGTCCACTCCTTGTTTTTGTATAGTTCAAGTTAAAAATAGTTTTTACATTTTAAGAGAAGGTTTTATTGTATTTTAAAATAAAAAACCACAATTTTTAGCTTGCAGGCAGTACAAAAGCACTTGGCTGGCTGGATTTGACTCTTGGGCAATAGTTTGCCAACTCCTGGTGTAGGGGAAGACCCTAAGAATTTTGGATGATTGTTCCTGTGAATGACTTATGGGTTGAAATAGACAAGAATAGTAGGTAATATAGGCAGGCAGAGTCAGGTTGTAATCTGCACCCTTAGAGAGAATATCCACATGGGTGTGAGGATAGGTATTAGATGAAATGGACATGGTTAAGCAAAAGTTCTAAAAAAGATCAAGAGAGAAGCATGGTCTACTGGACTGCAATTTCCATGTTCCTACTATGTGATGGGGTAGCCAAGAATTCTAATGAGATCTTAGGCTACCCTATGATGGGTACAACATCTGGGAATGAGGTGATTTTCCTGCTATACACCAACATGGTTGGTTTTCATCTGACATACTGTTTTCCATAATCCAGGTTACATTTCAAGAAAGTCATTGACAAGTCGATGAGTGTACAGAGGAGTGCAACCAGGATGTTGATAGAGCTTTTATTCTATGATTTATGAGGATCAGTTAGAGGACTTATATTTAGCAGGGAGTAGGGGCATGATAGCCATCTTTAAGCATTGAAGAGTGGTAATGTGAAAGAGGTAGAATGGACTGTTCATGGAGGTCCTGGGTTTTTCCTTAGTTGAAAGTCTTCAAATGAAGATGGGATGGCCATTTTTCAGGTATATTATAGAATGAGTTCTTATTCAGATATGGTTTGGACTAGAAGGCCACTGAAGTCCCTTACAATGCTGAAATTCTGTGGGTCTATGAAGTCAAGACAGGACATAAATTAATCTTAAGTGTGCCCTTCTCAATAAACTGCTAATAGAAGATTATAGTTCCTGAGAAAATATGATAAGATCTTCATTCCAAGAAAATAATCACTCTGTTCTGAATGAGAAGCTACATGGATCCATTTGTAGTAATCTGGTCCCAGATTATTATTTGGGGTTGCTAAAAAGAATATTTTCTTCCACTCATACAGCCACTACTATGGTTCATGTTTTCATTTTTTTCTTATGTGGGCCATTACGATGGTTTCTTAATTGGTCTCCTTGCTTCTATTTTCTCCTTCTCCAATTCATCCTTCCACATAGCTGCCAAGTGATGTTTCTGAAAACACAGTTCTGACCATATTGCTCTCCTGTTCAAGAAGCTTGAGGGTTCCCTATTGTCTCTGTACTAAACCTCCACTGTTTGGCATTCAAAGCACTTTGCAATATGGCTCCATGGAACCTTTTCAGGGTGTTGCTGTCCCTTATCATCTACACACATAAAAATGGGACTCCTTGCAATTCCCATACATGTGACATTCTATTTCTCATTTATGTGCCTTTTGTGAAGTTTACAAAGGTGTGAAAGATAAAAATTTCTGGGCAATTTAATCATTTTACGAATAATTCCAACATTTTAATAAAAAGATGGTCATTTGGCCATCTCTCTTTCAGACCAAAGACAAGCATAGTGGCAGGCTCAGGACTTATATATCCTTTTGGAAGAAGAGTGTTTCTGAGGGTAGTAATCAACTCTGATTGGTTAATAATTAATGAGAGAATGAATATTAAAATGAGGGGTTAGATTTGAACTTTGATTATATCATTCATTTCTACCCTGCCCCCAGCCTTGGGCAATCTATTCAAAGAACTTATCACCCTTAGCCTGTCTGAACTTGAACTTGAGTAGAGCACATAGCTTCCCCATTGGGTGGGGTCTGGATAAAGGAGAAGGCTAGTTCGACCTTCATACTGAGGTCTTGAATAGAGAATAAAACAAAAAGAGAGAAATCTTAATCTCCCCAAATCATTGGTTATTAATAATCATTTCTCTCACTTTGCATAGGCTGTCCTAGAAGAGACTTCACCTCTTCACCTAGATTCCTAGCTCCTTTTGAAGGTCAGTTCAAGTGTCATCTCTTACATGAAGCCTTTTCTAATCTCCCCAGTTACTACTGACCACCTATTGTTATGTATTAACTTTTTATATGTGTGCTATTTACTTATCTTTATACACGTCGTTTACCCCAATAGAATGTGAGCTTCAATATTTGTTAAGTGCCTACTCTATGACAGGCACCATGTTAAGCACTGGGGATACAAAAAGACAAGACACTCTCTGTCCTTAAAGTGAGATTAAGAATGAACCTGTGTCATTTTCTTATTTATCCTATTTACAATTAATTCCTTTTGTCCTGTAACTACTTGTCATGGTTATTTGTCTCTGAACTCCATTCAGAATTCATCTGGCCTGTAATGGGTTGATCTTAGAAATATAGCTCTCCTGCTAATCACTGATCTATCCTTGTCTCAAAGAATTTTGCTAACATTGGGAAATGTGTGTGAAAGAAATGGAGTTGGGTCTGATATCTTTAGTCCACCAAGCTATCCTTCAAGGATGGCTGGCTTGCTATCCAAAAGTCTGGGCTACTATGTCACACCTGGGCTCAAACAAAGAGCACTTCTTAGTATCATGAGAGAAGAAGGCGGGTTGTTGTTATCCCCAATTACCAAACTTCTAACCAATCATGTTGTTCCCTATGCCTCTGCTCTGTAACCAATCAAATTGCCTTAATTCCATGATGTCATCTACCTTGTTCTGTTCTTTGTTCTGTACTCACCAAAACCTATGTAAGGGGAATTGTCCTCTTGCTCAAGTCTTTGTCATAACTGGAGACAATTCATTGACTCATTTATTGACAAGTAACATCCCCCTGCTAATAAATGTTATCTTGCTCAGAAATCTGCCTCAGTTTACCCTTCATTAAATTCCATTCAGGACAAAGGGTATACAATTGAATAGGGGAGACAACATGCTAACAAATATGCACAAAGCAAGCTACATACTGGATAAAGAAGAAATAATTAATAGAGGAAAAGCGTTAGAATTAAGAGGGTTGGGAAAGGTTCCCTAAAAAAGACAGGATTTTAGTTGAGACTTAAGGATATCCAGGGAAGTCAGTAGGTGGAATTGAGGGGAAAGAGCATTCTAGGCATGGAAAACAGCCAAAGAAAATGCCTGGAGACAAAAGTAGAAGTGTATTGTTCTTGGAATAGCCAGGAGACCAATGTCACTGGATCTAAGTGGTAGTAAGTTGACTGGAAAAATAAGAGTGAGCTAGGTTACAAAGAGCTTTGAATGCCAGATGGAGCATTTTGTAGTTGATCTTGGAGGGGATGGGAGCAATTGGAGTTTATTGAGTGGGGAAGTGACATGAGCTTTAGAAAATCACCTTGATGACTGAATGACAGATGGATTGGAACAAGGAGAGACTTGAGGCTGGCAGATCCATCAACGTGCTATTGCAATAGTCCAGGCATGAAGTGATATGAGACCTTGAATTAGAGTGGTGGCAGTGTCAGAGAAGAGAAGGGGGCATATGTGAAAGATATTGGACAAATGAAATCAGCAGACCTTGGCAACAGATTGGATGAAGGGAAGTCACAAGAGAGAGTGAGAAGTTGAGGATAACTCTTAGGTTTCAAGCCTGAGAGCCTTCTACAGTAATAGGGAAGCCAGTAGAGGGAGAGGAGGATTCAGGAAGGAAAATGATGAGACTTTCATTTTTGTCTCTATAACACGCTACTTAACACAGTGGATAGTATACAGTAGGCACTTAATAAAACTTGTTAAGTGGATTTTTCTAACTTAAAATACAAGACTTTGTCACATAATTGGGTAATCAAGCTTAGATTACCTGAAATATAGGCATCCATGTGGGAGATGCCTGGGATCTGTTTGTGTGGGGAAAGATAGCCTGTGTTCTCTTACCATGTGGGCAGAAAAAAAAAAAAAAAAAACCTCTTTCCATTGTCTGTGTAGCTGGAAAAGGCTTCATATTTAAAACTATCAGATGGTAATATCCCAGAAGGATAATATCCCTCTCTTTCTGGCAGTGTTCATTTGCTCATGGCATAGGCTCCACAAACTAAGTTGGAAGGAAACTAAGGGCTTCCCTCCTCCCCCAGTTACACCCTGTGGCCCAGAGAAATGGCCTGGGATTCTGGTCTCTTTTGGTAGTCCTTTTCATTATAAATGCAGGAGATGGATTACCAAGACCTGGACCTGGGAATCTGAGTGATGATGATCTTGGAGGCAGGATTCCAGGTTGGATTTTGCTGCTAGCCAATCAGTAAGCCCTGAAAATTCAGGGTCAGGGACTGAGCACAGAGGATCTTTAGACTTGGAATTTGGTGGGATCGTGCTATCTGTATAGGAGCTAAGTTAACTATTAACCTAATCCTCCCTTCTACCCCTCTACAAAGTGTGACATGGTGTAAAGGGAGATCATGCCCACTAGGTGGTGGGGAGATATTTGTTTGTTCCTGCTATACTTTTGAAGTAAGCATTTCATAGTAAATATTAATCAGATTGTTAAATAGTTAAATGGAACTGGGGTGCAGAGAATATCAAGAATTGGGGGACCACAACTGGTGGGGGACTGAGTCAATGACAGAGAGACTAGAAACTAAAATATTCTTAAGGCCACCAGAGAATCTCGAGGGAGGGTTGAAATGGAGCCATTTGGGTCTTCAGGGAGTGGGAGAGTCACAAGTTACAATTGTGTTAGGAGCCCCCCACCCCTTTGGCCTCTTTGCTACTCCTTGTACCAGGTACTCCATCTGGGAACTACAGGAATTTCCCTGGCTATTCCTCAGGCCTAGAATTCTTCAAGCCTCAGATAAAATTCCACATTGTTCAGGAAGCCTTTCCCCACACCCCTTCAATTTAATGCCTTCCCTTTGTTGTGCTTTAAACCCAGGGACGCCAAAAACTGTTGGGGTTTCATGATATGTTGTGGTGGAACCGTCTCAAAGAATTCAGTCAGACCTCCTCTAATCCAAGTATAGGCATTTATCGAGATTGACGCCTCTCATGAAGCAGGCTAAATTCCAAGAGGAACTAGCAGCTTCAAAGAAAGCAATGTGAATTTTTATAGGTTAAAGATGCAACTATATAACAGAAATCATGAATAGTAAAAAGGCAGAAGGGGTTTGTTAAGGGCTTAGGAAATGAAGGAGGCATCTCATCCATGGTTTGGTGGTTAAACATTATGGTTGTGCTGTCCTCTAACTGACCAGTTATTGTGGTCCTGTCTGGTCAAGATAGATAGTTAGGTATTGTGGTCCTGTATTGGGCTAGATGAATGATGTGATTGTGGTTGAGTACAAGAACACACCTGTTTCTGTGGGAATGGGTCTGGGCACACCTACTGTTTTTGTGGGAACTAAGAGTTCAGATACACACCTGTTGTTCCAGTGAGCAGTGAGGCATATACGGAGAAGTGAGGACATTGGCAGGGTCGGGGCGGGGCTGGTGAATGGGTGGGTATAGCGAGCCTGCTGTTCAGTGGGGCCAGGCCTATAATGAAGTTAGAATATTGGGACTGAGGACAGCTTTATTAGGATTCTGTCACCTCTGCTGATTCCTTCCAAATTATCTTGTATATAGTTTGTACCAACCTCACCCCACCTCATACATTGTGTGTATCCTGTACATTATTGTTCACATGTTGCCTCCCTTGTTAGACTATGAGCCCTTTGAGAGCAGGAGCTGTCTTTTGCTTTTCTTTGCATCCCCAGTACTTAGCATAGTGCCTAGCACATAGTAGGTACTTCATAAATGCTTATTGATTTGACAGAAATGATTGCTCAGAGAATGATAATACCAAAATATTAATAATGACAAAGTAATGCAGAAGATAACCAAGAATACTATTAATTACATAATGAAATGTGATTGGATCACTGGTTATCCCCCAAAGGCATAAACTGATATTCATAGTACCCAAATATAATAATAATAATAATAATAATTATAATAATTATAAAATAAGCATTTATATAGCAATTTAAGTCATTCAAAGTACTTTAAAAATATTATCTCCTTTGATCCTCACAACAACCTTGGGAGACAGGTGATGTTATCCTTAGTTTACAGGTGAAGAGACTAGATAGAAGTTAACTAAAGTTGCCCAGGGTCATATAGCTAATGTCTGAGGTGGGATGTGAATACAGGTTCCCTTGACTCCAGGTTTTTCCATTCATCTCAGTCCTAATTCTCACAAAGTTATTGTCTCTTCTGAAAATACAGTATAGTATAAATGCAGCCCTCCTACTATCTTTCCCAAGGTGTGCCAAGTAAGAGGTAGTATTTAATGCTTAGGGAAATAATTTCATTGACCCTTCTGGGATTAGGGAAGGGCAGCAGTTCCCCTACCCCTAATTCCTTAGGTGCAATGAACAAAGATGACCAGGCTATGGATCAAGAGAGTCAGAGAAATCCCCTTTTCCTATTTTCTGGTGTCTATGTCCACAAAGATCACCTTTCTCTTTAGACTATAAATCTTTCCACAAAGCTTTAATATCCCAGGAAAGATGTTCGCAAGATCATCGATTTAGAGCTGGAAAGAAAATTAGAGGCCATCCAGTCCAACCATCTAATTTCACAGGGAGGAAGCAGAGATACAGAGAGGTTAAATGACTTACCCAAGGTCACAGAGTTAGTAAGTACCTGAGGCAGGATTTAAAACCACATCTTCCTGATTCTAATTCCAGGTCCCTCTCTATAACTGGAGAAAAAACCAATTCCAGTTGGGACAAACCAACATTCTGGAGGCATCAGTACTCTCTCAGCCCCTTGGCATTTATTGTGTCTACTAGCCCCAGGGGAAATCCCTCTAAGATCAGCAGAGATGATTTCTACGTTGAGAAACTATTATCCATTCTCCTATGGTTTCAATATGTTATAGTACCTCAGGTAACCTAACCTGGCCAACTTCACATAGATTACACTCAGGACTATATTTTTCTCTGCTTTCATCTGTTTGCCCAAGAAGTAAGGTGGTCTCATTCCAGGCTAGACTTTCCTTCCAAAGTCTACCTTCTACTACATGCTTGTGTGTCATCTTCTATGGGAAAGGCATCCTCACAGCCTTCCCTAAGCAGACTGTAGTTAATATAACTTCACACTGTCTTATTAGAGGGTAACTTTGCTTTGCTTCCCAAAGTCTATAAAATGAGATTTGTTTAACAACTGTCTGGGAGAGGGGGGATTATGAAAGATAAACTTTGAAGTTGAATCCTCATTATTATAATTTTCCCTATCACTTTCTTAAGGTTACATAATGAACAAAATCATAAAGCAAGCCCTGAGTTCAAGCATTTGCTGGTTATAAGGTATAAATGCTGACACTGAAAATTTGCCAGTTGAGTCTCGCCAGCCAGTTTAAGTTTGTTCCAGCAAACCCTCTAGATTTAGTGATATCACTTTGGCAAATGTGCAGGGGATGGATTGGAGAAGGGAGAGACTGGAACTAGAGAGACCAGTTCAGAGGGTTTTGTAGCAACACTCTTTCTCTGTATCTGCTTCCATACTACAAGAGACTCAGACTTGAAATATTGATAGTCGACCAATTCATGAATGAGCCTCATAGAACGGACACAGAGGACGACAGACCAGAATGACCATGATAGGCCAGTTTTCTCAAAGCCCCAGGAACCTTACATGGCTCCTCACTCCTCCACTTGGCCACACATTACACCATTCATCTTTTGAAAGAGTGACCATCTTTTGATAATTGCAAGCTGGCATTCATCACAATACTACCCTCACGTAAATATTTTTTCTTCTCTAATCAGCGATAGGTAGTGTTAAATGGAGGAAAAAAATAAAACTTTATAAACACAATGCTATGTTTGACTGAATTACCATCCACCCCAATTCTGCTGCAGAGTAAATAACAGAACTTTACTGAATCCCCTTCCCACTACACTAATAAAGCTGTCCTCAGTCCCAATATTCTAACTTCATTATAGGCCTGGCCCCACTGAACAGCAGGCCCACTGTACCCACCCATTCACCAGCTCCGCCCCGACCCTGCCAATATCCTCACTTCTCCACAATACCTAGCTATCTGGGGTACTCTGAAAAACAAAATCTAACTTGAATACTCTGTGCCTGCTTAGGCTGAATATGTAAACCTCTCCACATGGCCTCACAAATGTTGCATGCAACAGGCAGCTAGGGACTTCCTAGAGTAAATTTCCTATATGGGTGGATGTAATCCATTGGTTCATTCTAATACCTCAGAATGCCATTAATTGACTAAGTACTCTAAGGAAGTAAAAAGTCTTCCTTTATGTGCTAATAAATTTATTTTCCTTTCAGTTTGGTTACTCACTTTATGTGATTGTGACATCCAGTAATGTGGGCTTGCTAGTGGGTGAGATTTTCCATGGGTTCTCAAGGAACTCACATTGAGAAATTCTGCAACAGTCAGTTGGTCAGTCAGTCTGTCAGTCAGTCATGAATCTCCACTGCATGAATCCATCTGGGCTCCCTCCTAGTTACTAAAAACTTAGTCTGGGGAGAAAACTTTGAAGGCCAGATGGAGAAGATTCTCTCATCCAGGACTTCAACTGGATCCATGGCCACTGAAGCTGAATACAGGAAGCAGCAAAGCATTGAGCTCTGAATCAGAGGACCTGGGTTTGAACCTCTCTTCTGCCTCTGTGTTACTGAAGCAAGTCACTTAACTTCTATAGATCCCAGTTTTCTCATGTATAAAATGAGGATTGGACTACATGGACTTTAAATCTAAACATAATGAAGATAACATCTTTAGATAATAGCTTGAATCCCAGGAAACAATAATCAGAGCTTTCTACAGACAAAGAGGGTCTCAGACCTAGAGACAGGCCTGTCAGGCATGTTCTAAAGGACGCTGAACATACTGACAAACTTGGTGATCTGAATCTGTCTCACTTACAACATCTATAGCTTGAGCCATCACTCCAGTTAGGTGGGACTGGGCCAGCAGGAAGATTAGACATGGAAGAATAGGGGAGCACTAAGAAAGATTTCTGCTTCTCTGAGTAGAGGTGGCATGGAATACCAGGGCTGCTTTAAAAATGCTCATAACTTTTTAACTCCCAAGCACTAACTTTTCCCCCAAAACAATGTATATTATATGCATATGTTCTCTCTGTATGTTATATATAGGGATGTATATATGCAAACAAATAGTTTGCATATGTATATGTATACATAGATATATCTAGATACATGTGTATGAATAGTAAATATGTTTTTTTTTTTAAATAAAGGGAGAGTTGTCCCCTATTTTTAGGGACAGCAGGACAGGAGATTTAAAAAAATCAACATCTCCTCCTATCTGTAAAACTTGTGATGAAGGATTCAAGTATAAAGAAATGGTTATGGGAAAAGACCAGCATAGGAACCAATGAATCCAGGAGCTTGCCACTGGAAGGAAAATGGGTGTTGCCAGGATACATCTGGCTTGTGTCAGGGGTGTGTTCGTAAGATTGCTAGATTTTCAGTATAAATTGGCAAACACTATAAATCAGGGCTTGATTTATTGTTTTGTTGTTTGCCTAGACTAAAAAAAGTGATGGGAAAAAATGTTAGTAATGCAGATTAAATCTAAAAGTGTGTGTACATTTATTTTTCAGAGCCTCTACCATGAGATTTGATGCACACAAGCTCTTATTCTCTTCTTCCACTCTCCCCCAGGTTCATCAGACCATTTTAGAGCCTGTTTTTTAAATTTTTTTGGTACATTCTACCCCTCAGCTAGTTCACATACTTCTATCCTCCAGTCTAAGACCTGAGCATTTCTCTTAGCTTTGATGGTCTTTGGGAAAAGAATGACATTTCTGTCAGAGTGCTGGGTTTCTCTTCAGTTCCAGGTCAAAACTGCTGTCCTTCCAGTCACTCAAACCCTTAGTTGTCTGGATTCTGCCCAAAGAATGGCTCTGAAACACATCCTTCTCTTTTCATTGTAGGTAGTACGGCATATGCTGAAATTGGAGTTGGAAAGACCTGGGTTTAGCTCTCATCTCTGACATTAGCTATGTGAGGATTCAGTCTTCTTATTTATAAAATAGGGATAATATTACCTATAGCCTCTAACTCAATGCTTTTGTGAGAAAAGTGGTTTTCAAGACTTGAGGTGCCATATCAGTGTGAAGTCTTTTGTTTATTGCTCTGTACTAATTATATTTTAACTTGTATTCTATTTATCTGTATCCCATCTTTAAAATGCAGATAGTAATAGGTCTCAGGGTTTCTGTGAGGCTCAAATCAGATCACGGATGTAAAAAGCTTTTCAAACACTAAAGTTTATGTATATTCAGTCATTTTGAATCAGTTTCTTCTACATAAATAGAGAAATTTCAAAGAAAGGATGAATTTACAGGGAAATTTAATGAGGTCCATTTTGAACATGTTGAGCTTGAGCTATCCAGATGGCGATATCCGGAAGGCAGATGGTCACACAGGAAATAACAACAATGCCAGTAACAATAAGAATATTACAGTATTATATGTAATAGGTAATTAATAAATACTTGTGTACGATTTTTCCTTGATATAGTATTTATGTAGATGTTTTCTACCTGGACAGGATAATGTTGTTTTGTTGCATGTTCAGGTAGAGAACTGACAATTTCCCTCTCCTTAACCACGGTGAGCTTAGTGTACTATGTAAACTCCCTCAGATGCATTTCCATTGCTAGAGAAAGATGAAGCTTTTTGAAGAGGCCATATCTTTGAAACAGTGATGAATCACATAAACGGTGCCAGAAATGAATGGAAGATGAAAAAAAGACATTATTCTCTTTGAGGCTAGAATTTTTCAAGTGAGGATGAGAATTCAGAACTGGGCTTTGGATGAACAACAAAAGCATTTCCGAGTTCCTTACTCTTCTTTTATTTTCTACAGGCAACTTGGGGTGTTTATTTTAATAGCTTTCCAAAGTAGATAGCAAACAGCTCCCTTCACCAGAAAAGACAGAGTTCACTCAGAAACACTTAAAATCAAAGTAGTCTATAGACTTCATCTTAAAGTCCCCTGTCCTTGTGTATTTCTCTGATGCCTTTGGCTCTGGGCTTAGAATTCCCTTTGTTTTACAGCTCAAATCTAAACTAAGGGTCAGACTTGCTGAGCCTCCTGGAATTGCCAGGAGGCTCTTTACTTTACTTTGCTATGAGTAAAGGATTCCAGGGGAAGACAGTATACTTTCATGTACTCACATTTCTGAACCTTTTACTCTTTGCTCAAAAGCTTATAGCTGCTTTGGCAATGGACTCCTGATATACATTAAAAAAAACTTGGAAAAGGCAACTATAGAAAACTATGTAAAGATAGGGTATAGACTTTATGAGTATGGGAAAATGGAAATCTTTAAGGGCTGGTATCTAGGAGAAATGGATTTTAGTCCCCTCTCTACAATTTACATTATTCCTTTGGGCTAGTCAGTGAAGCATTTCATGCTTCAGTTTCCTTCTTTCCCACATGGGGTTAATAATACATGCCTTTCCTTTCCCAACTGAGTTGTGAAAGAGAGCATATTGTATTGCCAAGAATGATGGCTCTTGATTTAGGAAACCCAGATTAATATTCTTGCTCTGATATCACCTGTGTGATTATGAGTAAATCTTTGAGCCTCAGCCAGCTAACTTATCAGTTAAATGAAATTGTCAATAATAATATCCATTATCTGTATCTATACCTAGATCTAGACCTATCTATCTATATTTAGATCATGTTGAATCTTCATCCTTTTCATGTCCCACTTACTAAGGATATGCCCTAGGGATTTATTCTGAATCTTTTTCTCTTTATCTTATCTCCCTTGGTGATCTCATCAGCTCCCATAGTTGAATGACCATCTCTCAATGTATTAATCCCAAATCTATATATCCAGCTTTTGTCTGTCCTTTGAGCTCAGATCTGGTATCACCAACTGTCTATTGGTCATTTCCAACTGGATATCCTGGATGAATATCAAACTAAACATTTTCAAACTTTCCCTGCTTCCAAACTTTTCAGCTACTATTGAAAATATTGCCATCTTCTAGTCTCCTAGACTTATAACTCAGAATCCTCCTCTACTACTCACTCATACTCATCCCACATATCCAAATCATCACCAAATATTGACAATTCTATTTCTACAACATCCTTTGAATCTGTCCCCTTCCTTTAACTTATTGTCCTTACCACCTTTCATCTGGACTTTTGCAATAGCCTTCTAAATAGTCTCCTTGCTTCATCTCACCCCACACCAATCCATCTTCCATTCAGCTGCTTAAGTAATTTTCCCAAAGTAGAGGATCCAACCATTTCATTCTTTTCTTCCTCAACTTAGTAAATTATTTTTTGTTGTTCAGTTGTCTTTGAGTCATATCCAACCCTTTGTGACCCAATTGAGGTTTTCTTGGAAAAGATATTGGAGTGGTTTGCTATTTCCTTCTCCAGCTCATTTTTATAGATGAGGAAACTGAGGTAAAGTGGGAGCAATGACTTACCTAGGGTCACATAGCCAGTAAGTGTCTGAGGTTAGATTTGAACTTGGAAAGATGAGTCCTGACTCCAGGCCTGGCACTCTATCCACTACACTACTTAGCTGCCCCAATAAACCACAGTGGCTCTCTATTATCTCCAGAATTAAACATAAAATTCCCTGTTAGTTGTCTTCACAACTTGGTCCTTTCTACCTTCCCAATCTTTTCATGCTTTACTTCCCTGAAAGTAATCTGCAATCTTTCTATGTCTTTGCACCAGTTGTCTCCCATGCCTAAAATCATTCCTTCTCATCTCAGCCTCTTGACATCCCTGGCTTCTTTCGAGACTCATTTCAAATGTCACTTCTTGAGGATGTTTTCCTGGTCCCTCACCTCTTCAGCCATTTAAGCCTTCACCTTTAAGGTTACTTTCTACTCTATATCTACCTTGTGTATATGGGGTGTTCAGGGAGGACTAGCACCTCAACTGTGAGGGCTTACCGATTCCCTTTACCTTTGGTGTCCACCTCTCACCCAACTCACCTGTAGCTCCAACAAGCTGTAGCATGTGCAGGGGTCACACCCCAATAAAACCATCTTGGTAGACAGACTAAACCAGGTTGAGGGTAACTGACAGGCCTCAAACCTGTCCATGAGTTAGGGGGAATCTCTATCCCAAGGATATGGAAACTTCCCCTTGTGGAATGGGTGAATGAAAATAATTTGTTCCGACAGCCATAAAGGTAGCTAAAGCAGGTGCAGTGTAGTGCTTAGACTTGGTCAGACATTGAAGATGCTTATCTAGCCACTGTATCCAGGGGCATCACCAGTCACCTTTACTTTTGTCTTGCCACTAGACTTTGATGACTCTGGAAGAATGAGATTCAAGTGCTCAGTTTATCCCAAGTTCTGGGGGTCATGACTGTTGGTGGATATGGAAGGATAGAAGTGATAACTCAAATTTCTCAACGCTTCTAATCTTTAATTACCTCTCTAAAATGAGGTCCATAACAACTTAACACCTTGAAGATACAGGAAAGGATCAAGTGACCATTTGAGGCTCTTTATAGTATTGTTGTTCTGTTGTTTACAATCATGTTTAGCTCTTTATGACTCCATTTGGGGTTTTATTGGCAAAGATTCTGGAGTGGTTTGCCATTTTCTTCTCTAGTTCATTTTTATAGATAAGTATAAAATCAATAACCAGGAGCTCTCCTCACTTCTGCTGTGAATAAACTTTAAGGATCTAATTGCATAATATAGTGAACTCTCTATTCAGCAATAAACTGAAGCAAAACATTCAAGAAATTACAGCACAACATTCACAATAAAATAATATAACAACTTATTACTAAGGTGGTCACGTAGTCTTAAAACATATCATTCAGTAAGTCATAATCTCATCAGTCAATTTAGAGTACCCAAGTAAAGTCTTCTTTCATCTTAACTAGAGGCTGACTTCCAAACACCATGGCTCCTCTTCCACGATCTGGCCTGGCTGCTCCCAACTGTTGCCTGGGTTCACATGACTCTTGCCTAGATTCACATACAGGCAGTTCTCTGCTTGGTTCTGCATCCCAGCTTCAGCTTACTGTTCCATTCCAAGCTCTTTGAAGTTTATGTTTCTAGGAAGACAAAGCTTAAGAGAACTACAATAGTATTTATACACATTGCCCGCACTATCCTTTCAATTTACTTTCTGTCTGACAAAGTAACACCACTCAACAGACAAGGCTTCTGTCTGAGAAATAAAACACAAATCAACAGTAAAGTCCCATGTCTTCTGTAACAGTAGTAAAGTACTCTTTCAGGACTTCCGTCTAAAAACAACAGACAGCATGCTTTTGTCTGATAGACCAACAGTCAGAGTGCTACAGAGTGTCAAAATCACAAGCATTCTCCCTCTCAGTTCTGTTTGGTCCCAGATCATACTCAAGTTTTTCTCTGCTCTGCTCCTTCCTGTTCCATCCTTACTGTTTTGCTCTTTCAGCAAGCTCCTCCCATTACAGGCTCCATGTGATTGAGTTAGGCCTATTAAGGGTAAGGAATATCTCCAAACTCCCTTAGGCCTATGAAGGGCAACACAATGTATACTATTTCCAACAAAGACTTAATACAATCAAAGGCAAGGCTCAAAGACACTGAAACAAGATAACTGAAACAAGCAGCAAAGTACTACTTTGCTTGCTGTTATTATAAGAAAACTGAGACAATCAGGATTAAGTAACTTGCCGGAGTCACACAGCTAGTATGTATCTGAGGTCACATTTGAACTCAGGTCTTCCTGACCCCAGGTTGGGTACTCTATCCATTGCACTATTTAGCAATATCTTTAATTCAATATTTGTGTGTTCCTATGACTATAGAGACTTTCACTTGTTTTTCTCTCAAAGATCAAATAGGTTTCTTCTGCTTGGCCCCAGGGACAAATGAACATACAGTGGAAGTTATATGGCAAGTGTTGGGTATAGTATGTGTTTTGTGTGTTCAAATGGGCCTGTCCAGTGTGGTTTACAGAGAGACATGAATAGATAACTTTCTAGAGTTTCCCGCTTTGATTCCTCCAATGCACCAAGCAGGAGAATGGGGCCATGGGACTGGCTGTTCTGTGCTCCTCAGAGAAGAGATACTAGGCTGGAATTATATCCATTCACTCTTCTTAAATCTTCACTCTTCTTAGTCTAGCCGAATATTTTTTTTTGGTTCCAGACAATCTCCTGATTACTATTGCTTCAATGGATAAGGAAGGCTCTGAGCTTTATGTCCAAAAAACTTAACTCTCTTCCCATCAAATTTCAGTGCTTGGATTGAATTTATCCAAGCCAATAGTAAATAGATATCAGAAAAACTATATAGTTTAGACTATACTAGATAATATACGGAGTGAATGAGTTATCCTATTGAGAGTGAGATTTCTTAGCTCAACCCTAAGAAAGAGAGGGGATTCCATATCTCTCCAAAGGAGAGCTAACTGAGGAAGTGGATATTCTAAATGTCAGCTACTTCCTGGAGTCTTTATTTTCCTTCGGGGACTTCTCTCTGAAGAGAATCTGGAACTTTGTCTTCTCTCCAGAAACTAGAAAGAAAGAAAACAAGAATCTCATCTTTTCCAGTTCTTGTCTCTTTCCCTCATGCAGGCACGTAGCATCTAGTAATCATTCTACACCAACGAGGAAAGTCTAATACAAGTGAACTTGAGCCATAAGTTATAAAAGTAAGCATGTCCTAAGCATTAAAGCTGTCCCAAAATAGGATGAGCTTCCATTGGAAGTGTTGGCTTCTTCTTCACTGAAAGACTGCACAATTAGTGGGATGACCCCTTTTTAGATATGTTGTAGAATGGATTTCTGCTCAGATATGTTTTAGACAAGATGACTTCTGAGATTCCTTTCATATCTGAGATTATATGATTCTTATGAAGTAGTGTAGGCCCACACTGGTATAAAAAGCTGTCAGGCTTTTTATTATGTTCTGTAAAGTTTTGCTTGGAAGGTGCTTCTTACTGTTCATTTATTATTTAGATCTTCAGATTCAAATTCTCATTTGGGAATCTTCTCCAAATCACCTTTAAAAATCCCTTCTTCCTGGGGCAGAGAGGTAGTGCAGAGAACAGAGCACCAGCCCCGGAGTCAGGAGGACCTGAGTTCAAATCCAGCCTCAGACACTTGACACTTACTACTGTGAGAACTTGGGCAAGTCTCTTAACCCCAACTGCCCTACCTGCCCCCCTCCTCCAATCAAAACATTAAAAAAATCCTCTCTTCACAAAAATCCCCTTATTGTCTTATTTTCAAGGGACTTATGAATTCCTTAATAATTAGAATTCTTCCCTAAAGACTCCACTATAATGCTGATGATCCCTCATGACTACACAATTGCTCAAATATGATCATGGCAACAATCTGCTTTACGAAGATCAGCTTAACCAAGTGTGGAGAGGCTTACCAGCTCTGAGATCAGCCCACCTCCTTTTCTGGTTGTACATCTCTTTGATGATGCCTTTCATATGATTTCTGATGTGTAGTTCTTTGTTCATGATGTACTTTAATCTGTTTACATATACTATACCTTTCTCCATTGCTCTTTTGGTGACCTGAGACTTTAATGCTTTGAAGACAGTAATTTGTAGAAGTGTTATTACATGTACTTTGTATAATATATTGTAACACAAGTCATCAAACATTACCACTACACCTCACTTCCTTTATCCCATATCAAAGTGTCTAAATGAATCTTTCTAGTGTAGTCAGAATAAATTATTTGCCTTTTGTCTGTTGTTAAAAGTAGAGAAAGAAATAAAAGCCATATCACTCTTTTGTAAAAACTGATAATGTACACATTGTTAAACTGTCTATTGGAAAAATGTATTTGTTCTTGCAGATAAAAAGGGATATTTTCATCATTTACAACTACCCAGAGCCAAATAATAGTAAGTGAATGATGCTAGGATTTGGGGAACTTTTCCTTCCTAGCATCACCTTTGCTGGGGGGTGGAGGGGAGGGGCTGGTAGACAGGGGATACTTTATAATACACTTCAATCCTTCTTTGTAAATTTCCTGAGATGTTCTGGAACTCTCTACCCTGTAGATTTCAACTGTACGTGATATATATTTCTCAGTGAAGCTAATTTGCTTATTTTTTCTTGTAAGAGTTTTAAATTGGTGTCTTCGTTTAGATAGGGGAGGGGAAGCAGTTCCTCACATAAATTTTTACTTTATCTTGATATAATGCCCAAGATGGTAAATTGTGTTTAGATAGGGTTTGATTGGGAAAAATTTTTGCTCAAATGTGGTTTAACAATCACTGAGATGTTATTTTCTTGAGGACTGAAAACAACATTCCCCAGAGAGCCCAGAATCCTGATAAAAAAACCTTTAAAAGCACGCAAACAAAACAAAACAAAATCATAGTAAAGCCCAGAATTACAGAAACTCAGAATCTCTAAGTTGGAAGAGAACTCAAAGGCCACCTGGCCAAAATGGCACCTGACCAAGAATTCCCCTTTCCAACTTATCTAATAAGTGGTTATCCAGCCTCCACTTAAAGGCCTCCAGTGATGAGGAATTCCCTACCTATCAAGGCAGCTCCTTCTGCTCACCCCAAATTACTTTGTATATGCTTTTTAAAGTTGCATATTTATTTAATTTATATGTGTTCTTTCTCCCTGGTACATTGTAAGGTCCTGGAGAGCATGGACTGACTGTTTTGGTTTTGTGGACATACAACAAATATTTGTTTTGTTGAATTGAGTTTTGCATAGGCCTAATGTTAGTCTGATTCGGCTCACAAATAGCTGAAATCTGCCCTCTCTTTGACCAACTTAGCAATAGAATCTAGGATTTCGTAGTAGGCCACTTTGAACAGCCTGAAGATGCCACTGCAGAATTGCTTTATAGAGGAGATAATTTGGAAAAACAAGCCAAAAAAAAACCCAACAACTTTGGGAGCTTGAGCTATTGTCTTATTTCCCCCCTTTTCACTGGCAAGCTTCTCAAACAAATGATCTTTGCTAATATTCTCTGTAACCTCATTGCCCATTCTCTTAAGTTTTATGACCTCATGATTATTAGTGAAATTGTATGTTTGAAGTTCACAGAGAACCTCTGTTTTGCTAAATCCAATGGCCTTTTCTCAGTTCCATATCCTTTATAACAAGAGCTATAACAAGGAATTTTTGACCCAGGGTCAAGTACCAAAAACACATTTGGGGCAAGTGGCATGAATCAGTCCCCGAGTAGAGGAAGTGGAACTATTATATGGAGGTCAGAGCAGGATAGGGCAGGGAAGAAACTCATTCAAACTCTATCATATAGTGACTTATTTTAAATAATTGATCTTGGTCACTACATCGTAAGTGCTTAGCATGGTGCCTCACACATATAAATGTTAGCACTCTATAAATTTTAGCTATTGCTGTAAATGTTGTGATTGTTATGATTATTATTAAAATAATATGCTTATGGAATCCTATATCTAGAGCTAGAAGTGACTTTAGAAAACGTTTAGCCCAACTTTCCTGTTTTATAGATGAGGAAACAAATCCATGGAGGATAAGTAGTTTTACCCTAGGTCACATAACTAGTAAGTATCAGAAGAATTATTTAAACCCAGGCCCCGCATTGCTTCTGTGCTGCTAAAGGATCTTAAGTGTCATTAGGACCTCTAAATTTGGTGTCTTGAGCCAAAGTGCTAACTGATCCACCCTAGTTATGGCTCTGTCTACATCCTTTCTGATGTTTAAATGTCAATCTTTCCAATGGATCTTTTCTTATTCCATAGATTATATGATACTGTTCCTGACCCTCTGAACCTATGACTGAATCTTCTCTGTGTGCTATAGTGTGTCATCTTTTTCTTGCTGTCTCCTAAATATGGTTGTTCTTCAAGGATCTTTGCTTTTTTTCCTTTACATGCTCACATATACAAAATTTCCTTGACTATAACTATTATATCTATACAGATGTCTCTGTTTCCAGTTTTGGCCTCTCCTGGCTTCCAAATCATGTCTTAAAGTTGCCCGTTATGTGTTTACACAGAGATATTCCCATAACCTCAAAATGAATGTGTCTAAAACCAAATTCATTTTCTTCCCAATACACCTGTCTAAAAACCATTTAAGTCTGACTGACTAACTCAAATCAACCAATAATCTGACAGGGATGACATTAATGGTATTTATCAACATTAAAAAGACCCCCAGTCCCTCAGGGTCCCCTGAAAAACAGTTTAGTAACACCATCTCACACATCAATCATATCTATAGTTCTTCACCTCTCTAGGGACAGGAAAGAAATAGATTTCCCTACCTCTTCTCCAGGGATAAGCACAATCATTTAAATTACATAGTATTTGGTTTTGTTTTATGGTTCTGTCTATTCATATTGTTGTATTCATTGTATATGTGTTTTCTGGGTTCTCCTTACTTTACCATCTCCAGAGTTAGTGTTATATAGTATTAGAGACTCTGCTACTGGGGGTTGAGTACTAAGGTCCTTCTCTGCTCCTGGTTTCTGACTCCAGGATCATGACCCACCCCTGTTCCACAGTTTCTTCCCTGGTCATTTGATGAAATATTTGCTCTTGTGCTGGAAAGTTGGCCAGCACTGATTTTTCTCTTGGCTTATATCTCTCTAGCCTCTCAAGTTCTTCTCTCTCTTCTTCATTTGCTCTTCATCTTCCTGACTGTTTAAGGTATATTCCTATAAAGATTCTGTCTTCAGCTATTGCCTTTCTTTACACAGTCTTGACATTTCGTTCAGTCCCACAGATCCTGCTATCACTTCTGTGCACATGACTCCCAATTTACATTTCCAGCCCTGACTTCTTTCTGAAGTTTTAGACTAATATCTTCAGCAGTTTGTAGGACCTCTCCAACCCATTATCCCACTGACACTTCAAATTCAGTATGTCTACAGAAACATTGTTATGCATGGAGGATGGGTTTTTATAATGTTCATTATGCTAAACTTCAGGTGAATTTAGGTTAATAGGCATTTGTAGACTAAACTGGGAATATACCCTCATCCTTACATTGTTTCTTTGGGAAAATGGACTTTAAACCATCAGTTTAAAATCAAACTTTTGTAATGAAGCCTGTCCAAAAGCTGCAACAAGTTTGCACTGATCTATATTATTAGTTATCTTCCTATATGAATACCCCATTTTCCTACAGGAGTCCTTATTATCATCTTTGTAAGCACAAATATATTGTTATGGATGGATTGATGATTTTGGCTTTCTATTTCCTCTCATATGAAATAAAATCTCCCCAACCTGGCCATTTAAAACAGTTAAAAAAACCACATTCCAGTCTACCTTTCCTGTCTTAGTGTTCCTGCTCCGCTCAATACATTCTATCTTCCCAGCCAAATTGGTTTCCATTCTATTTCTTGTCTTGGTGTATACACACACACACACACACACACACACACTATACACACACACTCTCTCTCTGTATACGCACACAAGCAATATACATGCATATATACACTTATGTATGTATATATTTATGAGTATGTATAGTTGTATATATATCTGTCTATGCCTTTATATTCACATTGCATTCCTAGGCAGCTAGGTGGTAGAGTGGATAGTGACCTGGATTCAAGAAAACCTGAGTTCAAATGTGACTTCAGACACTTGCTATCTGTGTCACTTAACTCTTCTCAGTCTCAGTCTCCATATCTATAAAATGAGAGGAATAATAACAACCCCCTCTCCCTCCTAAGGTTGTTGTAAGGATCAAATAAGATAAAATTTATAAAGTTCTTTGCATACCTTAAAATGCAATATAAATGCTAGCTATTATTATTATTTCCACTTCTTAGAATCATTAGATTCCTAGAAGGTTTAGCTCTAATGGGAAACCTTTCCCATTCCCTCTAGTTAGTGGTGTCTCCTTTTCAAATATCTTATATATACTTATCTAACTGATTATGTTATATCAATCCCAATCTCTTAGTAGAATGCATGCTTCCTGAGGGAAGGAAATAGTTTCCATTTTGTCTTTGAATCTTTAGTACCAAACCTTGACAGAGCAGGTGACTGAGAAATACTTATTGGATTTAATGATGAGATACTCTTGTCACTTTAATAACAAAACAAAAGTAGGGCCACCTAATGAACAGAATGCCAGACTTGGAGAATCAGAAGACTCAGGCTCAAGTACTGGCTTTGCCACATGAATAAATAATTTAAAATTATTTCTTAGTTGATTTATCCAATAAATACTCGTGAGTAGCTACTATGTACGTTGTGCACTATCCTAGGCACTTGGAGATCTATAAAGTTTCAATAATTCAGGCTCCTGGAACACTAACTCTATCAGAGGGCAAGACACCAAGAGGATATATATAATACACAACATCATAAATGTAATACTGTGAAATATGTCTTATCTCATCCATTAACAAGGAGCATAGCATATTATTAAGTAAATGCTCATCCAAGATACTAGTTTGGGGATTGGGGGGTGGTCTCTGTGACAGCTTCCAGGGCTTCTCAAAGAAATTATGGCAACTGTTACGACTTATTCCTTTGACTTTGTCCCTTGTCAGAGGGAGTCCAGATTTTCCGTGTCTGGGGATTTAGTTGTGAATTTATCCAACGAGACTCTTGGTTTGAAATACGTCCAACCACAGGAAAGGTACATCCCTCAAAGGAAAGGGATACATAGGTATAAAATATCTATAATAGCTATTTTTGTAGTCATAAGGAACTGTAATTTAAGCAGATGCCCATCATCTGGGAAATGGTCAAACAAATTATGACATATGAATGTGATGGAATACTATTGTGCTACAAGAATTGACGAGAGGTTTCAGAGAAACCTGGGAAGACTCCTATAAACAGAATCAGAGCAAAGTGAGCAAAACCAAGAGAACAAATTATATAACAACAAACAATTTTGGAAAACTTAAGAACTCTGATCAATGCAATGAGCAGTCATTGATCCAGAAGACAAAGGTAGAAGTATGCTATCTAATTCCTGACAGAAAAGTGATAGACTAAGGGTAACGAATGAGACACATATTATTTTTGGACAGGGCTCACGTGGGAATTTCTTTTGTCTGTGTTTGCTAAAGGGTTTAATTTTTCTTTTATCTTTGTATTCAGTGTGGGAGGGAGGAGTGGGAAAGAGAGAAAATAAATTTTTAAGTTAATATTTGAACTGAATTTGAGTTCAATTTCAGTTGAACTTAGTTTTAAAAAAATTAAAAAGAAAGTGTACCTCTTGTTCTGTCCCAGCTATTGAGGCTATTCAAAAAAACTTGCTGTGTTCAGCTCTTTAATCATAATATTAGAAACGAATTGAACCAAATACATCATAATAACCAGAGGATGCTCTCCTTTTAGTCCATTATGTTTGTTGTCTTCAAGATCCCAAACCCAAGATCTCAGTCCTTCTTCCGTCTCTTCTTTCATCGAGAACTGGCAAGTGTTATTTCCCAGGGCTTTTCAGTCAGGTGTCAATCCCCCTTAGTTTTCCCATTCACTGTATAAATCTCAGAGAGGGCCAATGTCCAACTAGTAGAGATGATTCAGAAACTTGGGGATCTTCTGCTCGTCTTTTGTCTTAGCAGATTAGGTTTGATTCAGCTGTACGCTTGAATTCTTTGCTTATTACCCTGATCTGGACAACTAGTCTCTACCTGTGCTCTCAGTGGAGCTCTTCACATATTCTCTTTCCCTTGAGCCTGGTTCATACCCAAAGAGTAAAATCTTATCACAGGAAAATGGCTGTCTTTTCCTTATTCACCTTGGCCAAAGTTTGGTTGCTTTTATTCTGATGTCACCTAAACCTTCCTATTCTACTTATATGATCGTGGGCCATAGACATATCCTTAGCTGGTGGTCCTTTGTCTAGGAGGATATTAGGGCAAATGAATCTGTTACATATTATGGATGAAATTATTACCTGAGGCCCAAGGAGGGGAGATCATTATTTTCTGGGGCAATCAGAGAAAAATTCATCTGTGTATATATTATATTATATTAATTCTATTCTATCATGTCATATCATATTATACATGTAAGTCTAAGAGTCACCTACTTCATACTAGACCCAATCTAAAGTGAATAGTGGAGTCAGTTTGGGGGCCTTATTTGGTGTATAGTGTTCCTAAATTATGATGCTCCCTTAAGGAATTGACATAAAAATCTCAAGGGATACTTAAAATCAAACATTGGGCTTTAAACTTCAATCTAACCAGCAGGTTAGAGAGGAGAAAATGTGGAGAGGAGAGGAAAAGGGAATTGGAGAGAAGGAGAGAAAGGGCAGCAGAGATGGCAGCCAGAGCCCAGCCACCTTTGTATGACCCAAGAGAACATGTTGTTGAAGGATTCTGTTCATGTTCATTTCTAAAAAGAAAAGTCATATTAACCTTGGGGTTGTTTGAAAACCTGAATTCAACTGGGCTATGTTCATCATTTGGTTCCTGAGTGGGTACACACACACACACACACACACACACACACACACACACGGTACACACACACACACACACACACACACACACACACACACGGCAACTCTTAAGAGTAATTGTAAAACTGAGGAATGAAGATTTTTTTGGCTTGTGATTCTGCTGCACCTGGTACATTAACCTTTATTATGGAATTAGCTCCACTTTCTTCTAACTAAATCTAGTGTAGAATTATTAGATAATAGCATCCAGGAATGAGATTTGAGAAATGCCAAGGTATAAGTTAATTAGCAAAAATGCAAGAGAAATAAACTTAGCAGGAAAGGCAGAATCCCAAATTAAGCAGTTGCTTTTCAATTATTTGTAGCAGAATATTTTCTTCTGGGGAATTTCTGTGGGTGGTGTCAGTTGTGTTGAAGTGTTTGAAAGGAGATGTCATATTTAACTTAAAACACAACAGCTTTGGAGTGAATGTCAATAAAATCTGTAAATTATGAATATTCTGTCTTCCAGCATATTTGATGAGGGCTGTCAATAAGCAAAATTGTATCTCCTAGGATTACAGTCCTGAATACTAATTTGAGGCTTTTCATTTCATGTTGCACTAAGAGGACCCTAGGAGAATAGGAGTAAATTGGACATCTGTTGAGTTAGCATTCTAGGAATAAAATTGGACCAATATACCATTTCAGAAAATAGACAGTAAAAAAACCTTTAGTGCATTTATAATTTAATATTGTTGATGTTTTGGCTTCAATGATTTTTTAAAATTTGAAATCAGCTCAAAGCATTCTGAAAAAGCTAGTTGAATCAATCATGTACATACCCAAACACACCTTAATTAGATAGTTGGTGTTCCTGATGATAAATTTAATCCCTAAGGGAAGATATCTATGACCATAGCCACGCAGACAAAAGCTAAGCCTGGGTTCATATGAACCTAGTTATATGATATTGAAGAAGTTACTTGTACCTTTTATGCAGACCTCAATTTCTTTATCCGCAAAGAGATAAGACATTGGCCTTGAGATGCAATATTCTAAAATATCTGGAGGACAGGATTTGATCTATATTTGGAATCTGAAGACCTATATTCAAGCCCTGATCCTGAAACATATTCACTGCATGGTCATAGTTGTCATTTAACCTTTCAATAAGTAGACTAGACAACTCTCTAAGACTTTATGTCACAGATGATCATACATTATTAGAGGGACTTTAAACACCCAGAGTTCCTGTCTTAGATGAAATCACAGGTCTAAATAAAAAATATAAAACAAAGAGAACCTAAATTCAAATTTCACCTATCTTGCTCATTCTCTATGTGACCTTGAGCAATTTACTTAACCTCTCTGGGTCCCAGTTTTGTTGTTTGAAAAATTAGTCCAACCTTCTCAGGTCATTCTACATCAATGAACTTATTTAAAAAAATAATGTATAGGACTAAAACAAACCACTCACCCTATAAAGATGCTGTTCAGTCTCAGCAAGTTTATGGCACACTATGTATGTGTACTAATACAACGATGGAAACTTTTGAGATATCAGAATCAGTCCTATTAAGATTGCAGCATAGGGGCAGCTAGGTGGCACAGTGAATAGAGTACTGGCCCTGGAGTCAGGAGGATCTGAGTTCAAATCTTACCTCAGACACTTAACACATATTAGCCATGTGACCTTGGGCAAGACACTTAAACCCAATAATCCTGTATTCTCCCCTCCATAAAGTAAAAAAAAAAAGTTTGCAGGATCATAAATTTATTGCAGAAGTGACCTTAGAGACCATCTAATCCAAGTTCCTTATTTTACACATGAAGAACTGCTAGAGAACTTATATGACATGACCAGGGTCATACAACTGGTAGGCATCTGAAATAAGATTTGAATCCATATCTTTCTGACTCCAAGTCTGGTACTCCTTTGTCATTCACTTTTCAGTTTTGAAGAAGGCCAATGACATCATGGGATGATGTCTTGATTTCTGTATGAACAAAATTTAAGTGAGTCTCTTCCACGGTCATTCCAGTCCAGTGTCAGGACCAAAGTCAAGATAACTGGTGGTGGCCTGGTAGGCAGTAGACGACTTTGGTGTTTTCGATATCTAACCAACTTCTAAGCATTCCACAGTGCCTGCTTCACCCACTTTCATGACTATTGGAACAAACTGTTCTCTTCACCTATTCCTGGGCAAAGTCTTCACATGCTTGTGGTAAACATCCCCCTAACTCACTGATTGGTCTGAGGCCCATTAGTTACCCTTAATTAGTTTAGCCTGTCTGCTGAAACTATTTTACAAGGGTGTGGCTGCCTGGCATGCTACAGATTTTTGGAGCCACAGGTGAGAGTTGGGTGAAGGTGGATACCAAAGGTGGATGAACAGCCCTGAAAAGGGATCAGCAAGACCTCACCCAGAGGTGCTAGTTCTCCCTGAACACTCCATATATCCCAATCACCGGTAGTAAATCAGGTGCCAGATTGCCAATGCCACAAGCTAAAATGTCTCTGACTGCCCAATTAGAACAGGGTAGCACTTCAGAGAAGGGTCCAATCAGGGCATGGAAAATGCTCACCCATCAAGGTTCTAGCACAGTTGCTTTCAAGGTACAAGTGAGGATAGTGAAACTTTTTTTTTTGCGTGTGTGAGACATACAAGATAAAAAGGTGTTGCTTCAAAAATACAGCTTGGGAACTATTTCATTTTCCCTCACTGCACGGTTAACAGGCAGTTGATCATGTGGAAGTGCATGGTCCAGGTAGCAATTTGCAGTGTTTCTGCATTTTAAAGTGTAGTCCTGTGAAATCACATCATCCTGTCTATATGCTACTTAATTTCAAACAGTTGGGTACACTTGTGAAAATAAATTTTGAATACTGCACAGCTTTTAAAAATTGTATTTGTATACAGAATAATTATTACACACTTTCTTTCAAAATCAATATTTATTTTCCAGGAAGATAAGGAAGACATTAGGTTTTGATATAGAAAATGCTGTTGTTTGGGACTAGAGTAGCTATAATACATAAAAATTGCACTTAGGAAAGTGTTCTGCCCTACAAGCACCCATTGAATGAAAGACATCCAATATGAAGAAGTCATATGGGAAGTCTGGGTTTATTAGCATTTGGGGGGGAATTAAATTTATGATGTTGGGCTTTTCATTCCTATAATAGTTAGGATTTATATATTATTTCAATGTTTGCCAAGCACTTTAGATACAAGGACTCTCAAAATTTTTAACGCCGCAAATGACACTCAGACTTTTGGGACATCCTATGTATTTCCACTTAATCCTGATTTTGATGCAGCCAGGATTCAAATTCAGGTCTTTCTTATTTCAAATCCAGTGTTCCATTCATTTTAAGGACAAAAAACAAGTTTGATGAACTATTTTAGGGGAACTCAATAGATAAAAGATAATTGGGAAAAATTTCAACAAAATATCCAGGAATGAAAAAAAAAATTAGTGAATAGATCTTGAATCTTTGGTAAGTAATTGTCAAAAAACTTGGATATGACCTGGACCAGAAACCACACTGAGTTTCGATGGTATCAAAAGCTAGGTAGAGATCTCAAATTTTTCTTATCTATAGTCATGTTGAGTGTTGTCCAGCCACAATGATGCAATCACGGCAATCCACAGTGGATTAAGTTTATGGTTCTCCATCATTAATATGTATACCAGTTTCAATCTGGGGATTTTCAATACTTAAAACTTTCCCCTTACTAATCTTATTTCTGGTGCTGTGTCTTTAATCATTTTCATGCTCTGAGATTGGGTAGATGACAAATGGAAGGTTCCAGCTCTTCCCTCTTGCTCCCCCAGAACACGGAAACTTAAGGATATTAAGGGCCATCTGAATTAGGTGTTGACTTTCTGCTGGCCTATCCAAGGGCTCTGACTTAGAAAAAAGAAGTACACTTAGAACATTCTTCTGACCCTGGGACTTAATCAAATCCCTGTCTCAACCCATTGGGAATAGCTGAACATTTTCTCCCATGTTTACCCAATCTGAACCTAGCAGCACAGAAGAATCTGGATGTTCTCTTATCTTCTAAAGCAGGAAGAAAAATGAAGCTTGCTCTAAGCAGCTCTAAGAAAACTAATAATAATAAAAAAAGAGGCATAACACCGGCAATTGTGATGTCAGTGACGCTCTATGAAGAGCCTGGCTCACAAAATGATGAATCACTTCCCACCCCTCTAGTAAGTGTCCTCTTAAATAGACATTTGGGAGCCAGCAAGGAAAAAAAAAGACTATAAATAATAATAATAAAAAAAAACCAAACAAAAACAGTTGGATTTTCATGTATTAGAGCAGAGTTGAATTGGCGTTAATACAATATTTACTCTGTGGCTCCTAGGACTGCCTCAATAAAGTTATAGAGTCAGGGAGAAGTCCTTGGCTTTATTTGATTCAGAAACAGGAATGCAGAATGTTAGTAGGTATGAGATTAGGGATGTAAGAACTATAAAATGGTTCTTGTTATTAAGACACGAGAGCTTTAAAGTTATAAATATTGTGTGATAGCTCGCCAGTTTCAGTCCATGCCCAGAATATTGTTGTAAATCCACTCCTATATATCTAAGAGACAAGAACACAAAAGCAGCTCACATAAAAATGAATTGGTGCAGCTAGAGAGAGCTTGAACTTACTATTAAGCCTATATCCTCAGCCATTAAATGTTCTACCCCATTTTCAGTTATGTTAACACTCAAAAGCTCCCTCTTTCTTGTTTTTAACTGCCCACATCTTATAGGGAATGACATCTGGAAGAATGACTCAGAGTCTACAAGCTATCCTGGAAAGCCGTTTTTTGTTTTTTTTAGAAAAGAATTTAGAACACTTTCATAAAGTCTGAATAAGCACAAGTAGCTCCCCTTCAGAGTTCAGGTTCTTAAGGTGCATCTTTTATTTGCAGCATCAGAAACATCCCTTCTGAACATTATTTTTCAGAGACAGGTGCTGCTAAATAAATTAACATGCCTCAGCAAAATGCAAATGAATAGATATTTAAATGGCAGGAATATATATTTCTGCAAACCATGTATTCTGGTAGAATTGAGGAGATAGATTTTCATTGCTTATCCTAGAGAGGGTCTAATGTATCTTAAAAGAATTCACATTTCAACATTTGAGCTTTTCATTATAACCACATTTTTTGTCAGTGTTTATATTCTCAACTTTGATGTACATGTAAGAAAAGTTATATGTTTTTTCAAGAGCTCTTTTGATATTTTAAAGATTCAAAATTGCGTTTTATAGAAATGGACAAAGATGACTTCCCTACAGACAACTTTTATGGCATTTCACAATTCACTGGTTTCTTCAAAGGGCTTCATGGGAATAAGGCATGGATCCAGATGTAGAATCTAGAACATCTACTTGTATAAATTGGAGAAACCATTTAATCTACCTATTTACATGTAGATAGATAGATACAGATACATTATATGTATTTATGATGACCTTATTTCAGATACTACTACTAAACTTAGTCCTAAATTTTTGGATACAGGAGTTTATGATACACGTATCTAGCTGCCATGGTACTAGCAAAGCTAAGCTGAAACTCAGCCATCAATTTTACTCATTGCAATGCAGGCTAGTAGCAAAGTTCTGGTGCCCATGGGAGAAGGTTCTCTTACATCACCCTCCTTAAAATGAAAAGGTCTTTCACGCTTAAAATGAGCATGTCCATTGATTTTTTTTATCGAGGTGGCCGTGAGCTACATATACAATCACAGCGCTCATGATGATCCAGTTGAATATCAATAAGAGCCATATTCTTAGTTTTTCCCTTCCTCTTGAAATGGCCAGGTTCAAATTTCAGCACCTAAAAAGAGAAGGATACTTTCTGTTAGAATGTCTTTTGAGGTTGGCCTCAATCAAACTGCCGTCACTTAATGATACACTTAGTTCAATCAACAGATCTTTGTAAATAGCTTAACTCATGGTGCCTAGCACAGGTCAAATAAGGATGTAGTAAGTAAATAGAAGACATGGACCACATACCTTTTGTAGGTTGGCACTTTCTATCTGTAGCTCTGTTTGGTTTGAACTCTAAGGAATAAGATATCCCACCCAGGATAAAGTGATGACCTGAAATCTCATCTGTATATTGTGTAACTCAACCTTGGATTTCAATACTTTGCCCACTGCCTCAGCCTCCTCTCCCCTCTGATAGGAGAGCAATAAACTCTTCCCACAACTCTCCTTTATTGAAACCTGGATCTGATCTCTCTAGCTAACTCAGCATTTTCTATCTGCAGTCTGCTTGGTTTGAACTACAAGGAACATGATGTCCCTGAGCCAGATACTCTCTAGTATTTTCCCCTCCCCTCTTTCTAGCTTCTTTTTATGTCTTCCCACATTAGACTGGCAGCTCCTTGAGGGCAAGGACTGGCTTTCTTTTTCATAATTGTGTCCCTAGCACTTAGCACAGTGCATGGCAAATAGTAGGCACTTAATAAATGTTTAATGAAATGAACTGAATCAGTTTATAGGATTTTGATTAAGACCAGTTAATTTTTACTATAGGAAAAAGTCAACAAATTTCACATATATAGTTTATACTTAGAATGTCAAGGCAAAATTGTTTTCTTAAAGCAATAATAGTATACATGTAGTGCTTTATGCTTTGCAAAATGCTTCACATGTAATATCTCATTTGATCTTCATAAAAATCCTGTGAGGGAGGAGCTTAAGTTAAGTTAAGAAAGTTTTTAAGTTAAGAAAGGTTTAGTGACTCAGCCAGTGTTGCATAGATAGTAGGTCAATCAGGCAAAATTTGAACTCAGATGTTCCTGATTCCGAGTCTAGGATTCTATCCCCTGTGCCACCTTGCTGTCCCACTCTGCTTTGATATAGGTGTGGCCCTAACTAGATAAAATCTTGACGATTTTGCAGGTATGGCATGTTTATTGAATGGAAGGATAAATGAAACTTGCAGTTCACAGCAAAGATTCAGGCTCTACCTCTATATGTTACTGTTTAATCAAAGCATCAACTCTTAAATGAATAATTATCATCTTGCTTTGAAGAAGTTCAGATAGAATGTTAATTAATTTAATAAGCATCCTCTCATGTTGCAGATACTGGAAAGGTTTCAAACTGAGGAACCATGTCTACATATAAATATAATTGTGAAAATTAAAAAAAAATGTTTTGATCATATGTGCACTTATGTATCTTTCATGTGTATTTTCTCTTTACTTCTTTTAAATCATAAGCCCCTTGAAGGTAGAAAAGTGTGTTGTGCTGGAAAAATAATTGGATTTGAAGGTAGGAGACCTGGGAGCCAGTCCTGGATCCAAAACTTACTACTGATGTGACCATGTTTCCTAAAACGCAATACCTATACTACTTACAATGGTGGTTATGAGGAAAGTAGTAATATCAATGTGGGTTATTATTATTATCAATAATAATTGATAACTGAGCCAGTGACTCAGTGGATAGAGCACTCAACCTGGAGTCAGGAAGACCTGAGTTCAAATCCAGCCACAGACACTTATGGATCCACTAGAGAAGGAAGTGGCAAACTTCTCCAGTATCTCTGCCAAGAAAATCCCAAATGGGGTCATGACGGTTCGGTCATGACAAAAATGACTCAAAAACAACAAAGTCGTTATTAGTACTATTTCCCTTATTCATCTCTTAAGAGTACCAAATACAATGGAAATCACATAGTGCTTTACTTTTGTCCTTAATCAATGTCAAAAAGAGGCAAAGGATTTGTGTATAGCAAAAATCATTAGGTTTGAGTCTGAAGCAAGTTTATGGCTCTGTGATGGATCAGTTACTTGATACAGGGAAAGTCACATCACTGTCTGCCTTAAGTTCATTCTCTAAAATGACAATACTTATACTACCTACTTCACAGCATGTTTGTGGGTAATTTTCTTTGTAGTTGCAGCTATAACTTGTCATCTGAACATCAGCTATGGCTACGAATTACCGGTCTCTAGAAGAGTGTATGACATCCCCATCACACATTATTCTCGTCATGAGCACAATCTTCACAATAACTGTCATAAATCATCTATGTCCTATTTTGTCTTATTATATACGCACAACATCTACACTTTATCTAGTGGCAAGAGGCATTGGCATTTAAGCACAAAATTAATTAAGTATAAAAATAAGCATTCATTAAGTATCTATTATGCCCCAGGCATTGTGCTAAGCATTGGAGATGCAAAGAAAGGAAAATATCAGTCTTCTGGTATCATAATTAAAAAAAAACCAAATGTGGTAGCTATAAAAATAGAACATTTAGTAATTGAAATGAAACATTTAAGCAGGCTATGGGCAGTGGCCAATGTAAATCTCTTCTTCTTTTTCTTCAAGGATTTGCCTTGATCCCCTTAGATCACTACATGCACCATATCAAAGCTATAAGATGATGTTTTTTACTATAGATGAATGCTTGGAGAAAAAAAAAGTGGACTAAGATCTCATGGCTAGAAATTTGTGATTCTTACTCACATCTATCTTCCATTTTATAGATTATGACTCAATCTTACCTTGAACTCCAATCACAACCAGAATTTGGTATGTATCAGGGAACAAACTTGAAATATAAACAAATATACTATAATAGAGTCCTGGACCTGGAGTCAGGAAGATAATGGTTCAATTCTTACCTATAGCTTACTTGTGATGTTCCCATGGCCAATTCACACTTAACTTTCTTGAGTCACATTAATTAACTTATAGATAGTGTTATAGTATAGTTATAGTGGAGGGAGTTCCTATGTGGATGAAATCAGAGATGTTTGACACATCAGTGGTATCCTGGTTTATTGTCTCATGACTATGAATCTGCCTACCTAACTACTCTACAAGCTCCTTGGTGGCAGGAAAGCTGTCTTATTCTCTTCTTATTTCTCCTGCAGCCCTGTGTAGTCCTGGGTACACAACAAGAACTCAGTAAATATTTCTTGGTGTGGAGCTGAACAGTGGGGGCAGTGATGTCAGTCATTCAGGGGGTTTGTAAGAGAGGGCAAAGAAACACGAATGGTATCCTTTCCTCTTCTCTTGACCACAAATCCTCAGCCATTTTCACTGTTTCCCACACTCAGATTTTATCTGGGAAAGCAAGATGACTGGTTATAGGTTATCTGGCTACCTTGGAAGTGAATATAGAAGAAAATGGGTTACAGCAGCTCAAGGAAACCTGTCCTTGGGTGCCATCAAGCACAGCTGGCTGGTCTGTGAGTCAGCCCCAGATGCCATTTGGTGAAAATGAATAGATTTTAATCAGACAGAAAACACCTCCTATCACAGGGGTGAGAGGAGTTGGGGGAGAGAGAAACAAAGGTCTAGAAAACAAAATGGGAGAACCAAGTCCAGAGGATGGAAACAGTGTCTGCCCCGGACCAGCTTTTTCCTGCTCAGAAGTAGTAAAGTTCAATGAACAATATTTGAAAGGCATTTAAATGACAAGTATTTAAAAGCAGCCCTCCCCCCATACATAACACGCATTCCCCGCCCCACACTTACCTTTGCTTTACCCTATCCTATCTCAAGCTTGGTTGGCATTCATAATAAAATTAATACTAAAAAAGTAAAGCAAATGCTTCTCATACCTTTTCTGGCTATCCATATTGCTCCACTTCATTAAAGATATGAAAGCATGACTGTGATCCCTTGGGTCAGTCTCCTTGGCAAAATGTCATGGAACACTAGACCCCTACCACTCTGTTAAGGATTTCTCAAAAAATGAATTAAGCCTTTTGCTCAAAGGCACTCAGCATATTTTCCAGTCTTTCAAAAAAAATCCGCTCCAGTAGAAACTATTTAAAAGAGACCACTATCAAAGGCTGACAATTTCAAATGATTGGCATCCAAAAAAGCCGAGCCCCGTCGAACAGCTTTCTCATTTGATGGCAAACAAAAGTGCCTGCTGTGGGTTGAGAGCAGAGATCTGGGCAGTATTTACGCTAACTGGCCTCCCAACTGCTTGGGGATTTTCCTTGTGTTTTATATTAAGAAACATGAGCAGGGTATATATGTGTTTTGCTGATAAGAAGAGAGAAATGAATTGGCAGACTCTTTCCCAGACAAGACAGGAAAGCCATGTTTGAACAAAATGGAAATTGGACTGCTCTCTTGGCTGATCACAGCACTGATGTTCAAAGCTTTCAGGCGACGTAATCGTCTTGGGTTCAGGTACACAGGACCGAATGGAAGAAGAAAGCAAAGCTGATTTGAGTAGCATTGAAAGCTAAAAGAAGAATGAAAAGCTTTTATCTAGACAAGCAAACTGGCTGGTTACAGGTTATCTGGCCACCTTTGAAGGGAAGATACTGCCGAATGGGTTACAGTAGCTCAAGGAAGCCTATTCGTGGGTGCCATAAAACACAAATTTCCTGCCAGTTGGTCCATCAGTCATGGGCTCACAGAATATTTGGAGAAAATGAAATGACTTGAATCAGGCAGAAAATGACTCCTGTGGTGTGTGTGTGGGGGTGGGGTGTAGAGAAAATCAGGAAATTCTGGTTCCATTGGGGTGAGGGGGGGGAAATCCTGGTTTTCCCACTGACCTTTCAACCTTACTGAAGCCAAGGAATGCCTGATGTGGACAATTAGAGTTATACAAAAGCAACATGCCTGACCAGTTTCCAGTGGCATTGGGTTTGGAAAGGTAGCATGGCCTAGTACAAAAAGTACTGGACCAAGAGCAAGAGGACTTGGGTTTGAATCTTCCCTCTTGCTACTTACTGCCTATATGATCCTTGAAGAAAAAAGGAAAGAAGCATTTATTAAGTGACAGGTACTGGGTTAAGTGCTATACAAATATCTCATTTGATCCTTACAAGAACCCAAGGAAGTAGGTGTTATTATCCTTTTTTATAGCTGAGGAAACTGAGGCAGACAGTGGTTAAGTGACTTGCCCAGGGTCACACAGCTAGTGAGTGACTGAGGCCAAATTTGAGCTCAGGTCTTTCTGACTCTAGGGTCAATGCTCTAGCCACTGTGTGACCTGGCTGCCTTTTGAGTAAGTACTTTCATCTTGGTGGAGATCATTTTTCCTAACTGTAAAACAAGAGAGTTGAATTCGATGGCCTCTGAAGTCTCTTCCAGCTCTATATGAAAAGAAACCTATAAAATCCATGACTGCAACCAGCTGATATCTAAGGTCTCTTTCAGCTGTAAATGAACCTATGATGCTTTCTCTGTGGAGGTCTTCAAGCAAAGATTGAAGATCACTTTTCAGGTGTGAGGAAGAAGGTATTCTTAGGTACAGGTTGGACAAGATAGACTCAGAGATTCTGTGATGCTAAAGAAAGAATGCTGGAGGCGGGCTTGACATTCTTGGTCCCAAGATGCACAATCAGAGATGCTCAGTTTTGCATTTGCAAATTACCATATCATGAAGTATATTTAACTACAGTTACTCGCTTCGTTGCCAATAAACCACTGAATGAATTATTGCCATTATGCTATTATACTAATAAAACAATATCATGCATAAGAGTGATCTGCTGAGTTGGACTCTTGTTTATTGGGCATATAAAAAAGGTTGTTATGGCCTTGTAACAGTTCTCAAATTAATGGCTGACACAGGAACACAAGTGCATATTTCAGAACAAACACATTGTGTAAACCTGGGTCATTAAGAGTTTATTTAAGATTCTGCCCAACTTCTGAGGCAGATGGTACATGTTATATGTCATTTCCCCCCTTCAAAATAAGAGAAAGCCCTCCTTCAATTTTTTCCCATTTTCCCTGTCTCTTTACTTCCAAAGCCTCTAATGCTTTTGAAAAAAAGTGCACAGAATCAGCTTTCTCGAGGGTTCACAATGAGCAAGCCTGATGAGTGAAAATATCACATGAAAGGGAAAGGAAATCATATTATTATATCTGAAGTGATTAATTGTTGACCTTACAGGCAATGGAAATGATGGTGGTTGAAAGGTGAGACAGTCTTCAAAAGAGAAGAATCCACAAGTAGATGACTCAACAAGCCTCACATTCATATCATGTGCACATTGTTGAGTTTAGAGGAGGAAAAGGAAGGGGAATAATAACTAATATTTTATGTCATGTCTTCAAATGTTCATAGTGTTTTATATCAAGGCAAAACAACCTTCGCATGTAGGTACTACAAGTGTTATCATTCTCATTGTGTAGATAAGAAGGTGGTTGTTGTCATTTGTCTTTCCTTCTTGAAGAGGACCAGGACACCAGGAAGATGATGCCATGACTTGCAGGTGACTTGGATTTAAGTGAGGCAGGACATGTATGAGATCACCAGCCTCACTTTCTCCTCCTAATAATTGGTAGCATTGATATATAGTGCCCGCTATTTGCCAGGCATTGTACTAAGCACTTTTATTATTATTATTATTATTATTATTATTATTATTATTATTATTTGCTTTTTGGAGGTGAGAGGGCAGGGCAATTGGGGTTAAGTGACTTGCTGAAGGTCATGTGGCTGGTAAGTGTTAAATGTTTGAGGTCAGATTTGAACCCAGGTCCCCTTGACTTCACGGCTGGTGCTCTATTCACTGCACCACCTAGCCACCCCTGTATTAAGTACTTTAGAAATATTATCTGGGGCAGTTAGATGGTGCAATGGATAGAACACCAGTCCTGGAGTTAGGAGGACCTGAGTTTAAATCTGGTCTCAGACACTTGACACTATCTATGTGGCCCTGGGCAAATCACTTATCCCCAATTACTTTGTGTGTGTGTGTGTGTGTGTGTGTGTTTGTGTGTGTGTATGTGTTATCTGAGGTTAGATTTGAACTCTGGATCTACTGACTTAAGGCCCAACGCTCTGTCCACTGCTCCACCTAGTTGCTCAAACAGACTTTTCCCATGAATCTCACAGCTAGAAAGTGCTAGAGGCAGAATGTAAATGCAGGACTTCAAGTCCAACACTCTATCCACTCAAGAAGGGTATTCCAACCTACAAAGTCACCCTGCATTTTCAAAATGCTGCCTCTGTATGTGTGGTAATTTATTTCCATTGGAAATTTTTCCTCCATTCTTTAGGGATTTAACTATGCAGTAGCTGTTTGAATGCCCAAGAGATCATCCTTAATGGCCAATACCTGCTGACTACAGTCAACCTTACTGCAGAAAAATGGAAGAAATGTCAGAGGACAGTTCTCATCATCAGCAGGTGGTCACTGGGGCTGATATATCTGTGAGGTATTAATGGGAATTCCTAGATGATAGTTCCTATGAGATGATTTTGGCAAGAAGGGAAAGTGTGAACCTCAGTGTGTGGCCTGTGCTAAGAATCTGCACATTTTTGAATGGTTTTAGGGTGACTATTCACCTTGTGAAGTTTCTCTTCTGAGAAGAGTTTCTCTTCTCTTCTGAGACTAAAGGGAAGAGAGAAGTGAAAACTGATTTGAATGAGAAGAACAGACTTGGAGTAAAAAGTAATATCAATGACTCAAATTTTTATACTGCTTTAAAATTCATGAAGGATTTTGACATCCGTAGTCACATTTGAGCCACACAATAACCCTGTGAGGTGGGAAAGGCTCTCATTTTATAGATGAAAGAGCCAGTAAATTTCCAAAAGTAGTTTGAATAGCAATCAACCCCAAAGTTTCCATTATGATTTTGAATCTGCATGGCACTTTAGGAGTGGAGGGTATTATCCAACCACCAAATACTAATTATTTCTCATACCACTTCAGTATGATAAAATTTATAAGAAAAAGTTAAGGGTCGACAGGTTCAAACTTGATAATCATAGGATTTTGTAAGTGGAAATGAACTTCTTTAACCAATAAGGCAATTCAGGACTAGAAAGGTGAAAATGACTTTGCCCAAAGACACGTAGCTATGTGGGAGCAAAGGCAAGATTCCAAGTCTCCCAACACCCAGCCTATTGCTCTTTCCAAGTGATAATGTACTGCCTCTATATTAGAAAACTGAGAAAGGCTTAATTGAAGGGAAAGGGATATTCTCAAAGGGAAAGAATTCTTGGCTCTGAGCTAAAAGCACACACCAGAACTTTGTATAAGAGGAGCGATATCACAGACCAATATTTTTCTTTTTTATGGTGATAACCAAAAATCAGTGCTCTTATTTTCTTGTGTATGCGTGAACAAGAAGGGGAGTAAAAGGAGAATGAGGATTGTTACTCATTCAAAAAATAACTTTTGTTTATATTTGTATGGAAGAAAGCAAGACCTCCTGTTTATATATCTATGGTTTGATGCTTAATGATACTTGGTTACTTATTTTATACATTAAGATAGCTGTACTCATCAACTAGGCCTCATATTATAAACATAAAGTAGAGACTGTAAAGTGATGTAAGATACCACATTTGTACTTAACTATAGCTCACCTAACATTATTAATAATCCTATAAAAATACAGTATTACATGAAAAAAAAATCACATTGGGATACAAAGCAGGAGCAAAGTTATATATTGGAAATGTCTTTCTGAGAGGTTGAAAATAATCATACCTAGATTAAAATGTCTTTACAAAGACCTAAGAATATATAATCTTTATATTAGTAATGCAATCTACAAAGGAGGAGGAGGAGGAAGAGGAAGAGGAGGAGGAGGAGGAGAAAATGTTGAATTGGTCTATTGCAAGGGAGGGAAACCTGCTCCTAATTAATTAGCCCCATTATATCCAAAATAATCTATCACTCCATGGGTGATATGCCTGAATCTCCCACATTCTCCATATACCCTCACAACTTCAGGTAGTAGTGCATCTCTACTTGCATGTTAGCAGAGAGTATTTTGAGTACTTCTCAGGTCATCTAAACAAAAACAGGGGAGTGAAGGAGAAAAATACCAGTCCAGAAAATGTTTTCCAATTGGTCTAAGCAACAAATGCTCCACTGTGAGCTACTCGAGCTCTTTACCAATCACAAGTTGGGGAGGGATTTTCGCTCAAGATAGCAGCCTAATAATGTATAGAGGGAAGTTTTAATATGAGGGTGGGGTTTAGTTATTTAACATTAGCAACGTTACTATAAGATGATCAGACTGGCAAATATTCATTCACTCGGGGGTCTTTGGATGCTGTGGAACTGCTCAGTAGCATAAATATCTCCAAACAGTGTGGCTATTGCTAATGGATCAATATCTTATCAATTTGCCAAACAGCAAATTAGCTTCTATTTATATCACTCTGCTTTCTCAAGGACTCTGCGATTTTTGCAAAAATGGAGGTGGTCAGGGTATAAAACAGTGGTTAAAAAGTGGTAGTAATATTAGAAATTACTAGGGAATATTTTGTAGTTTCTCATTCATGATCAGATTTAGGAAACAATTGAACATTAGATCAAATGCTTGTTGCCCACTAAAATTCTATAGCATCTACTTTTCCTAAAATTATCTACAATCCTTTTTTATATGTCACATCTTCTTAGATGCTCAGAATGACTTTCAGAAAACCTCAGTTGTGCTAAATATGAGTTTGTGAGAACAGGAAATAATTCTAAATGATATGTTTGTACTCCATTACACACACACACACACACACACACACGCAAATGTTTAAAGTTTTCATGTTATAAGAAGTAAGAAAAGTGAAGGAAAGGGATGAGAGTAAGTCTCATTTCAAGCTTTGTAATTTGTGAGTTTTGTTCTTTAAATGCTTTGGGCTTGTGCTGAGCCTGGTCATGTTTGCACAGAGAGGCGGAGGTTTACACAGTGTGAAAAATTCCAGTTTACCACCTTAAGGGTGCTCATCCCTCATAGAATCTCATTTCACATCTCATCAGTTACCTCAATGAAATGAGGAAACAGATTTCTCATTTCTGTAACATGGGAATATACAGGGTGGATGGTCAAGACCCAGGAGTAAGAACAAACCAACAAAAAATCCCCAAACTGTGATCAGTCATCCATAGTATTCTTTCCTATGAACTAAACCTAAGCTTTATTCCACTTTGTAAAATTAGGTAACTTTTCTCAGGAAAAAATATCTGCTCATTTATAGGAGCCCCTGTGCATAGTGCTATGTCATACTTTGAGGAACATTTTAAGAATTATAGGTGAAACTTGGCTTGGATGTGCATTAAAGGTATAATACTGTTGCTGCTGGGCCTAGGATACAAGTACTTTTGTTTTCTGTCATTTGTAACGAATCATAAAAATGGGAGGTGAGGAGAATGCTGAGGATATAGTATATCTTGATTTTATCAAAATTATTGCTAAAGTTCCTCATGCTATCCTTGTGGAAAAGATGGAGGGATATGGAAGAGATGATTATATAAATGTGTATTCAGAACTGGATAATGCATTGATGACAATATGCAACGAATTCACCAATGGAGCCCCTCAGAGACTGCTGCTTGGTCTTGTGGTATTTTACATGGATGGCAAACTCATCAAATTTGCAGATGATGCTGCGTTTTTGCCTTTTGTTGTATTTTCAGTGCTTGGCACAGTGCCAGGCACAATAAGGACTTAAAAATATTTGTTGATGATACAACCTTAGGAGAGACAGCTAACACTCTAGATCAAGTGAATAAGATTAAAATATAATTGGGAAATGTTTAGCAAAATAAATGCAAATACAATTCAACACTGATAATATTAATTTGCATTTATGTCAATTGGTTGCCCAGATCCCTTTCTAATTCTAGTGTTTTATCTCTGATAATTATTTCCTATTTATCTAGATTTGTTTTCATGTTGTCTTTCCCTCTATTATACTGTAAGCTCTTTGAGTACAGGAACTTTGTTTTGCCTTTGCACAATGCCTGACACACAGAAGGCACGTAGTAAATGTTTTTTAATTGATGATTGAGTTGGACACCAATGGACTAGATGACAGAGATAGGGACCAGAAGAATCTTGAAAGGCTAGAGCCTTACAGATGAAATTCAATAAGGATACAGGTACAATCTTGCACATGGTTGTAAGATAATAAAAAAAAAATCTTCAGAAGTAAAAGACAGAGGACACATGGAGAGATGGCAGCTGTTTTGAAAAAAAGATGTGCAGTTCTATGAGTCAGCAGAGTGATGTGGCAGCCAAAAATGCTAATTCAACCTTGAGTTATATTAAGAGGGGGCAAAGGTTCTGGGAATAAAGAGGGGATAACCTCCTCAGACCTCATGTGTTCCATTGTGGAAACCCCAGTTTAAGAATGACATTGATAAGGTGGAGAGTATCCAGGTGAGTGTGCATGCTTAGCAAGAAGAAAAGAAAACCTGAGGAGAGGTAGGGAATGACATGGTAGATGTCTTCAAGTATCTGAAAGGCTGTCATGTTGAGGAAGACAGAACCAGAAGCAATGGGGAGAAGTTGTTAAGAGACATGTTTAGGCTCAATGTCAAGAAATGCTTCCTAACAATTAGAGTTGTACAAAAGCGGAGTGGGTGATCTCAAGAGGTGGTGGGTTCCTATCCCTAGAGGTCTTCAAGCAGAGGCTCAATAAGATGAGCATTTATTGAGTATGTTATGTCGGGGAACTCTTTCATGTGGGGTCAGACTAGATGACCAATGAGGCTCCCCCAAACTCTCAAATTTTGTGGTTCTCTGAATGTCAATTAATAAACATTTATTATGTGTTTACCATGTGGCAGTCACTGTGCTAAGCACTGGGGATACAAAAAGAGGCAAAAGATAGTCCCTGCCCTCAAGATGCTTACAATCTAATGGGAGGAGTTCACTTATTAGGCTTCTTAGAGCTTGGATATAAAGATGTATAGGCAGATACTTTTAAGACAAAAAGGAATGTTTTGTGCATGCCTGCCCTTTAGTATCTCCTTCCTTGGGAGAAGCAGTATGGAATATTGGAGAGAACACCAGACTTGGAGTGAGAGGAACTAGGCTTGAGTTCTGACTCTATCACTTCCGAGTAGTGTGAGGTGGGTTAAGATCATGCTACTTCTCTGAACCTCAGTTTCCCTATCTGCAAAATGGAGGCCAAAACTTGTTACTACCAGTTGGCTCAGTGGATAGAGCACTGGGCCTAAAGTCAGGAAGACCTGAGTTCAAATCTGGCCTCAGAGACTCTTAAAAGTTATGTGATTCTGGGCAAGTCACTTAACCTCCTTCTGTCTCAGTTTTCTCAACTTTAAAATGGGGATCTCCCCGGGTTGTTTTTAGGATGAAATGTAAAAATATTTGTTAAGCACACAGCCTAGTACCTGGCACATAGCAGGCACTTAATAATTGTTTCTTTCCTTCCCATATAGGGTTGTTGTGAAGAAAGTTCTTTGCACACTTTAAAGTGCTACTGAAATATGAGCTATTGCAATATTGTCCATTATTGAAAAAAAATACTCTGGCTTCTGTATGTCTATCAGAAGTACTATCTATATCTATATCTGTATGAATATCAGAAGTATTATCTATATCTATATCTGATGTCTATCAGAAGTACTCACCTGCCAGCCACCATCTTTTGGAGCTAGCCTAGAAAAGGTACAAGCAGAGTCTTTTACCCTCTCCACAGCTCTTGCATCCCTGGGTTTCAACTTCCTCTTGTCTTAACAGGACACGGTGGCACTAGATGGCATCTGAGGTTCCTTTCAGTTTTAAAACTTTGATCCTTTAATCTCTATTCTCACTCTCAATAATGTTCCCATATAGTTCTTACAACATTATGTATCTCAAAAGAGGCAGAAAGGTCATCTAGTCCTACCAACGCCTGAATAAGATACTCCTCCACAACATAAACGACTTTACCGAAAGACATCTATTGAGAAGAAACCTGTTAACTTCTGAAGGAGCCCATTCTATTTATCATCATCATCATCATCATTTTTTTTACAGCTTTACTTTTTAGGAGTTATTTCCTTTCATTCAGCCAGAAGCAGGTATATGCTGGGAAATGTTTAACTACTGGCTCTCTGAAAATACATGACACATTTTGGAGTTTAATATTTTCTCCATCACTTTCTCAAGTCTAGAAAATTAACAAAATAATAATTCAAGTCTTAATTTGTAGCTTTTGCTGAAATCCATGATGTAAATGCTGAAAATTTAACAATGGGCTCTTGTGAGCTGGTATGAGTTAATTCTAAAATCTCATTGGCTGGAACCTCTCTCTTTTTGCAAGTTCCATCTATTGCTGCTACTATCCTTTGGGCCGAGCAGAACCAATCTAAATACCTCCTCCCTCTGGAAATCGCTCAGTTACTTTAGGAGAGAGCAGCTATCAAGCCTTCCTTTCATCTCTTATCTAGGCCAAATATGGACAGATTCTTTAAGCAGTCTCTGGCATGGTCTCCAATCCTCTTGCCATCCTGACTGCTTTCTCTAGGGATGCAATCCACCTTGTCTGTGCCCTTCCTAAAAATGTAGTACACAGAAATGAACCTGATACTTCAGTTGTGGACTAAAGCAAGGAAAAGTATACAAGCGGGACTATGGCTTTCTTAGGTCTAGTTACTATTCCTGTTTTAAGATAGTTTAGGATGGCATTAGCTTATTTTGGCTGCCATGTCTTATATTGACTTTGTAATCCATTAAAATCCTCAGATAATTTTACATAAATTGTAATCTAACCATCCTCTCCAATCTTGCTATGAAATGGATTCGTCCAAATCCAAGAGTAGAACTCTACTTTTTTTATAACTTTTTTTTTTTTTTTTTAGATTTGGCCCAGATGTTAGGATTTTTTTGGTTGTACTGATCAGTGAGTGTGTTTATCTTTCCTAGCTTCAGGTCATCTGCAAATATGATAAGCCTTTATCTGAGTCATTGATAAAACATAAAAAACCCCAAACACTGCAAGGCAAAGAGATTCCTAGGTGCATATGATTTAGATACCTATCTCAAACTTGGCATGGACACTTCAATGGCTACTCTTCTTCTGACTGATAGCTCCTCCCATCACCTCCATTTATGTTTTCTTCTCTAGGAGTACTTGGGTCTTTCTTTACCACACCCACACTATGTGCCAGGTATTCTCCTCCCTCCTTCCTTTCCAGCTTACTTTTATGCACCATCTTCCCCCGTGAGATGGTGAGCTCCTTGAGGCCAAGGGCAGACTTTCTCTCTGCTCATTTGCAAACCCAGAAGTTAGTATACTGCCTGGTACATGGTAAGTGCTTAAGAGATCATTGCTGACTGGCAGTTGTCCCCCCATTCCCAATTACCAATGATCTAAGCTAGATCTCCCCATGATGCATCATAAAGATAGCATAATATTAATGGTAACTTCTATTTATATAGTTCTTTAAGGTCTACACATGTTTTATATATGTAACATCTCCAATATGCTTCACTTTTTTTAAAATTAGGACATCTGCCTCTTTATACCATTGTCACTAATCTCCCTTATGCATAGATCTTAATCATGTCACAACTCTGCTCAAAAGTTATTCAGTGGCTACCTAATCCCTAAGGAGTAAAATTCGAACTGCTTTCCTGGGATTCAAATCCTACTATTATCTTATGACATACTTTTGTTTTAATCTCATTTGTCTTTATCCCTCTTTATGCAAATTATGTTCCATCTACTGGACCATTCTCTGCCCTTAAAACCTGAACCCAATTGTCATACCTATGTGCCTTTGTTAAAATCCTATTCTCTATTCCATCTTTATTTGCCTCCTCTTTCAATTCCTACTCGTTCTTTAAAGTCCTACTCAAATTGTACTTAAGTCAGAAAGGCTTCTCTGATCCCTTCTGTTAGTACCACATTTCTCTGCAGATTTCACATAGATTTTTTTCTGTAACATAATGCACTTATGAATTTTCTTTTTACAAGACCTGTGATTTAATCAATATAAGGATGTCTGGGTGAGGAAATTTTTCTCCCAATACAGGGTGGCACCTCTTCTGCAGTATATAGTCTTAGAGATTTGCCTGGGGCACCTGCCCAGGATCACAGAGCCAGCATGTATAAATGAGAGTTGAACTTGGGTCTTCCTGATTCTAAGGCCTATTCTTCATCTGGTATGATTACTGCCCCTCATGTAACATTGCATCTTATACATATCTCTGTTGGAGTAAAGTCTTGTAGGAAATATATTTACTTCTATTGTACTGTAATATCCTTGAAAACAGGGGTAGTGACTTTATCAAAATCTTGTATTTTCTTCTGCCCCAAGGATGTGTGCACACAGAGGGTACTTAATAAACATTTCTTGACACTGTCAATCTCTGCCTTCTGAGATAAGGGTTAAATACACACACACACACACACACACACACACACACAAGTTAAAAAGTGTTTAAGACCTGAGAACCAGTTCTAGTTCTTCCACCAACTAGTTCTGTCACCTTGGGCAAATCTTTTCACCTCAGTTTCCCCATATGTATAATGAAGGAGTGGGGTTCCAGAATCTCAAAAGTTCATTCCAGCTCAAACACTCTAGGCTTCTATGATACTCTGGTGACTGGGAATGGAATATAAATGAAAATAAGTCTGTACAATAACATCAAAGTCCTGGGCACTGAGGGCTATAACTCAAATTTATCACTAACTTGAGACATAGTTATTTCACAGATTATTTTGGCTCCAGCTATGACTGGATTTTTGTCCTCAGGGTATGACTAAACACCACAAAATCCAGGTTCTTAGAAGTGAAGGACAGCATCCAATTCTGAGTTCATTAAGTCATAAAGTTCAATGAAGAACAAAGATCGGTAAATGGCTGGACAAACCTTTGCATTCTCTGGATATGAGTGTCTGCCTCGGAACACTGTGGGGAGAAGCAGATAATATTTTGGCCAAGAAAATAACAAACTAGCAACATTCAATAGAGCCTGAAATAATGTGGTTTCTCCCAAGTAAACCAAACATAATCATATTCATCTGCAACCTCATTTTCATATACTTAGGAAGCTTTTTGAGGACAGAAAATATTACCTGAATTAATCTGGAGTCTTCCATGTTTCCTTAGAGGCTAGCAAGAACCTATGCAGTCACAGCAAATCAGAAATCCAAAAGTTAAGGTAGCACTTTTCCTGTGATAGAATAATGTGACGTAGTAGATAAAGAGTCACTTGAAGCCATGAAGACCTGAGTTCAATTCCTACCTTTAACTCATGCTGGCTATGTGATTCTAGAAAAGTCGTTTAACCTTTTTGTGTTCTATTGAGGCAACTCTCTAAGACTAAAGGTTGTAGAACTGTTGACCTGCACTGGTGGAGGAAGCTTCCTCACTTGGGGGTTCATCACAGTGAAAATGCAGGTTCAGTCCCTATCCTCAGTTCCTATTATAGAGTAAGATGTTACCTTTTTTATATTGAAAGTACATCCAGAGTGAGCAAAGGTCTCACTGATGGACTTATCTCCCTGTAGTCTTCATCATGCTTATTGTTAGACTTAATGAACAAAAGTTTGGATATTGCCCATTGCTTTTAAGAGCCTAGAAGTTGCAGTGACATCCTAGAAATAAAGAGACAAATGATGTCTTCCAGGAGGGAGCAAAAATAACCTGTGGGGATCCCCAGAAGCTGAAGTGAGTAATAAATGTGAGTTGGGTCAGTCTCTCATTCCATGCTCTCTGCATGGCTGATATAGATGAAGAGAACAGAGCACAGCATCCCAACAAAGAAAGGCCCTGAGGAAATACCTCGTGGTACTTTTTCACAGTCTTCCCTGAGGAGCATGTGCAGGATTTCCAGTTATTAGATCCACAGCCACAGTTCCCACCACAGCGCTGGACGAGGAGGCACCGTGGAAAGAAAACGACATTGGTCAGCCTGAGCTCCTCTCTCAAATTGACAGAGTAGTTCCTTGGAGTGCAACTGTAGCGCTTGACGTCATCATTCAGGCGATCCAGGTCCACTGTAATGCAAATAACATATGTGTGGACATGTATTTTAAAAATTCAAATGAAAGCATTGCAGAACTCATATGTGTCTGGAGGGCCCGTTCAGTCCTTGGATGCAAGCCCACTACTCTATATATCTAACAAATGAGACTCTTACTTCTCTCAGGATCTTATCTGCCCTCCAAAAATAATAAAACGCTTGGCCAGGATCTATAACAGGCTCATATTTCTTTATGTCATTTTTCATCCAATCAAATTTTTTTTCAGGGGGTGGGGTGGGGTTAGGGTTGACTTACTCTGCAATGCAAAGTTTTTTTAAAAAGGCAGAATGAAAATTAATATTTTTAAAAAGTCTTGACCATAATCTATAGATAATAGAAATTATTCAGAGAATGTTTTAGGAGGGAACTTGATTATTTTAAGGGAGAAAAGTTATATTTTAAAATGATATCTTTAGATAAAGAGTGAGCCTTAGGTCAGGGAGACCTAGATTCGATCCCTGACTCTGAAACATACCTTGTGACTGTAGACAAGTTACTTAACCTCCCAGGGTTCCTAGATAACTCTTTAGAACACTAGAAGTTATAGTATATAGATGTATTGCTGATCAGAACAGGTAGAAGGAATTTCCACATGGGGTTTCCTTAACAAATCAACAGATAAAATCATAATCTGGACCTTCCAATGCACATCTATATGTATACATATGTGTATATATTGATATATTTATAATTAATGTCAGATATATTTTACATCTACCTGTGTCTACTGGTTTATATATTTATTTTATTTGGAAATATAAATTTCTGTCATGTCGATGTCTTTGTTACAGTCCCTTGCTACAATGAATATGTGTGAAAAATGAAAGGTATTTATTAAATGCCTACCACGTACCAAGCATTGTGCCAGTTGTTGGATATACAAATAGAAAAGCAAGCTCTGAAATCCAAAGGCATAGTGGACCTTTCCCTGCTCACCACACTGTGGTATAGGATTAGAAGGGAGGACCCTGAGGAGTTCCTCAAGCCTTTTTCTATTAGTACTTCAGTATAATTAGTTTGTCCAATCATATAATTGTCACCTTGGTGGGAAGGGAGAGCCTGAATCTGAAGGGATGAGGTATGTGACCAGTGAGAACAGAGGTAGAGAGATGGTAGCAGCAAAGGGTATACATGCGTGTGTATGTGGGTGTACATACAGAGGCTCAAGTGTAGCACTGTGGAGGAAGCTTTTGGGACTATCTCTAAGAGAGCTCTTGGCCTATACTCTACCCACTTCCACAGGAAGCAAGTGATCAATAATTCCTGCATTTATTAATGGGATGAGTCAATACTCACGCATACAAATGGATTCATTTATTAATTTTGCCTAACAGACTCAGCTGTTTGGGGGGATTCATTTCTACTAAGAAATATACTGCAAACTTCTGACTGGATCAAAATGATTTATTTATGTGAAATAAAAATTATTTTCTGTTTCAATATTTTTCAACCCATAATCTCAAAATCCTGAAACATATACTTTTGTCCATCCATCCATCCATTCATCTAAAACCTTTGGGAGCTAGGGACATAATTTCAAATTTCCCACAAGAAAAATAATAGGAATAATTCCACTTGAATTTCTCAGGATTTAGTCTCCATTCCTTAATGTAATTCACTTAAACAGTTACAAAAAGTCTAGGTACCTTTCTAGGGAGCAAGGAACCCCATGCAGGGAATCCACAAAACTGGGTGGTACAGGTTGGCCATAAGCTGCCATCTCTGACATTCTCAACCTGACTTGTGTCTGGTCATTGAATCTTCCTGGCCTCTGTTTATGCAGCTACAAAATAAGGAGCCGGGGGGGGGCGGGGGGGGCGGTGCTGAGCTAGACTAGATGGCCTTTGTAGTTCCTTCCAATCTAGATCCACAGTTCAATGATCCTATGAACTAAGGCATCCCTGAAACATGGTCTAATCTCCATCTCTAATACTGGCATATCCCAGGGAGCCTAGGAAGGAAGAAATGGATCATTTCCTAGGACCCAGGGTAAAGCTCAAGACTCATCTCCATGAGATCTGTTTTTATGGTTATTGTGTGCCCACTATGTGCCAGGCATTATTCTAGGTATTGGATGCTACAGAGTGGCACTGGATTTGGAGCCAGAAGGTATGGTTCACATTGTATCTCGGCTACATGTTACCTTTGCCATCTTGGGCAAGGCTTCACTTTCTTCACTTATGAAATGATGACACTATCTGAGGTCTCTTCCAGGGCTTTGCACATAGTACACGATCAGCAAATGTTCACTGAATTGATTTAAACTCAAGCTCTAAATCCTGTAAATGCTTCATGGTCAGTTGCTCACTTATTTGTAATGTTGCTAAATTCACTAGCGTCATTTGAAAACATGCACAGAAAATAGACTTCACTAAATTTATTGTCCTATAAAGAACTTTTATTGTTAAAAAAAAAAAAAAAAGATGGCAAAGGAGAATAAAGAAAAAGCAAAGTATGGAGATCAGCTTTTGTCTTCCTCCACTTAATTCATAGGTTCATAGGTCTGGAGTGGGAAGGGATCTATGAGGTCATTTTGTCCAATCCTCTTATTTCATTAATGAGGAAAAGGAGGCCCAGAGGAATTAAATGAATTGACTGAGGTCATATAGATAACAAGTGGAAGAACAGAGATTAAAACCCATGCTCTCTGATTGCAGACCCCTCTTTCCACCTTACCACAGTACCTCCCTTTATTAATATGAAGAAGAGCCACAGAAACTTGTCTGTGATATTGTATGAAAGGTACACACATGTGTGCATGTACATACATACATGGCTAATATACACATATACATACACATGTATGTATACACACATATACGTATATTCTGTTTGGGGTATACAAGTGACTTTTGGTATCTGGTAGTATGTCGTAGGGCTACATCATTGCCAAAGGTAGGGACTAAAACTTGCCCTATGATATGCAAAGTCCAGGCAATCACATGAGCTCAATGAGTACGAAATAATTATTTTACATAGTTCATTGTTTTGTTTCTGTTTCTGCCCCCTTGAGTAAAGACATGCCGTAGTCTAGCTGTAATCAATCCAGATTTAAATTGAATGAACTCTGTCTTGGGAAAGGAACCATTTTATCGCTGCAAAATCCCTGAAAATAACTGCAAGCCAGCAGCAAGGATTACATAAATGGATTAAGAAGTGCCGCAATCATCCATTACAAGTGTCACCTTGAGATAAATACTGATGCACACTTTTGCTGCTGGCCTCAGGTTATGAGACTTGTGTGAGGGGCTGATAGAGTGGACCAAATCCATTGGCTATGATTACTGGAATACATTTGGATAACTTTGTGAAATGAAGAAATGCTATTAGCAGGGTAGGGAAACCTCTTCATAGCTTGAATGGGGGTGGGGAGGGGCAATGCTTAGCCCTGCCCTAGACAGAGCCAGTAAAGTAAGTACTATGGCCAGTATGTATTTCTGCTTCAGGTACACATTTTTGATCCCCCAGTGCATATCCAAGGACATGACAAGCTGAATTCTATTTAATTTGATTTCAAAGGATCCTATAAAACAGGCAAATGTGCTTTTCCAAAAGAACTCCTCCCTCTGAAAACTGAGAAATGCAGCTTTCCATGGCTGGTTGTACAACTGTTTTACTGTCCTGGAATCAGTTCCCTTCCTCATCCAACACAAGGAAGATATTTACAAAACAGTCAGTGTCATGCATCAATTCACTGATGTGACTAAAAAGTAGCTGAGGCCCGGTGTGATTGGTATGAAATCCAGCTGACTTACTGATCAGGGGATTGAAACCACTGAGGTACTTAATTTAGAACTAGAACTAAAAGGTTCTTCTGGCTGGATGCAAATAACTTCAAAGCATTATTACAGACTTTTTGCTGGAGATATTGGATTTCTAGTCAAAGGAGACTGATTAAGCAGTGCACCAGAGCAGGGAGCCAGGCATGAAACGGTGCAGCAATTAGGTCCTTCCAGTCCCTTCATGTGGGAGGGGGCACTATGATGTGAGTAACATAGGGATGAGCCTCCTGGGAAGGAGAGAAACTGTGCTGTGCAAACTCAGATAGAATGCTTGTGTTCCTTCATGCTTTAATCTATAGAGTTTGGCATTATAGATCAACAGAGATACTCCTACCTAATTAAGAGGTTCATTATTTTCAGCTAATTTCTCCCATTTTGCTAAGGTGTATGCAGTTCTACAGTCTCTAGCTGGCTGTCATTTTGATTTTGAAGTCTGATTTTCAGAGGGATCTATAAGCACCAGTCGGGTATTTTTGGTTAATCACTAACATTCTTTTAGGGAAGCTGAAAATGTATATGCTATTCACAGGTTTTCTTTTAGAGATTTTCCACAACAGATTGCATGATATGATGGACAGTGTCATTTCTACTTTTCATCTGCAGCTTCAAACTACAATCAAAATATCTGTGTGGCTGTGCACGTTTAGGCTTGGAGGGATTCGCTGGGATCTGAACACTTGATTGAGAATGTAACAAGAACAATTACATGAGAGAAACATTTCTTGTTTGGTTTATTCATATTTTTCTGATACAGTAGGGACTGGGCTTGGGAAGGAAAGAAGGTTGTTTCCTCCTGGGCCCCTGCAGAAAATCAGCATGGTGAACTGAATAGAGCTGTGGTTGTGGATACTTATTAGTTATGTGAGCAGGTCACTTCAGTCAATCAGTCAATCAACACTGACTAAGTATCTACCATACTGGGAGCACTGTGTTAAGTGATGGGATACAAATAAGAAAAAAAAAGAATAGCAATTCTTGTCCTCAAGGAATTTATAAGCGAATGAGGGAAAGTTGAGGAAGGTGTCTGACAATCTTTTAAAGCATATTTAATTCTTTATGCCTTGTAATGTTAATGGAATCTGAAGATCTTCCATGTTCCTTTGTATTATCAAATAAGCAAGTACTTAGCACTTTGTTTCAAGTTAACACCTTGTTTAAACCATTTAATTAACACAGAAGGAGTTAATACCTTGGGAGGAAGTTGCTGATGTAACAGGAAGGGGCAGAATAGGGAGGAGCTAAGGCATACATAAAGAAAAGCCCCAGCTGGGAATGACAGAATTTCCTGGGGTAAACATCTGGAGGCTGGAGCTTCTGCTGAGACCTTTCTGCTAAGACCTTTCCTTTGGGAATTTCTGCTGAGAACTTCCAAGAACCTGGCTAAGTAGCTACTATGAATGAGAGAGGAGGATCCCTGCTTGAGGGAGCTTGTTCTGTTGTGAAGGCTTGGGAATGTGGTTGTTCACTGCATTAACCATGTATGCCAACTTCGTGGCTACTGTAATGACTTTGGCTTTCTGGTTCTGGGACTCGGTTTTCTGGTATTTGCATAAAGGCTTTGGTTTCGCCCTCCATGTGGAGAGTCTGCTACATTTTGTGATTCACAACTATACCAGCATATTCATAACCACTGTGGGTGTTGAGAATACAGCATTATTGTTACATTGCCTCTGTTTTCTTATCTGCAAAATGAAGAGTTAAGATGACCAGGGGGTTCCTTCTAGCTCTAAATCTATGATTGTGTAATCCTTAGTAAATTCAAGGAGCCTTAACCTAAAGCCTTTAAAGAAGGTCCTGAGCATAGCTTGCCATCACCTCCCTGTTCAAATGGTCTGTATTGTTAAGTGTCTGAGACGTCAATTAACAAGCATTTATTCTACTTCTTATTGTTGTTGTTGAGTTTAGTCCAACTCTCTATGGCCTTATGAACATCATCCATGGTTTGATTTTTTTGGCTTTTTGGCAAAGATATGGGAGTGGTTTGCCATTTCCTTCCCCAGTGTGTCCCTGTTTTACAGAAAGATAAGGAACTGAAGCAAAGAGGAGTTAACTGGCTTGCTCAGGATCACAGCCAGTGCCTGAGGTCAGGTTTGATTTCAGTTCTTCTTGACTCTAGGCCCTGTACTCCATCCACTGTACCATCTAGCTGCCCATTTATTCTATTAGGAATGAACCAAACTATTGGGCCCCTACCATGTATAAGATGACTGTGCTGGACCTTGGAGGAGAATCGAAACTTAGATCAGACATTGCCCTGACTTCCTAGAGTGCATAATCTTTTGTGGGTTATAATATAACAATTATTCACAATAATAGGATGAAATAATACATATTCAGTGCATTATAGGGGTATAAGGGACTATGTGAGATGCCAGGGGGATAGACTATAAGGTCTTGTGACATAGTAGAGGGGGAGTCAGAAAGATCTGGGTTTGAATCTTGCTTTTAATACTTACAGGTTGTCTGACCAAAGGTAAGTCACTTAACTTCCTGCTGTAAAATGGGGATAATAACCCTTATGACGCCTACCTCATAGAGTTGCTGTGAGGCCCAAATAAGATAATTTATGTAAAATGCTCTGTAAACTTTAACACTATGTAAATGTAAGTTATTATTATTAGTAGCAGTAATAGTAATAATTATTATCATTGTGATTCCATCAACTGGGGAGATCAGGGAAAAATTTATGGTGGAATTGTCAGTTGAGCTGGGTTTTTAAGAATAAGTAGTATTTCAACAGAGGGAATGGGAAAGGAACAGTATGAAAAAAAGGCAGTGAAGTAGTAAAGTATAGGGTCTTTATGAAACACAGAGAGCAGTCCTCTTTAGTGAAAGTAAAGAAAAATTTGACAAAAGTATAAGATAAGGCTAGAATGGTACAAGTTTGTGAAGGTTTAGAATAGGTTAAGGAGTTTGCTGAGTATCCAGTAGTGAACTACTGAAGAGGTTTCTGCAGATGAGAGACATGCTCAGATCTGGGCATTCTGGCAGCTCTATGAAAGATGGATTAGAACCAGGTAAAGGTGTGGTAAGAAAATCTACTGGGTAGCAATAGTCTAGGAAGGTGGTAATGAGAACTTGTATTAACAGAGTACTAGTGGATCTTGACAGATACTATGAAAGTAGAATGAATCAACAGGATTTGATAACCATTTGGATGATAATCATGACAACAACAATTTTATTGTTTAGCCATTTTTCAGTTGTGTCTAACTCTTTGTAACCCCATTTGTGGTTTTATTGGCAAAATTACTGGAGTGATTTGCCATTTTCTTCTCTAGCTCATTGTAGAGATGAGGAAACTGAGACAATGTTAAGTGATTTGTCCAGGGCCACACAGCTAGTAAGTGTCTGAGGCTGGATTTGAATTCAGAGAGAGATGAGTCTGTCTGACTCAAGACCTGGAACTCTTCTGCACTACCTAATTGCCCAACAACAATAGTTAGTATTTATAGAGTACTTTAAGGTTTGTAAAATGCTTTACACAAGTTATCTCATTTTATGAGTGAGATGATGGTACCATTAACAGAAATAATAAACTCAGAAGAGCTGATATAAGAAGGAAATGTAATGATCTTGGCTTTAGAGATATTGAGTTTGAAGTGGCAGTGGGATATCCAGTGGAGATGCCCATTGGGAGCCCAGAAAAGAGATTGAGGCTTGATACATAGAGTTAGAAATCATGTATGTAGGAGGTAACCATTGAAACCATGGGAGTAAATTAAGTTTCCAAGAGAAAAGACAGAATATTTTATAGGGCATATGATCTGGGGCACATTGTAACACAAACCATGTCATTTTGATGTATTTTTAATTCAGTTGAGTTGTTGTACAAAATTGGCTGACGAGCAAAAGTCCTAGTTAGACCTAATCTTATGATGCTAAACCCTCTAAGACCCATGGATACCAGACAATTCCTGTGGTAGTCTTTGTGTGAGTAATTATTAGCAGCAGATGAAGGGATAGGAAAATGAAAGAAGTAGCCATGGTATTAGAAGACACATGGCTTAAAAATAAAAGATTTATCATGAATGGAAGAACATTTCTAAAATATTGGTTCCCTTGCCAGTCAGAACACTTCTGTAAGATAAAGCATTATCTTTGCATATGAGAGGGACATAAATGATTTTATATGAATGTTGGATAGACCATTTCAACTCTTAAGGGTGTTTTGTTTTCAAAACAAAGGGTAGGATTAGACTAGCTGCTGCAGAGGTCCTTTGCAATTCTGAATTCTATTATCCCATGAACATGTAGAGAGAAGAAAAGAGATATGAGAAGAGAACATAGAGGCATACCCATATAAAGGAATTTAGAATATGAAAAAGAGAGTGAAGGAGACAGAGGAAGAACAGTTAGAGAGTTAGGAAGAAAGGTGGAAGAGTATGCTGTCCTATGTTAAGAGAAGAGAATATATTGAAGTGGAGTAAGTAAGTAAATGTCTAATAATGCTTCAGCAGGGTCAAGGAGAATAAAGATTGATTTAAGACTTCCTCAGTGATAAGGAAGTCCATGATGAGCTTTGGGACAACAGTTTGACTATCAGTGGAAGTGGAAACAAGATTCAAAGAGGTTGAGCAGAGAAGGTATCAAGGAAATGGAGCGATCAGGAAAAAACAACGTTTTTCAGAAGTTTATCAATGAAGGGAATGAAAGAGGTTGGACAGTAGCTGGATGAAGTAGAAAGGTCAGAAGAAGACTTTTTTTTTTCATTTTACTTAAGGAATGAATAATGAGACATTTAAGCAGATGAGCAAGTCCTGGTGCACAGGGAGAACCTAGAAAAGGCAAAAGAAAGAGTTCATGACATCTGGCACAAGGTCCTGGAAGAGGTGGAGAGATAGAGGGTTACAAATAGAGACCTGACTTAAGCAAGTAACTGGGATGCCTCTTGCTGAGGCAAGTGGAAAGGAGAGGAAAATGGGTGATAAAGGTTGGGGACAACAAGAGAGAAGCTAAGAAGTTCCTGTTGGATGGTGAGGATGGAGAGCTGTTATTTTGGTGACTGACTCAACAGGTCAGTGTATGATGCCATATTGTTCCATCCGTACAGGAATGGGTATTCCCTCTAAAATGATTCAGCCAAGTCTGTAAGCATTTATTAAACACATACTGTGTTACAGGCACTCCAAAGCTTTAGGGATATAAAGAAAGGGAAAAACAGGTTTTGCCCCTGAGGAATTCGCAATTTAGCTTGGGAAACAATACGTACACAGGAAAACGTCTAGAATGAACACTGACTGATTCCAGCCAAAGAAGCTGACCTTAAGGAAGTCACTGAACTTCCCAATGGCTTAATTTCCTCATCTATAGAACAAAGAGGTTGGATTATTTCATGAAGTAATCTTATCGGCTCTCATGTTTTCAGTTATTATCTCTATGCAGATGACTTTCAGATCTTCTGGTTCAGCCCTAACTTCTCCTGGGGCCACTAGGTGTCAAGACTGAAGTCAGGAAGACTCATCTTTCTGAGTTCGAATCTGATCCCAGAGTGTGACCCTGGGCAAGTCATTTAGCCCTGTTTGCCTCAGTTTCTTCATCTGTAAGATGAGCTGGAGAAGGAAATGGCAAATCACACCAGAATCTTTACCAACAAAAGTCCCTGATGGGGTCACGAAGAATTGGACATGACTACAAATGGCTGAACAACCACAACAATTACCTCTCTCCCGACCTCCAGTCTCACCCCTCCAGCAGACTATTAGACATCTTGAACTGCAAGTCATAATAGACATTTTGAACTCAGTATGTCCAAGTCTGAATTCACACTGCCCACTCCCTCTAGGAAGTTTTCCTATTCCAAATTTTTGTATTACTGCTGAGGGCACCACCACTCTTCCAGTCACTCAGGCTTGTAATTCAGATGTCTGGATGTATCACTCTTTCTCACTTGCTATATCCAATCATCCAACTGGGGTCAAGTCCTCTCATTTCTACCTCCTTTTCATACTGTCCTCCCCCCCCCCCCCCAGTTCAGACCCACATACTGCATGCCTAATCTATTTTAATAGCAATAGCCTGCTAGTCTGCCTGTCTTAAGTCCCTCTGTATTCAAATCCATCCTTCATTCAAGTGTCAAAGTGATTTTCCTAAAATACAAGTCAGACTATATCATCCAGTCAATAAACTCCAGTGCCTCCCTCTCACTTCTGGGTTCAAATATAAAATCTTCTGTTTGATTTCTGAAGTCCTCCATAATTTGCCCCCCTTTCTCTCTTCCTCTACCTCATTCCCCTCTATATCCTCTCTGGTCAGGTGACACTAGCCTCCTTCCTCTTCCTCATACGCGATACTTCATCTTCTGACTTCAAGCATTTTCCCTAGCTGCCCTCTATGCCTAGTATGCTCTCTCTCCTTATATTTCCCTCCTGGCTTTCTTGGCTTCCTTCAAGGATCAAAGTCCTACCTTCTGCAAGAAGCCTTTCCCAGTCCTTTATATTAGCTCCTTCTCTTTGAGATTATCCCCAATTTATCTTGTCTATACCTTCTTCGTACGTGGTTGTTTTTATGTTGTCTCTCTCATTAAATTGTGAACAATTTGAGATCAGGGACTGCCTTTTGTCTTCCTTTGTACTTAGCACAATTTCTGGCACATAAAAGGTGCTTAATAAGTGATAGTAAATTGACTGAATCACTCAGAAGCCTCTTCCAGTCTCTAAATATATAGACCTATGATGGCCAATAAGTGATCCTTCTATGTCTGAACACTTAGATCCCACTACTTCCCAAGGTAGCTTATTTGAATAGGAGATATCGAATTCAGTTTCTATATTAACCTCAAAGTTCCTGGTGACAAATTATCATTATATACAGATAAACAAATCAAAGAACTGCACGGGCACTTTGCCCTGAGCATTTCCTTTACTTTGTAAAACAAACAAACAAACAAAAATGCTACATGTCTTAGAGGGTAGTCAGAAAAAAAAATCAGATTTAGAGAAGTTTTGTGATAACATTTTATAGACTTGGAGCTTGGAAGGACTTTAACAGTTATCTAGTCCAGCCCCCTTATTTTAAAGATGGGAAAATTGAGGCCCAGAGAGGTTAAATGAATTACCCAGATTCATACAGGTTGATACTGGATTTGAACCCAGATCTTCTGACTCCAAACCAGGTGCTCTTTCCACTTCACCTATTCACTCACTCACTCAATTCAACAAGCACTTATTAAATGATTATTGTTGTGGTTCAGTTGTTTCAGTATGTTTGACTTTTTGTGATCCCATTTGGGGTTTTCTTGGCAAAGATACTGGAGTAGTTTGCCATTTCCTTCTCCAGTTCATTTGACAGATGAGGAAACTGAGGTAAAGAGGGTTATGTGACTTGCTTACTTACAGGAGCACGCAGCTTGTGTTTGAGGTTGGATTTGAACTCAGGTCTTCCTGTTCTATCTACTGCCACCTAGCTGTGATGATTATTCTGTGCTAATTTCTGTGAATACCAAGACAGAAGTAAAATAATTCTTGCCCTTAAGGACCTTACATTCTAATGCGGGAGAAAGCATGTTCACACCTGAGTGTACAGAAAATACCTCCAAAGTGAATATAAGGGGAAAGAGAGTATCACCAGCTGGGGAGACCACAAAAAGTTTTATGATGAAAATGGAACTTGAGCTGGGTCTTGAAAGTGACCAGGGGTTTCAAGAGATCAAAGTAAGAGGGTACATTCCATGCCTGGGGAATATTCAGTACAAAGGCCTACAGAGATGTAGGAAGGTAAGTGGGCCAGTATGTCTAGAATGCAGAATGAGAAAAGGAGAGCAAAGTATACAAGGACTGGAAAGGTAGGAAGGGGCAGATTGTGGAGAGTCTGAAATACCACACAGAAGAGTTAATTTTTGATCCTAGAGGCAATAGGGAACCACTGGTGGGAGGGATTGTGACCTGATCAGACTTGCCTTTTAGGGAAACCACTTTGGCAGATGTGTGGAGGTTCGGAGTGGGGAGAACTCTGAGGGAGACAAATCAAATAGAAAGTCTTGCAGTTGTCCTTTCAGAGGCGATCAAGACCTGAACGAGGCTGGTGGCTGAACTGCTGAGAACTAGAATTTAAGCCACAGTGAGAGGCTCCTATTACTCTGAGGCATGAACTGCCCACTTCTATTCCTTCCCTAGGCTTCTGCCCCCGGATTCTACAACTGGTGTCTCGGAAACAGGATTTACTGTGCCCAGTGTGACCTTTGAAGCCCAAATGTGATAGGAGATAGGAGGTAAATTTGTCCCTGTTGTGTGTCATCTCTAAGACTAACTCAAGTTCTTTCTGTGGGGACGGGAAAAATAAATGAACAAAAAGCAAACAAAAAGCCCCAGGTATTATATTTCACAGGGCTAGCAAGAAAGAAATGTGGTGACTATCTAGTCTTTAGAGTCCATTTTTAAAGGATTTTGCTAATGGATTAATGTAAGTGGGGTTTGGGTTTTTTTCTGGGTTTTTTTTTTGAATGATGAATCATCAATTCATTGTGAAAGACTTTTAACAAATTGCCACCTCAGGTTGAAAATGGAAAAGCATTTATTGTCCTCCGCATCCTCTGCCAGCTTCAGTGTTAATTCTGTAATTCAAGCAAACAGCTTTGCCAAACTGTTCTCAATATTATGCCTTATCAGTCCACCTTCACTGTGGCTGTCCTCTCATCAATCTTCAGTCTGTCTACCTTTTCTTTCCTTTGCTGTTGCTACTGCCTTGTGCATGAGTGCCCAATTAAGCTTCTTTGTGGCCTTAAAAATATTCAGTAATCATTCCTAAAAGCTAGCTCCAGCCTTCAGAGACTTTGGAAGATATCTAACCAACTTCTTTATAAAATGCTGAGCTCAGTAAGCAGCCTTTTTGTTGCAATTATCTTCTAGGTAACTGAATGTTACCTGATGAAGATGAAGCAAAAAAAAGAAAAAAAGGTCAGCTTAGGTAGCACAGCAGCATAAAATGTTGTGGCAATTAAGGATATACCTTCTCAAATTGCTTGGATTTCAGCAGCTGGAAGGAGGGGCTGTTGATAAAAACATGACTTGATTTCAGAAATCTTTTCTTCTTGAGCTCCAGCCCACAAACCTTTGTGGTCATAAAAACTGATATGAGATAACTATGAAGAAAGTACAAATGGACTGTTCCCTATGTGCAAAGTACTACATGTGATCACACATGCACAAGCATGCATATATAATTAGATCATGTAATATACACATATAAATGTGCATGTAAACACACATATGTATGTGTATGTGTATGTATACACACATATACATACAGAAACCTAACATTCTGAGTTCGGTAATCACTAGTTTCTCTATAGCTTCAAAGAGAGAAGAGGGGAGGACCTGAATAAGTATAGGATTTTCTCATAAGGTGGCTAAAGTTTACCAGACTTTTTTCTAGATTTAACATTAGTGTGTATGTGTAGTTTATTTATCTTTATGGAAATGATAATCTTACTATTCAGATCAGATTCGCCCTACTCTAAATGAGCACATATTAGCAAAAAATGTGTTTGAGTATCTTATTTTGATTTGGAAATTCAGATGAAAACAATTATGGTATTAGTAAGAGCTAATCACTACAAAGAAGGGCACTTAAAGGTTTACAAAGTGCTTGACGCACATTATTACGATGGTTTTTATAACTTCTAATTAGGAAAATGTGGAGACTTCTTTAAAAAATGTTGGAACAAAATAAATTTTATGATAATCTTGTGCTGGTTTAATTTTTAAAGGGGGAGGAGCAAATGTTTTTCAATAGAGGATGGTAATTTCTTGGTTTTCAGAAGGCAGAGGAAGGGAGAAATTCAGTAAACAGATAGTCAATAAACATTGATGACATACCTCTCCACGCAAGGAGCAGATTTCATTAAAACCAGAGATGACGCGCTCCCTTTCTCTTAAAAGCTTTTAAAGGAATGGAGAAGTTCCCATTAAGTGTCAGAAGGCAATGATTATGTGTTTAGCCTAATTTAATGGGGCTCATTTAGCACAGCACCACAGACACTTGGTGACCCAGATCCTCTCATCAAGACAAACTACTACCTGACTGTTTTTATTTTTTTCTTTTCTTTTCTTTTGTTCATATTTCTATCCGCAGGGATCAGCACAGTGTCTGGAACACAGCAGACATTTAATAAATGTTTACTGACTGACTGAGCACCTGGTTAAGGTAGCCGCATTCATTCCGAGTCTACTGGGGCTCCACTGAGTAAATTAATAGTACCTTGAAGATTAACAAGGGGATGAACATGGGAAAAGAAAGACACACTTTTGTTTTTTAACTGGAATAACTGCTAAAAATTACACATTAATTAATTGGAGCCCTTTAAGGCTGCCTGTTTTCCACAGTATAGAACTGTCTTCTTATTTATTTGCATCAGAATCATAATCCCTAAATAATAGGAAGAAATCTAATTATGAGAGAAGAGCTACACACCCAATATGAATACTGTTTTTCTGTGGAAGAATCTGAAATATTAGGAAAGTTTGGGAATTAGAGGGGGAAAAAAAGAACCAAAGATATTTCCTCTCATGCAATGTTTTCTTTAAAAATTTTAGGTGTAAACAGTCACTACAGGATAAATAACATTGTTTTTTTAACACTTCCTGGCTCAGAGGGTAAGATGGAATCTGGATAATCACAAATCACACTGAGTTCCATAAACAGTGTCCAGGGGACAGATTTTTAAAGAGTGCCAGAAAGGTTTCATGTAAATAATCTCATATAGAAATGTAGTGTTTGGCAATATTTTCTGATACTTTAAAACACACATGGAAGTTACAAAGAGAGGTAATATGATAGAGTGAAAAGAACACTGACTGCACTTCAAAATCTGCTTGTGACATTTACTAGCTGTGAGATTATGGGTAAATCACTTAATATCCTGTGACTCAGTTTATCTGAGGGGATAATAATACCGGTAGAACTTACCTCACAGGATTACTTTCAATAGTAAATGAGATAATAGTGCTTTAAAAATAAATTGTCCTCTATTAAAAATATTAATGATTACATTGAGAAATTCAGTTTCTGTAGGATTTTTCCCGAAATAACTATGTGTTGTTCTTCAGTTTTTTCACTCAGGTTGGACTCTTGGTGACTCCATTTGGGGTCACTCCATTTGGGCTGGGCAATTGGGGTTAAATGACTTGCCCAAGACCACATGGCTAATAAATGTTAAGTATCTGAGGCTGAATTTGAACTCAGGTCCTCCTGACTCCAGAGCTGGTGCTCTATTCACTGTGCCACCTAGCTGCCCTGATTTGGGATTTTCTTGACAAAGTTAAAGCCAGAAAAGTAGACGAGAATAGGTTTGTTGGGATTCTACTGATGTTGAGGTGAGGTAGAAGTTAAGGAGTATGCCTGCAAATTAGCAGGTAATGGGGAAGTACTGAATATTTTTGAGTAGGAGAACAATGTGATGAGAGTTTTTATTTAAGATTATTCTGGCAGTAGTGTAGGATGGATTGGAGGGGGTGAGACTATAAGAGGAGAGATCAGTTAAGAAGCTAATCCCATATTCTAAATAAAAAACAACAAAGGCCTAGACCTGGGTGGTTCTTCTAAATGCAGAGACAAGGAGGCACCTGTTTTATTTGATTGGTTTAAATAAATTTCCCAATGGGGAAAAAAAAGAATGAAAAGAAAATAGAGACACAAAGGAAATTATAGGAGAACTGGACAAAAGAGTCTCTTTAAAAAAAAAAAACAACAGCTCCTTTCCTTCAGTCTCTCTCTTTTCCAATCCATCCTTCACACAGATGTTAAAACAATTTACAGGCCTGACTGGGTTATTCCCCTGCTCAATAAATTTTAAGGGCTATAGAAAAAATGCAAATAAAAAAAAGCTATAGGATAAAATACAAATTCTTTAGCTTGGCATTTAAGACCTATAATCTGGTTCCAGCCTACCTTTCCAGGCCTGTTTTATTTCCTGGAATCAAATACAAGCTCCGTTTCATGTGTTAACAAAATTCCAGCTAACTTTGTCTCCTTGCTGTTCCCAAATATGCAACATTCCATCCCCCACCATATGAAACTCCCACTTTGCCCAGACTATCTCCCATGCCTGCCATGCATGCCTTTGTTACTTCCACTTCTCAGAATCCGTAACTTCCTTTAAAGCCCAGCTCAAGTTCCACATCCTACATTAGGCCTTCCCTCGTACCCCCATCTACTAGTGCCTGCCCACCAAAATTACACCGTGTTTACTTTCTGTATCTTTGTGTATACTTATATGTGTAAGCTACTTCAAAGCAGGGGCCATTCTATTTTTGTCTTTTCTTTAGTGTTTAATAAATGCTTGTTAATTGATTGATTAAATGCCCCTACATTCCTCTCTGATGCGGTTATTAGTTGTTTTCTAACCTTGCTCCATCTCAGGCATGGAAATGACCATATTCATGCCCTCAACGTGTTCAATTTTATTCAATAAATGTTTATTACTTATCAGTAAGAAACAAGTCACTGTGCTAGATGCTAGGCATAAAGACAAAACAAAACAAAAACCTATTACACAGATAAATATTGTGTCAATTATTTTTTCCTTCAAGGCACATATCAGAAGATTTGTTGTTTGTCCTTCTTTCTCTAAGGGGGCAATGATATCATCAGGGTGACTGAATTTAAGTGAGGCAGAATCATGTAGCCTCACTTGAAGAGAGTATTAGTCAGGACTGAAAGTCAGGAAGGCCTGAGTTTGCATTTTGCCCCAGCCACTTACTAGCTCTGTGACTCTGGGCAAATTAACCTCTCTTAGCCTCAGTTTCCTCATCTGTGAAATGGGATAACAATACCTGGCAAATGAAACAGGATATGTAAAGCACTTTGCAAAATCTTAAAACACTATGGAAATGTTAGTTAATGTTACTAATTACAATAATAAAAATGATAATAACAATTTTCATTTGCTTCCTGTTGTTATTTGAACAAAATACAAATTCTGGTCAGGCATTTATGCCACATACAATCTGGCTGCAGTCTACCTTTCCTAATAATTTCCTACTGTTCTCATTGACATACTTGTCATTCCAGCCAATTGGCCTATTATGCATCCCCTGAAATCAATATTTCATCTCTTGGCTTCTTACCTTCACCTTGTTCTCTCTGCCTGAAATCCTCTCCTTTTCCCCTCTACCTCTTGGAAGCTTTTTCTAAGATTCAGGTCAGGCATCTATCCTCTCTGAGGCAAAGTTTTTCCTGATCACTCCAGTAGTCAGTGCTCTCTTCTGCCTGAAAGTGCCTTATATCTGTTTCTCTATTTGCATCTGGCAGCCTTTAGTAAAAGAGAAACTCCCTGAAGACAGGGACCATTTTACATTTTGTCTTTGGATCCTCAGAACTTAGTACAGGGTCATGTAGTCAGTCAATCAATAAGCATTTATTAAGTGCTTACTTTGTGCCAGGTACTGGGTTTAGCACCAGGAATATAAAGTCCCTACCTTCAAGAAGTTTACATTCTAATAGATGAGATAACATGTAAATGACTAGGTACATATAAAGCATATGAAAATTACATGAATGTAATTTGAAAGGGGAAGGCAAGAGCAGGTATGGGGATAGAAAAGGACTTTGAAGGTGAGATAGAAGCTGTATCAGGAAGTAAGCAAAGGAAACTAAGAGGTTGTCAGAGGCCACAGTATTTTGAATATAAGGGGTTAATGATCAGTATAAAGGCAAACAGATGACAGATGTGGTGAAGTGTGAAAAGAACAAAGTGTAGACCAGTGTAGGTGGATCTTAGAATTCATAGATGGGATCGAGGTGTAAGAAGAATAAAAGGGTAGGAAGGGGCCAGGTTATGAAGCGCATTCAATGCAAAGCAAAATAATTTAATTTGATCTTGAAGGTAACAGGCAGCCATTGCAGCTTGTCACAAAGGAGAGTGTCATGGTCAGATTTATGCATTAAAAAAATTGCCTTGACAGCTGAGTGGATTGGAGTGGGATAGTGAAGGCAGGAAGACAATCAATCAATTAATAAACATTTAATAAAAAACCTAATGTATGTTAGGTTCTATGCTAAACTCTGGAGATACAAAAAGAAGCAAAAGAGAGTCCCTGCCCTCAAGGACCTTATAGTCTAATGGGAGAGATGTCATGCAAACAAGTAGATACAAAGCATGCTGTATACAAGATAAAGAGCAAAAAGTTAACAGAGGAAAGGCATTAGAATTAAAAGGGGTTGGAGAAGGCTTCTAGTAAAAGACAGAATTTTAGTTGGGACTTAAAGGAAGTCAAAGAGGTCAGCAGGAGGAGTGGAGGAGGGCTCCACACATGGGGGGCATCCAGAGAAAACCAGTTAGGCAGCTATTGCAGTTGTCTAGGTGAGAGTGAATGAGGGCCTGAACGAGGGTGTTGTACAAGAGGAGAGAAGGAGATTAAAATGAGAGATGTTATAAAGGTAGAAAAAAAAAATTTGACCATGGATTATATATGGTAGATTCTCAAATATTTGTTATATTATAAGTAGTTGTAATGGTAAGCACAGAAGTACTTAGCACTGTTTAGCACCTTGTTTCAGTTCAAGTTTCTTTTAAGCCTTGCCCATGATTATATCAAGTCTTTGTTAAGGAACAGAACTTGTGAACCCCACAACTTGCAAACCCCTGTTGCTGATGCAACAGGAAGGGGAGGACCATATATAAGAAGAAGCCCAAGCTGGGAGAGGGAAGAACTGAGAAGAGAGCACTTGTGGTGGCAGAATTGAGAAGGGGAACTTTGTGGTGGTGGCACTCTGTTTGTTTGTCCTGTCTGTGTTGATTTTTGTGTGTGATACTTTGTAGAGAAGCCCTTGGACCTTGCTGGAAGCTCTGAAAGAGAATTTTTCTTGTTGTCTGTTTACAGAAGTCCTGGAGGAGGGATTTGGAGGTCCTGGGACTTTACTGACAATTTATGTTGAGTTCTCAGACCTTGCATGTGAGTTTGTGTTGATTTCACAGGCAGATATTGAATTGATGATGGTGCTGGCAATGTAAATGAATGTTATTGTGGATCTGTTAAGCTTTGTCTTCCCAGAAACAGAAACTGTGAAGGACTTGAGGTGGACTGGACACTGTGAACTTCAATATGGAACAGGAACTGGATGAGGAACTAGATGAGGATCTGGACAAGGGTCTGAGAGCTGCCTACCTTTGAACCCAGGTGACAGTTGGGTAGATTCATGTAGGAGATGGACCCATGGAAGAGGAACCATGGAATCTGAGAGCCAGCCTGGTGTCAAGATGAAAAGACCTTTCCTTGGGTACTTAATGCTGACTGAGAAGATCATGGTTTACTGTGACCTAGGAGTGGAGAACTTTGACTTTTGTACTTTGTGTCCCTTAAGGAGTCCTGCTCCTTAGGGATGATTGAGTTAAGGAATTACTGAATGATATCTTTTGTTTAAAACTATGTGGCCACTTTGGTGAAAACTATGTGGTCACTTTAGTGATAACTTGTTATATTGTAACATTGTGAATGCTGTACTTTGGTTTCTATGAATGTTTTGCTTTAATTTACTGCTTAATAAATAGAGAGTTAACTATACTATGTAATCAGATCCTTAAAGTTGTTCACAGCAGCAGTCTTCTAGAAAGCTGCTAGTGCTTGGCTTTACAGTGGTTCACTTCAGTTCGTCTTCTCCTCTTCTTCCCACCACTCCTTGCCTCTCCATCTTGGGCAATGTTGTGTCATGGAAAGACCTAGCCTCTGCCACTTATTAGCTATGCAGTCTTTAGTAAACCACAGCCTCTCCGAGTCTCAGTTTCTCCATCTAGAAATGGAGATAAGAACCTACTTCATAGGTTTTTGGAAATGATGAAATGAAGTAAGATAATGTACACATTATAATGTACTTGGTAACTGTAGTACTCTATAAATGCCCATTTTTACTCTTGTTAGCCCTATTCCTGGTTCTTTTTTTATCCTCATGAATACAAATGTGAAACTCTTTGATGTGTATATATATATATATATATATATATATATATATATATATATACACAACAATATATATATATATACATACACACATTCTTGTGTGCAGAAAAATCAAGGGCCTTACTGCCAGTTCAAGTCTACAGGTGGTTCTGTGTCCCTGGAATGATAAACAATTAAATCAAGGATATTTATATAAATTTGGAAACTGTAGGGGTCTGCCAGGATTAAATGAAATGGTGAAAATCTTCCTTCAGGCAATTTTAAACAAGAGATTAAGAGACAGAATGGAAGCCAACTGAAAGAGGGATTGTGTTTATATGGTCCCAAATAACTGGGATGTCATCCTGACTTCTCTGGCAAGATCATCCTAGTAACTGAACATGCAGCTTTAGAGAAGACTTTTATTTGGAATTCTCTATTTGGATATGTACCAAAGCTGAACCACTAGTTAATTATTTGCCAATACCTGTCCCCAGAATCCATGCTAGGTAAATCATGAGAATAACACTTTTTATGATCTGAAGAGGAACAGTAACATCTGAAAGATGCTTTAAAGCGTAAAAACAATTCTTTTTTCTGGCATATTAACTCATTAAGTGAAAGAGAAAAAAAAAGAGATTGACAGATTAACATTTGGTTGTTCTTTAGTCGTTTTCAATTATGTCTGACTCTTCAGGACCCCATTTGGGGTTTTCTTGGCAATGATAATCCAGAGTGGTTTGCTATTTGCTTCTCCAGCTCATTTTACAGGTTAAGAAACTGAGGCAAACAGGGTTAAGTGACTTTTCCAGAGTCACACAGTTAGTGTCTAAGGCTGGATTTGAACTCAGGTTCTCTTGACTCTAGGTCCAGTACCTAGCTACCCTAATGAGATTAACATTAACTGTCATTATTACTGAGTAATTATTATTGAGTAAAATATTTATTAAAATTTAATTATTTGATCAATTTCTACTTTTCAAAAATATGTATGTACACACATATATGTGTATATAATCTTTTTTATGAGAATGAAATATGATCATTTCCATAGAGCATAGATTGAAGGAATTAGGATTGTTTTGCCTAAAGATTAGATAGGGAGGTATGATTTGATGTATGTTGATGTTACTCACTTGTTTCAGTTGTGTCCAATTCTTTGTAACCCTATTTGATGTTTTCTTGGCAAAGATATTGGAGTGGTTTGTCATTTTCGTCTTCAGCTCATTTTATACATGAGGAAACTGAGGCAAACAGGGTTAAGTGAGTTGCCTAGGGTCACACAGTTAGTAAGTATCTGAGACCAGGTTTGAACTCAGGAAGATGAGTCTTACTGATTCTAAGGCTAGTACTCTATCTTACTGCACCATTTAGTTGCCCCTGATTTAATGTATATAGAAAACTATCAAATAAAAGAAGCCAAAGAAGGAAGAAATAGGAGCCAATGAGCAGAAGCAAAAAAAGAGGCAAATTTAATCTTGGCAGAAGGAAATAAAAACAAACAAACATTCTAAAGCTGAATGAATTGCTGCAAAACTCCTTCTGTGGAGGTCATTAAGCAAAGGGTGTGTGTGTGTGTGTGTGTGTGTGTGTGTGTGTGTGTGTGATAACCATTTATACAGTGCCTACCTACTATGTTCTAGGTGCTTTACATACAAATATTATCACATTTGATTCTATCAACATCTCTGTATAGTAGGTAGCTTTATTATCCCCAGTTTATAGCTGAGGAAACTGAGGCAAGCAAGAAGTTAAGTGACTTGCTTAGGCCAAATTTGAATTTAAGTTATCTTGATTCAAGGTCCAGCACTCTTACCTAACTCATCATCTCACAGGCACCTTACTACCTATATTGAATGCTTGTCAGATACATTATAGATGGGATTCTCATTCAGGTTTGGGTTAGAAAAGACAGCATTTGAGGTTGCTCCTTCCTATTCTGTATGGGGCTTTTATTAAATATTTTTTTTAGCATTTATGGTGCCCTTAAAGAGCTACATCAGTTAAGAAGTTGGAACATCAAGACACAGTCCATGGCTTATTACTCCTATACCTTTGAAATCTTTCTAATAGTTCAAAAACCACAGGATATATCCCCCCTTTATGCATCCTCTCAGAGAGATAAGAGGATGGGAGTAGTTGGCACAAAGGAGTTTCTTTGGAGCTACATCTAGGCTTTCTCTTTACTGAGGCTAACCTTTCTATCTGCATGAGATTCCACTATATCTCTTCCAACGAATTGGTCCATTATCCTCACTCTATTACGTATCTTCAGTTTCTTCCTGTCTATTAGCAACTCTATTAGCAACTTCCTCAATGCCCCAAACTATGCCCCATGTTTCCCCTATTATCAAAAAACCCTCACTTAATCTTTCTACTCCTGTTAAGTATTGTCCTATATCTCTTCTGCCCTTTGTGGCTAAACTCAAAAAGACCATCTACAATCATTACATACCTGCATTTTCCCTCCTCTCACTCTCTTCTTCACTCTTCACAATCTGGCTTCTGACCTCATCGTTCCCTGAAAACTGCTCTCTCCAAAGTTACCAATGATCTCTTGCTTGCCAAATTCAGCAGCCTTTCTCTTTCTTAGTCCTCACTGTCTTCAATCTTTCTATAGCCTTTAACAGTATTAAGCACTCTTTTTCAGATATTTTCTTCTCTCTAGACTTGCAGGATGCCACTCTCCTGGTTCTCCTCCTATCTGGGTGTTACTTCTCAGTCTCCTTTCCTAGATCCTCATCCAGGTCACACTCTGTAACCATGGGTGTCTCACAAGGTTAGGTCCAGGCCCACTTCTCTTCTCCCTGTATACTATTTCACTTGGTAATCTCATTAATTCCACAGGATTTAATTACCATCTCTATACTAATGATTCTTAAATTTGCTTATCCTGCCCCAAACCCCCTTCTGAACTCCAGTCTTGCATCTCCAGCTTCCTTTCAGACATCTTGACCCAGAGGTCCATTATACATCTTAATTGTACAAAATCATAATGGTTATCTTTCCCCTTTAACTCTCTCCACCTACCTTTCTTATTACCATTGAAGGCAACACTATCCTCCCAGTCCTTCAGCTTATGACTTAGATGTCATCCTCCAGTCCTTACTATCTCATTTATAGCCAATCTGTTGCCAAAGTCTGTGAATTTCACCTCTGCTACATCTCTCAAATATGTCCCCTTCTCTCCTCTGACACTGTCAACACTCTGGTCCAGGCCCTCATCATCTAATGCTTGGACGATTGTAATAGCCTACTGTAGGGTCTGCCTACCTCAAGTCTATCCTTATTCCAATCCATCCTCCTTTTATCTGCCAAAGTGATTTTCCTAAAACATAGGTCTGATCACATCATCCTCTTACTCAATAAACTCCAGTAGCTCCCTATCACCTCTAGGTTCAAATGTAAAATCATTTACTTGGTGTTCAACACCCTTTGTAACCGAGGCTCTTCTTACTTTTCTAATATTCTTACATCGTGTCACATATATTTTGCTTGCATGTTGTTTCCCCCATTAGATGTGAGCTCCTTGAAGGTAAGAACTGTCTTTTGCCTCTTTTTATATCCCCAGCCCTCAGCAAAGAACTGGACACATGGTTAGCACTTAGTGTTTATTGACTCACCATCTGAGCCTCTTAGTGATTGTGCTCCGCTGATGACTCAGACTGATTTCACTCCTTTCTGATCAGTGCTTCAGGCATCTGCATTATTTTCTAATAGAAAAGCCAGTCCACAGCCTTTACGGTTGCTGTTTCCTCATACAACCAATCTACTGTGAGCTCCTTTTCCTTCCCCCAGTCTCTAAGCTCAGGTAGTAAACCCAGGCAGGACTTGAATTGAATAGTTACATTTAGACCCCAAATGGCCAGAGTATCAATGTGTTACCTGAGGACAATCTTGTGTCCTTAGGAATGCTGGACAGGAATGATGGCAGAGTTGGCAGGGAGCTAGCCTTGGAATCAGGAATACCTGATTCTGTTCCAGGTTGTACCTCTGATACTGCCTGACCATGGGACCTTAGGCAAATCATTTAATCTCAGTGCCTCTAAACAACTCTCTAAATTACCAGAGAGAGGTACAGGATTTACAAAGTTTCCCCATAGTAATGAAACCACAAGGCTGGATTAAAAAAAAAAATGGAAAAAAAATAACAACCCTACATGTAACAGGAAACAATTTTCTCTTTTATCTAAATGCTCTCATTGTGTGACTATGACCCTTTTCAAAAAATCCCAGGCTCCCTATTGGGATCAAAGATAAACTTCTTTCTCTGTTTGATATTTAATCTCTTTACCACCTGCCCCCTTCCAACCTTTCAATTCTTTTTACACTTGACACCCTTCCACACATGCTATAATTTAGCCAAACTGGTCTACCAGTTACCCTGCTCATGGGAAGCTCCAACTCCCACTTCCATCCCTTTGTTTGCACTCACTGTGCCCCATTCCCAGAAGGAACTCTTAGTTTCACTCGTTGAAATCTCCGATTTTCTTCAAGACCTAGCCCTAGAACCCTCTTCTTCATGCAATATTTTCTTCTTCCCCCAGCTGCTTGGGCACTAGTCCCTCAAATCCCTATGTATTCCTTCCATACCTTCTCTACATAGTTATAAGTGCACATACTGTCTCTGACATTAGAATGTAAGATCCTTAAAGGCAGAGACTCTTTCACTGTATTCTCAGCATTAGCGTTGTCCCTTAAATATGATAATCTACCAATTATTTAATAAGGACTTGTTGATTGTTTATTATATAAGCTCCATAAGGACTTATCTCGTAAACTTTCCATCTCTCCTGATGCTTAGCATGGGCCTCTGTATACAGCAAGTGCTTAATATATTTTGGAATTATCGAACTGCTATGGACATGGACCAGTCTCAATAGCATTCCTTTTCCAGAAGACTCTGGATGATAAACTTTACTGATACTAGAAAACAGAAAACAGAATCTAGAGACTGTAATAGTAATCAGTTCAGCAGGATACTTAGCACTTGGTACTAAGTTCTAAGTGTGGAAGGTACAAACTCTGTCCCACTGTTGAGAAGGCATGAACTCCCCTGTTGATGTGGAAGAAGGGGATTGGCTGAGCCCCTGTTGATGTGGAAGAAGAGGATTGGCTGAGGTGTGTACATAAGCAAGAATTCCAGAG
>CM053588.1:124244750-124260233 GCA_028646515.1 Pseudochirops corinnae | reverse complement strand
CTGTGATAAGATGTAATGTTATAAAATGTAATGTTGTGAAAATTATATTGTGATATATTGTGAATGTTTGTCTTGATTTGTAATGGAATAAACAGAGTGTTCACTATATTTTGTAATCTGAAATCTAAAAGCTGTTCACAGTAGCGTTCCTTTGGGAAACTGCTGGTTCATGGCATTACAGAGACTTGACAAAATCCTTTATTTGTTCTGTGGGTGCTACTCATGGAGTGTTTTCCCATTAATCTGAGAGGGAGCACAAGACAGTGGAAAAATACTGGGTTTAGAGTCAAATGACCTATTTCCAATCTTAACCCTGTTGCTTACTATCTGTGTGACTTTGGGAAAGTCCTAATATATAAAATGAAGGAGTTGGAGTAGATATTCTCTAAGGTCCTTTCAAGTTCTTGATTCAATTATGTGGCCTTTCACTCCTGACCTCAGTTTCCTCATCTATAAAGAGACAGTTGTACTTGTTGATCAATCATGCCCCTTTCATCTCTGTACCTATTGTCTTTGGAACTAAACTATCAGAGAGATAGTCTAACATATAACTGTCTGAATTAAAAGGAGTGGACGTTTTAAACTTGGGAGGTGCAGAGAAAGTTTTGTGTATGTTGTAGCAAAAGGGAAATGACATGGGTAAAAATGACACATGGGAGAGACTCTATCCTTGGATCTATCATGGAGGCAGACAGAATAGTAGAGTGCAGTTGTCATGCAATAAAATTGATATTTGTTTTAAAAGTGCACATTCATCATCACTAATATACTAATGCTATTACTACCTAAATCTTCATCTCTTTTCCCCAAACCTTGGAAATCTAGTTACGCTCCTGTCTAAACAAAGGGATATAAGGTCACATGATGTAACTGAGAGTAGCAAAAGACAGTGATTTCTGGAACAATGGAGAGAACTCTGTTCTTGGAGACAAAAGATGCCTCTTCTTGTTACTAGCATGTAGATTGATAATCTTGAGCAGGTCTTAGTCTCACTTTATCTCATTTCCTCATTTATTCTTCCTGGACACTCAAATCTCCTGACTTTCATGCCTTTGCATTGGCCATCCCTCATTTCCGGAGTACTGTCCCTCCACACTTTCACGTTTTGGAGGCCCTGGCTTTCTCTAAGATTCAGCTCAAGCACCTGTTTTCCATGAAGTCTTTTCTGAATCCTCTTCTTCCTCTCCATATTCCCAGATATTAGTGTTCTCTCTCCCCAGACTACCTTATATTTACTTTGCATATATTTTTTCTGGGCTTATATATGTGAACATGCTACCACCCATATTAGAATGTAAGTTCTTTGAGGGCAAGTATTGTTTCACTTTTTATTTTGTCTTAAGCATTTAGCTCAATGCCAGGCCCTTCACAAATATCTGTTAATTCATTGATTGATCTGTAAAAATAGGGACAATAATGATACCTTGTCTGCTTGAAAGGAAGAGATTAGAACAGATAATTTTTTGATACCCTTTTCAGCTTTTGAATTTGTGACCAATCTAGAATTGATTTTGGTCTTTCCTGGGAATACTAACTTGTCCTTACACAAGCAAAACTATTCAGACCAAAGACAGAAACTTCATTTTAAGTCCCTAAAGTATGATCATTCAACCAGGCAGATACTTATCAGCTAATTTGAGGTAATATAAGTTCATTAATGAACCTTAGAGTCTTTGGCCATTAAAATAATCAACTCCTTATTAAGCAAATGAACAATCCTAGTAAAGAAATCCCAAATGATTATTTCCTACCTTTGGATTTCCTGTCATAGTAAGATCGGCCTCGATATTGAGGAGTATCCATATACAGATTTTCAAGATCTTCCTGCCAGGTTTCAGGATTAAAGTGCTTGAGCAGGTCTTCCACGGTGTCAAATCCAGCTACTGTCTGATCGAGAGCATCTGCTGTCAGCGTGGGATCGGTCACTGATGGAGAGTGATAGGATACCCCCTAAGAGTGACATACAACTCAGTGTACTCAGGGAAAAAAAATGCCACACCTATGAAACACAACAGTCATTTAGTAATGGTAAGTTTTTGAAATAGTTGCTCAAAATGGGATGGGTGCACACAGAAGTCCAATGACGCCGTGCCATGCCACACTAAAAGGCAAGTGCAGTTTCCCCACTCCTATATCAAATAAAATACTATGCATTCGATCACTCTTTTGTAAATCTAAAGCCAAAGAAAACCTTTCAAAAAGTGAAACCATCCTTCCTTTCAACTTGTGGCCAATTATGGAAATATAGGCATCCAGATGGAAATAACCAAATCACTTGGTATCTTTGTTTCATAAGGTTAATTTGATAGTTAACCATAAAACTTATTCAAAATTCTTATGTGTTTTTGTTTCTCTAGGAACACACAAGGTACCAGTGATGAACCAACATGCTGATGCCTTACTTTGCCCATCTTTGGTCCTCCAGGTATCACCACTGACCCTGCTCAGAGAGAAAGGGAAGAAGAGTACCATTTCTGGTGGGTCTTCAATTACTGAAGTGCTGCTTGAGCTAGTGAATATATATCTTGTGAAAGTTTGTTGTTCAGTGAAGTCTATTTTCCCTCCCACAAGGCTAATTAGGAGTGGCATCAGCTCTTTTGATAAGGATGGAAAAATCACATAGGAAACTAATTAAAGGAACAGTGTTGTGATTTGCTAATGTTCAAGACTATCATTAAAACATCTTCAGAAAGATATGGAATGACTCCAAAGGACAAGATAATGCTGGCCACCTAAAACAGAGGAGGCTTTCTGATACCAAATGCATTCCTGTTAAGTTTCCAAAGGCTCCCTTCACTAACCCTTGTCCAATCCAGAGGCAAATGAACCGTGGCTCCAGTGGCTTTGTAAAAATTTATGACCCATTAAAGAGAAATGGAGAGCATGGATCCTCATCTGAGTTTCAAATGTGCTCAAAGGAAATGCCAAGCCAATACAATCTCCCCAAGGACAAATAGCTCCTATCATTAAGGAGAAAGAACATTATTAATTAAAATTAAATGAAAACTTGCCTCCCTGAAAGAACATGCCAATGACCTATGGGAGAAACATCATATATTACAAAGGGGGAGGGAGGAATACCCATGTATACATTTATATTTTTCATTAACATTTGTATCCTTTTATTTTCTAAGTTCCTTCAAGTGAGATGGGAGCTTCCATTGCCACAATCAGAAGACTTGGTTAGGGTAGCGGGAGGGAGGCATGATCACTATGTGCAAATATTTGAAGGGATATTATGTAAAGGAAGGACTAACCTTGTTCATTGGGCACCAATGGACAGAACCAGGAGCAAAGAGTGGAAGTCAAAAGGAGGAAAATTTAGCATGATGTTATGGTGGGAAATTCTGAACATTCAGAGCTGTCCAAAAGTGGTATGGAATGTCTAGAGGTGTATAGGCTCTCCTTGGGAGTTTTTAAGCAGAGGCTGGATGGCCCATGTTAGGTATGAGTGGGACTAGACAGTACCTGAGGTCAATTCCACCTCCCCATGATTCTGTGATCTGAAAAAGTCGTGGGTGGGGAGATGCTCATTGACTGGTATTAGCTAATTATTTAGTCCAGGCCTTACCTGGATAGAGGTGGTAGTGAATTTAAGCACTTTGGTCTATATGTGACAGTATCATTATTATGTTATCATCACCTGGTTCCCCAGGAAGCAAAAACTGGCTTGTTCAAATGTGAGAGTGGCTATCTCCTGCCCTGGATTCTTCTATCTGAGTGGGAGTCCAGGGTTGAGATTCACTAGGAGTGACCGCTCTCCTTCCTTTCTTTATACCTCTGTTCTAGTGGCTCTAAAGAGTTCTAACAATGTCTTTTCAGGGTTGTATAGCTCAAAGTAAAGTAAAGGATTAGCAGGCATCTCAAGAACTCTGGTTGAGTTAATCTGGATAATTGTAGAGTAAGCACTTAATTTCCTATCCTTGGTTTAAATTAGTCCTGGATTACACACACCTAAGGAGCAGCTCACTCTTTTAAGGAGATCAATGCTAACATTTTGCAGGTAATTATAATTCTTTAGGCAAGTTCTATCATTTGTTTATTCTTCTCAGTAGCCATATTTGGAATTTTAATGTAGACATAAAAATTAGTTGAGTGAGGTCTATAGAATGATAGTGAAATGAAGGCTGAAGTGATTACCTAATTAATTGTGAGCCACATAAGTGGTTAATTCTGACAATTCAATATAATGCAAAAGAAGAGCATAGAGTTAATTTGATTCTGTAGTATCTATATGTCCCCAAGTAAGCAGACAATTTATAATACTTCATTTAATCTTTGCTGTGAAGTCTGAAGCTCAAAAAATGCAATGACAACTGAAGCAAAGGGGGCACAGAGGCATATGTAAAAGCTTTGGAAATTATTTTAGAATTGTAGCATTTTTTTTTGGGAGGGAGGAAATAGGGAAGGAAGGAAGAAAAAAGAGAAAATACAATTCATTTCCTTTCAAAAAATAAACAGATATATCAAGGAACAAGTTAAAAGAGACTGAAAAGCTTGTGGTAAGTTTTCAAAAAGCAAAAAAAAACCAGTATAAATTTTTAAATTTGGTTCTAAAAACTGACAGATAATGGCATGTCTGGGAGACGGTTCTCATAGTCAATAGCTAACAGTGGCTATTGTCCCCATTCCAGTGGTGTATCTGATATCTTCTGGGCACAAGGCTGGGCTGCACAGTCCAAATGAAAACTAAATGTACAATTCTTCCATAAGAATAAGCATCTACTGGGTTCTTCCTTAAAGTATTCTGTGTTTGCTCTAAATCAGCTTAATATATTGATTTTTCAAATGAATTTTAAAGGTACTTGAATTACTTTAAAACAAATTCTAAATACCCAAATCAATTTGAATAAAAACAAAGCAAGACATGTACCTATATTGCTTTATTTTCAGGACCCCTAAAACCAGGACCTTATTTCTAGGAACTAACTGTGACCCCAAAAGAAAAGTTTTATGAAGAAAAGATGAGTAAACCTCCTTTGCCAGGCTGGGATTGTATCTCAAATTGACATCCAGCTTAGCTGTGCTCACATTGGATACAGGCCTAGACAATTCCTAAATCTTCTAGAAGATATGGTTTTACTTTTATACTCAGATTCCTGGTATGATGAGGTGAATCTCTCCAGGGAACCTAGTTCTATTCTTACTCCCAGAAGGTTCATTTAATGTTTAGAAAATTCCTTAGGAAGTAGGTCTACCAGAGGTCTCTGAACTGTTAGGTATTAATAATCCCAGAGGCCTGTATAGACCATCTAGACCTTGTCTGAGCAGCAAGTTAAATGGAAGGTCGCCCTAGTGCTGCAACTGGCCCAGCTCAAGTTCATTGTACTTGCTTAGGATCACACTATCTCTAGGGTACATCATTTCACTTTCTGCTCACTCTTGTTCTAGTAGTCCCAGGACTTGGGATAATTCTAGTGTATCGAACTTAGTTTCCTGCCTATTGTAATTGTCAGCCTGCTTCCATCCCTTTAGAGCTTTCCAGAATCTACAGTTCGGGTCAGTTAATGTTCATCTGCATTCTTGGATCTATTTTAAGCTCTGGGGCCAAGGTGGACTTTAGATGAAGGAAAAATAATCTGGTCTATAGATTGGGAATTAAGCATCAAATCAGTCATACTCTGACTTCATCATCCAGTTTTAATAACTGCGTTCTTGTCTTGTTCCAAGTATTCTTTACCAGATAGTTCCCTGATACCATTCTTCAATAGCTTACCAGGTGACTCAGTGAATCACACCATTAGATCTTTAATGCAAACTACATTTATCTGAATTTCATCACTGTGCTTGTTACTTGAGCTTTGTCTGAGTATACATCCAACCTTGGTGGAGACACTAAGGACATTCATTTCTGGGGCTAACCCATTCTCCTGCCAACTGAGCTCCAGGTCTAGCAGCCTGATTCTGCGCTCCTATTGTGCTTTCTTGCTGAGTTTAGCCTGCCTAACTCAGCCTTCTGCCTAGCCCTATACTACTATCTATATGGACACCAGACTCCCAGTTTCTATTTTCACAACAGAAAATTTCAGAATAGCAAAATTGAATTTTTCAAATTTGTTATTATAAATTGGACCCAAGTGCCTATTCTCTGTTGACTGACCTAGAAGCTGCCCCAAGTAAATGAAAGGATCACAGCCCATGACTTTCTAAAAACTTCTGCTGCATAAAGTATGGTGGGGAAGATCCTTCTGTGACCATATCACCTCTCATGAATTCCATACATGTCCAGCATCATGACCTGCCTAGGGCGTCATTAGTCTTTGAATTTTTTTTTAAATCAACTACTTCCAAGTATTACAAGTAAGGCTGTTTGGAGCCAAAAGTCTGTGCTTTCAGTACTGGATGTACAAGGAGACAGAAGACTAAGATAGTGCTAAATTTGGAGAATAAGGAAGGTGGCATAATACATATTACAAAAGGATAACATGTTCTAATAGGATGTTATCCATTAAATTGTGTTCCATTTCTCTGTCAAATGAAAACTTGCTTAATTTTCAATTAAATTATCCTACTACAAATATTTGTATTTTTTAAGTCTAAGAAAAAAACCTTTTAATTGCATAAAGGTTAAGAATTTTTCTTGGCTTTTTCTAAAACTTATTGCAAAATTTCCCATTTGAACATAGACCGTATAACTTTGTATTTTGATATGTCTGGAGAGTTCTTTTGTTGGCAGGTTCTGCTTTGAAACTGACAAATAATTTGCCATTGGCCATCACATGCTCTTACAAAGGCTGCTAGTATTTCTTAGAACAATTCTGAAAAAAGAAAAAAAAAGGCCTTGGTCACAAGCTAATGTAACTGGATTGATATGGGAGAATACATCCTGCTTCAAACTCTGGCTTTTGGTTAAACCAGGATTACTTCTTACAGCTGAAGCTGTATGGGGATTGACCTTGGCTATTCCATCAATTTCTTACCCTGAAACCCAGTAATGAAATACTTACTGAGAGGGAGCTTGTGACTGACTCCCAGTTGGTCTCTGAGGCTGCTGGGGGTTGGAAATCATCCTAGGAGGCAAAGAAACGCCCACATAAGTCAGTCAAGGCTGTACTTAATTCATTCTATCATGTTTCAACACAATTCAATCTTTGGAAACTTCTTCCAATTAAGTGATAATAAGAGTAGAGGTTTTTCATTCTTGCATAACATTATCAGTTGTCTTTCAAAGATTTTCTCTAGGTCCCTTACAAGGGCAAAATTAGCAGGCAGACAGCCAAAGTACCAGTTAGCACATCACATAGAACTGAATACTGCTTCTTATGGACAATTTGACCCCTCATGCCTCTTTGTTAATATCTTAAACAAGAAACTGCTGGACCCAACTGTATAAAGAGGTGCCAGCTGGAGACCAAATTGGACAAAGAATAAATTCAATAATGACTGTGGGGAGCAACACTGGAACCAAGAAAATTGAAATGCTCCAGCATATGATCAGCAATGAGGGTAAGACATAATGGTGTAAATTAAAAAAAAAAAAAGCAGTGGGATGGTAGTTGACGGGCTTGTGTTCTATTCCTAGTTCTGCCATTATCTAGTGATAGGACTTCAGGCAAGTCATTATGTGATATTTAAGTAAACAAGCTTTAATTTTGTGCCTACTATTTGCCACAGACTGTTATAAGAACTGCCATTACAAAGACAAAAAGAGAACTATCCCTGCTCTCAAGGAGCTTATATTGCCATAAATCTTTCTAAGATTCAGTTTTTTTTTTAATCTATAAAGAGATAAAGGGAGGGTAGACTGTATACTCCTTCAAATTCCTTCTCTAAGAAACTGGTTGGAAGATCAGGGAGCAAAGGGTAGAAAAGAATGATGTTTTATAGTTATTTGTGATAATAAAAAGACATCTGACCAAGAAATATGCCTTTTTATGAGGCATACTTCTTTCAAGATATAAGGGCTTTTATGGTAAGGTAATCTAATTCTAACCACTTTTTCAGTATCTGCTGGTATCTGAAAAGGGACCACTTCCACATGTCAAAGGTGGTTTATTGAATTCTTCCACAAAATCAGTAACCATGGTATTTCCCCTCCTGTCCCATCAGGAAGTTAGAGGAATTCTGGAGAAATCCCATGAAAAGATAAGCAGCTTATTTACATAAATGACTAGCAGCCTGGCATAACAGATAGAAAGCTGGTATCAAAGCCAAGACCTGTGTTGAAGTTCTACATCTGAGACATTTTGGCTGGGTAACCCTGAGCAAATCACTTAACCCTTCAGTGATTTGAAAAATCTCTCCATAATTTTCCAAGAAGATGTCAATCTTCTTTGGTGGAGGAAGTGTTTATGCTGATGAAATCCCTGGTTCAATTAAAAAAAAAAAGTAATCACATGGTAAGTATTACCCTACGTCAGTAATTTGAAGATATTGTGAGGAGGTATATTTGTTAAGTATATAATAAGTTAATAAGGGGTTCCTGTATAAACAATCCCATGCTTGGAAAAGAGGAGAGGGTTAAACTCAATGCTTTTCCGGAATTTTAAAAAAGTTGGATTCTGGTAATCATTGTTTATTAATCACTGAATGTGAACATTGTTATGCGCCCTTAAGAAAGATTTTTTTTTTTTAAGGAATATAAATATGGTCTCTACCCTTAAGGAAATTATAGTGGGTAAAGACAGGATACACAAGATACTGAATCAATCACTCAACTAGCATTTATTAAGGTTCTACTCTGTGCCAGGTGTGTTAAGTGATAGGAACATAAAGGAAGGCAAAACCAGGACCTGGTCTAAAGGAGTTCACATGTTAACAGGGAAGGAAGAAGACAACATACAAGCAAGATCTATATGGGTTAAATCAAGGGGAGTCTCTGAGAGAAGCACTAAGATTAAGGAGGACTGGGAAAGGCTTCTTGCAGAAAGTGGGACATTAGTTGAGACTTGAAGGAAGCAAGGGCAGATAGGAAATAGAGATGAGAAGAGAGGGTGTTCTAAATACGGGGAATAGCTAGTGAAAGTGCTGTGAGTCAAGAATCAGATGAATCAGGTTCTGCTACTTATTACCTATGACAAGTCACTTCCTTTTATGGAACTTGATTTCTTCATCTGTAAAATAAGAGATTGGACTAGGTGGCCTTGAAGGTCTTTTCTAGCCCTTGTAGCAATATCTCAATAGAATATGTACAAAAAGGCATGAGCCATTGCAACTGTAGAAATATCTTCAAAGTGCTGAGAAGACGCAGGAGCTAACGGAATGAGCAGGTTTGTAGAAAATATCAAGGAGGAGAATTTTGAAAAGTTTTTTTTTTTTTTAAACTGGAGCCCAAGAAGTTGGTGTCACCTACATGGTAAAATGGGCATTCCAAGTGTGGAGAATGCAATGATGGATCCCAGAATCTCGGAGGAAGATTATCCAGGGGCTAGATCAGGGGTGGAGAATCTGTACCCTTGAGGCCAGGTGTGGTTCTCTAGGTTCTCAAGTGCAGCCCTTTGAATCCAAACTTCACTGTGAGGACCTACAGGGCCACAAGTGGCCTTGAGACCATAATTTCCCCACCCCTGGGTGAGATTCTAATCCAATTTTATTTATATAGATGAGGGAACTCTGCCCAAGAATCATCAAGGGATTTGCTCTAACCGAGTTAGAAGCAGAACTTGGACTCAGACTCAAATGTCCATTAGTTTTTCATTACTTTCTATTCTCTAAGGTCCTACTAGTTCTAAAATTCTGAGAGCAAAGCAGTTGGGGTCCTCATGACCTTAATGATTGGGTTATTCAATTCATATTAACATTAAAACTCCTTTTTGCCCAGTTCAAGTAATTGTTTGAAGAAAATCTAGTCTGTTAATATTGTTATAGAAGTAAAAACAATAAGTTAGTGTTCTGGTATATCCCAGTTCCCATTTTCTCCATATTTTCATCATTTTAAGTCTTCTTTGGAAATGACATGAATCCTGTATGATCTCTTCCTATGGGAAGCCCACTTAAACTTTCCCAGGTAGAACCTTAAAGGTCTGTTAAACAATATTTTAATCGCATTAGGAGAAAAAGCTGATAAGATGGTCTCATTCTTCTGGAGGTAGAGAGGATGAATACAGTGGTGTTATTCCTTTAATGCTTTATTGTGTCATGGAGAAGTCCCTGTGTTTTTGAAATAGAGCACAAATTCTTCTAGGTTCTCCCATACTGGAAAGATTTTGAGCATTGGCCTTAGTGACAAGTATCTAAGCATCTGCCTACAGGGAGTCTTATTACCAGAGAGCTTACCACTAAGGAATGTATTTTCTTGGCTGTCTTAGTGGAAGGACTTTCTGTCTCTGAAGACAAAATCACAGTTGCTAAATGTATTGGAGATGTCAGGCTGTAAATATGTCGGCCTTGGAGTCAAGAAGACCAGAGTCAGAATTCTGACTCTGATACTATACTATGACCCAAAGCAAGTCACTTTACCGTACTTGGTCTCAGTCTCTTCATCTGTAAAATGGGGCTTAAAATAGCACCTTCCTTACAGGGTTATTGTGAATATCAAATGAGATGATATATGTAAATTGCTTTGTTAACTTTAAACTGATATATGTTAGCTGTCATCATCATCATATGATAACAACCTTTTACTAATAATTTGAATGTAGCATAGAGGATCATGTTTTACCCATTCCTACTGAATTCATTTTTGTTAAAATGATCTCCTATGTATGTATAATAGTGTTATCTATGACTACATATCTAAAAACATGGTACCATAAATGATTAAATAATAATGAAATCATCTTTGTTCTTAAGATCTTGAAATTGACAACCAGCTTTAGGGTATTCCGTAAAAAATAATCCTTAGATATTTTGAGGCATAAGAATTTTTTAATGGATCATGAGCTTTAACAAAGAAATGAGAAGCTACTTTTGATATCTTAAATATCAAACACTTAAAAGCTGGATTTCTTCATAAAATCTGTATACTTAAACTGAATGTGTAAGGAAGAGATATGGAGAGAAGAGGAAGAAAATAATCTCTACCCAAATGATAGAAGCTAGTTTGAAGTATTTCTCCGTAGTTTTCTTTAATAAGTCAACATTCTCCCTCACCTTCCCCCATCCCTAAGATTAAAACAGAAAGGTTGCCTTTATTCTTCCCTCTTGCCAAAGTGTATAGTGCAGAATTGGAGGGGAGAGATGAGGATTCTGTGACATTCACATTCAACTCTAATTGAAATATGGACACTTTACAATATAAAATTTAGACATTTTTAAAAACAGTTAGGAAAATAAACAATGAGCCACCAGACCAGAACCAAATAGGAAATTTCTGAAGATAAACTTGGTTAGCTATCCTTCTATCAATCTTCCTTTCCCATGAGCCCCCAATTCCCAAATCCAAACAAATCACAACCATCAAAAAGTCAATAAAATAACTAGTCTTACTTGCAAAGACAACTTAGGAGGATGTAATAATAAAGGTATATGTGGCAGTTAGGTGGCACAGTGGATAGGGTGTTGGGCCTGTGGTAAGTAAGACCTGAATTCAAATCTGGCCTCTCATTTACTAGCTGTGTGACCTGGGCAAGTCACTTAACCTCTGTTTGTCTAATCCACTAGAGAAGGAAATGGCAAACCACTTCAGTCTCTTTGCTAAGAAAACCCCATAGACTGTCACCAAGGGCTTCAGGACAGAAATTCTGATTTGGAAAGTTAAAGGTGGTTAAAAAGACTATAGGGCATTTAAGTGGCACAGAAGATAGAGCTTTGGGCTGGGAACCATGAAGACTCATCTTCCTGAGTTCAAAGCTGGCCTCAGACATTTATAAGCTGTGTGACTCTGGGCAAATCACTTAACCCTGTTTGCCTCAACTTCCTCATCTGTAAAATGAACTGGAAAAGAAAATCACAAATCACTCCATTATCTTTGCCAAGAAAATTCCAAATGGGATCACAAAGAACTGGACATGACTGAATAACAAAATGTGGACCTTTTATAGTTCTGCCCCATTCAGGTAAACTTGTAAAGTCATTACTAAAAACGGCTATAAGGCTATCTGAGAGGTTTCACATAGGATCAGAAACTTAGCACTACAAAGATCTTTGGAGGACATGGAGTCTACTCCCTGACTCATTTTACAGATGAAAAGCTGAGGTCCAGAAAAAGTAAATGATTTTCCTAAGGTCATACAGGTAGTAAATAGCAGAGTTGGGATCCAAACCCAGGTCTTCTGACTCCCAAACCAGCATTCCTTATATTGTACTATGCTTCCCTCTTTTCCAAGGAATGACATAAACGGCTTGTAAAATCAGGCTTTGCCATTAGCAGGCAGGGGGATTCTGCGATCATTGCTCCAGTGAGTTCTGCCCTCCTAACTTTTCCTCTTTTCATTTTTCAACTAAATCCCTTGCCATTTCCTGCTTCCTAAAATTCCCCTTCCAACATCTCACAGAGAAGAAAGTCAGTGTAGCTCCTTATTGCTACAAGCTAACAAACGCACAATGTGTCATCTTCAAAGGGGCAAGAACATACACTAAATCACAGGAGCCTACAATGAGTGCCCAAGATTACTTCCCTTCACTCTCACTTGTTACTCAAGATGCACAACTAGAGTTTGAGTTTTTGGAGATGGCTGATGGCAGCCAACATTCCAGACAGCTGAGATGATTAGGCACACCACCTGTTCCTCAGATCTCACTGCAAATGGCCTCTTCACTTTTTTTCCCCCTGGATGATTATGCTGCATTTGAATAGATGAGCTATAAACTATTCATTGCTAGAGGGACATATTCCACCTTCACTTAGGGTAAAGCAGCTGCAGTCACTGTGTGTTTTCAAAGAACTTGCATCCAAAACATTCCTTAATTTATCAAAGGTGACTTCCCTTTTGATGAGTTTTAAAAGGCATTTGTCCAAGTATTTCCTCCCATCCCCCAAATTCATTTTTCTCCATATTGTTTTATTATAATTTTAAGAGGCAAAAATAAAATGTTTTGTCCTAATGACACCTCTGTTTACCTGTGTCTTTATTTCTTTGGAAATTTCAAATAGCACAAAAGCATTAGTTAGGATTAAGAAGAAAAATAAATGTTTAGCGATAATATTGTCAACATTAATTTGATTATTTAAGAAATATTTATGATTTATCTGCTATGTTCAAGCCACTTTATTGAGACCAATGGGTAATTTTTTTTTTTTTTTTTAGAAAATGCTTGGGGTCAATGTCCTGGGAATGCTTATGGCAAAATTGCGTTATAATGAGGTGCTTTTGGTACCTCCGTAACTAGATCTACTTAGGTCAGGTCCAAGACATAAATAATTATGTTATATAAAATCCTGCTCCACAGCAGATAATGCCATAGTTTTCCAGTATCTATACAGATAGAAAAAATAAAAAAGGGGGAGACAGAGGGTAACATTTAGGATCTAGCAAACACTGAAAACTTGCTGCCAACATATCCCCAGGAGTATTTCCCATGTTCATCACTAAACTGGCTCAGGTTCAAGCAACACGGATAAAAGCCTTGGCAGCAACATAATTGCTGTTGGTAAGCAGAGTAAACCCTAAAACACCATGGGTCCAAGAGTTGATCATTAATAAAGAAGATCACAGAACATCTTTCAAAACTATAGGTTAGAATGCCTGAGTGTATAAAATACAGCCCCCAGACCTCCAAGGAACTATGAAAACAGAAAGCCCTGGCCCAGGGGCCAAAGGCTTCACTTCTTGTCCTAGTGCTCTCCTTTGTAGCCATGTGCCAACTTCCCTGATCCATGGTTCCCCAATTTTAAAAACAGGTAATAGTGATATCTAATATCTGGCCTGCCTACTTCAAAGGATCAAAAGACCATGAATTCAGAGATGGAAGGAACTTAGAGAGAGGCCAGTAAGTCTATCTCCCTCACTTTACAGATGAGAAAACTTAAACATACTATTTGCTCAGGATCATATAGTGAGTATCTGAAGCAGGATTGGAAACCGGGGCTTCATGACCTGGGTCCTGTGACTCTTATACTATATTGCTTTTTTTGTGAGAGGGTGATACAGTAAAAGGAGATTTTATACACACACATACACACACACACACACACACACACATAAAACCTCTTTGTGAACTATACGAGGGCAAGATATCATTGCTCAATTTGAGAATCTAATTTAATTCAACAATAATATTAGAGATCTTCTATGAGAGCAAGGTATTATGCAAGACTGTCATAAACAAAGATAGAGAATCGAAAGAATCCTGCCCACAAGAAGCTTAGGTTATGCTGTGGGAATACAAGATGCACCTCAAGTGTCTCCCCTATGTGATCCATTCTCCACTCAGTTATCAGAGTGATATATCTAAAATTCAAATCTGACCATATCAAAAATTCTATTTAATTAATGCTGGTGGCCTTCTATTACCTCCATAATAAAATATAACACACCCTTTTTGACTTTTATAGCCTTTTATATCCAGTCCTGCTGCCTATTCCTCCCTCCCACCCCGATCCTTCATTCACTTTACTCCCCCTTCCTCATGGTCCCTATACTCTGATTTAGTGACACTGTCCTGCTTGCTGTTCCTCAAACAAACCTTTCCACCTTCTTATTCTATGCATTTTCTTCTTTTAATTTTCTTTTTAATTTATGGAATAAAACAAACATTTCCATAACATAGTATGATAAAAAAGATGATTGCATATGAAACTGCAAATGTGTTATACACAACTTGCTATTCCTTTCAAATATACAACACAATTATTGTGCATTTTCACCGGCTATCCACAATGTCTGGAATTCTCTCCTTCCTCATCTCCATCTCCTGTCTTCTCTGAATTCATTCAAGTCTGAGAAGTCTTTTGTAGCCTCCCTTGATGCTAGTGTTTTCCCTCTGTTATTATCTTATTCCCTCCACTTTCAATCTGCTGTCCTGCCTACTTTCAAATCCACAGAACACAGTGCCCCTCCCAGGATAACCTCATCACTTCTTAACTCATCACCAGTGCTGCTAACTCTTCAGTCCCCTCTCTCCTCTCTTTGAAGGGATCAGGGGTGGAATACCACATTCCCCTTGATCTCCTCCTTAATTGTTGTTGTTGTTCAGTTGTTTCAGTCATGTCCAAGTCTTCATGACCTCATTTGAGGTTTTCTTGGCAAAGATACTAGAATGGTTTGCCATTTCCTTCTCTAGCTCAGATGAGGAAACTGAGGCAAACAGGAATAAGTGACTTGCCCATGGTCACACAGTAAGTGTCTAAGGTCATATCTGAACTCAAGAAGATGAGCCTTCCTGAATCCAGACCTGGCACTCTATCCACTGTATCACCTAGATGCCTTTGTAGAGGGCAGAACTTAGATTCTCAGATCATTCCACTTTTCCTCTGTTGCCCTGTCTGCTTTTAACTCCATGGAACAAGATGCCCCTCTGCACCCGGTTGTAACAGCAAGCACCCTAGCATACCTAGGGCAGCTACTAGCACAGGTTCTTAGATCTGCTTTTCTAAAGGAAAGCAACTCAAAATGGGTTAACAATCTTACTTTAATCAAACATATCATTTACCTAGTTCAGGAG
>CM053588.1:124221867-124244250 GCA_028646515.1 Pseudochirops corinnae | reverse complement strand
CTGGCGCCACAGGCTCCACATGACCACATTCAGCCTATTAGGGAACAGAGTATACTTTCAAATATCCAAGGGTCCTCAGAGTCATGTAGCCACATTAGCAAAAGGCCTAGGGGCAGGGAAGATCTTCAGATTCCCATAACACCGGTACACACTATTGACCCCACCCCCTCTTGCCCTCCTGTCGCATTTTGTGTGTTGTCTCACTGTTTAGACTTCTTGATGTTGGGAATTGTCTTTTTATTTATTTTATCCCCAATGCTTATGCATAACACAGTGCCTGGCACATCATGCTTAATAAACATTTATTGAATTACAGCCAATTTATCCTGTATCCATCTTGTTTGTACATAGTTGCTCCCATATTGTCTCCTCCATTAGAGGAGACAATTAGACTGTGAGGTCCTTGAAAGCAAGGACTCTTTCTGCCTTTCTTTCCATTCCCAGAGCTCAGGATACTGCTTGGCATAAAGCAGGTACTTAATAAATAGTTACTTCTTGATCACATGACATTTTTGCAGGATACTAACTGACTCCTATCAAGAGTGACCCCTAAAAGTGTGACCAGAAATGACCTAGACATTCATTAATCAGTGTTGCCTCTAAACATAATGTACATTTGTTAATGCTCCCTAGGAGGATCCCAGAGGCTGGGTTTGGAAGGCTTACCAAAAACATTCATTAATACAGGGAGAATGCTACAGATGCTAAAGCAGAAAGGATGTTGTAGTTTACATCTGAGGGCCTCCAAGTGGTATATTACAATCACACTGAACCCAAACAAGCCTCATGCTTCTATATGATTCAAGGGAAATCTAGAAACTTTTATTTCTTGCTTTTATTCCCCCTCACAACAATTTTAGGATTTTCTTTTCATCTAAGCCTAAAATAATACACCCTACATGGGCAGAAAGTGCTTCAGATTTTTTTTCAAAGCAGCTTCATATTTATAACCTCATTTATTCTTACAAGTACTGAGAGATGTAACATATAGCAGATAGAGAAGTAATAAGGGTAACTCAAACAGAAAACTTCATGAATTTGAAAATGGTAACTTTTACTGGAAGAACTTCAAGAGGGGAGGATCTCCTTTGTATGGTGGTAGGAACAAAATCCTACCCTTCCCCTTCCCCCCAGCATCTTTCTATAGTGAATATCCAGAACTAGGCATTTGGTCAACCTTTTTTTTTTTTTAAATTTGGGGGATCTTCAGGTACAAACCATGAACCTATCACCAAATCACAGGCACCCTATGCATATAGATATATCTCTTTCCCCACCTAGCCAAGGTACTTGGTTTCTCTTAGATTAAATTTATGTCTATCTTCAGGCCATGCTACTTTGAACTTAAAACACTGCACTGAGAATTTTACCACTGGAAAGGAGCCTTATAGTATATAAGTATATATATAGTATATATATACTTCATATATAGTATGTAAGTATATATATAGTATATATATACTTCAAGTAGAATTTTCTTATCTTATGGGTGAAGTCCAAGGAGGTGAAAAAAGAAATCACAAAATATCATCATTCTAGAATTTGAAGGGAGCTCAAGTAATCTCTACCTAATTTGAGATAGTTTCTGAAAGTATCTAGCGAAGCCACCAACCTGCCTCTGTTTGAGTACCTCCAGTGACAGGGAATTATTTTGAGCAGAAATCTAGTTCTTCCATTCATTGTCCCTGGTTTCATCCTCCAGAGCTAAGAAAAACAATTATAAACCCTTTTCCAGATGATGGCCCTTTAAATACTTGAAGAGAGCCATCATGTCCTCCCTTTCTCTAAATATTTCCATTTCCTCTAACCAGCAGACATATTGCATGAACTCATTCCCTCACCATCTTGGTTACATTCCCCTTAATTCTCTCTAACTAATCCATGTCCTTTCTAAAATGTGGTATAAAGATAGAGCTGACCACAAGATTCCAAGGCAAAATAAAACAGAATTATACCCTCTCTCTTTCTGGATGTTATCCATCTATAAATGAAACCTGAAAGCACGTCAGTTTTCTTGATAGTTACATCATATTACTTGACTCATAATGAGCTCATATAGTCAAAGGTTTTTTAAAAATTTTTTATATTAACTATTGTCAGCTCACTACTCTTTCCATTCTGTACTTATGGAAATTTGTTGTTTGTTTTACTCCAAATGCATGACTTTATTACTATTACATTTTATCGTACTAGATTTGGCCATCAAGATATTTTTGATCTTGGTTCTTTCATTTAATATATTAGCTACCTCTGTTGACTTTATGTTATCTGTGGATTTGATAACTGGCATCTCTGCTTTCATTGAAGGCATTAGTAAAAACACTGAATAGAATCAGACAAAGAACACCCTTTTGGTGTTCCACTAGAGACCTCTCTTGAGGAGTAAGTCAGTCAATATTAAGTACCTATTATGTGCTAGGCACTATGCTATTTGGGGATATAAGAAAGGCAAAACAGTCCCTGATTTCAAGGACCTCAGAGTTTAATAATGGAACAACATCCAAACACCTATGTAAAAATAAACTATATATAGGATGAATTAGAAATAATTAACGAAGGTAAGAGACTAGTATTAAGAGGGGTCAGGAAAGGCTTTCCATAGAAGGTTAAGAGTTTAACTAGAACTTTACAGAAACCAGAAGACAGGAGGGAGAGCATTCCAGGCATAGAAGACAACCAATAAAAATGCCAAGAGTCAGGAGATGGGGTGTCTTGTTTGAGGAATGGCAAGGAGGCCAATGTTACTGGATGGCAGAGTATGTGGGGGTGTAGTTTAAGGGATAAAAAGACTAGAAAGGTAGGATGGAGCTAGATTATGAATAACTTTGAACTATAACAGAGGATTTTATATTTGATCCTGGAGCTGATAGAAGGAATTGGAGTTTGTTGAATGAGGCCAGGAGGGTGATTAGATTTGTACTTTATGAAGATCACTTTGACAGCTGAGTGGAAGAACTGGAGTTGAAATTGCCATAGTCTAGGTGAGAAGTGATAAGGGTCTGTACCAGGGTAGTGGCAGCATCAGAGGGGAAAGGGGGGTGGGGCGGCTAGGTGTCACAGTGAATAAAGCACTGGCCCTGGAGTCAGGACGACCTGAGTTCAAATCTGGCCTCAGACACTTAACGCGCACACGCACGCGCGAGCACACACACACACACACACACAAAACTAGCCATGTGACCCTTGGGCAGGTCACTTAACCCCAATTGCCCTACCTTCCCCTCTCCAAAAAAAAAAAATTTAATTAATTAAAAAATTTTAAAAGAAGAAAGGGGGGTATATTTGAAAGATGTTGATTCAACATGTTAAACTTGGTAAGTCCAAAACTGAACTCATTTTCTTCCCTTCCCCCCAATACTTTCAAATTTCCTTATAACTTTTGGGAAAAATTATTATTAATAACCAATGATTTGGGGAGATCCAGTGTTCCCCCCTTTTTCTAACATCCTGTTTTAATAATTCAGTCTCTTGAAAAACATTACTGATAATGAGATTGGATTCAGAGCCCCCCCAGATGAGGAAGCCACTGTGCTCTACTCAGGTTTGGGTGGGGATGAATTCTTTAAATAGCTTGCCCAAGGCTGGAGGTAACTTCTAAGTTACATATGTAACTAAGGTACATATGTCATGTAATGACATAATCAAAGTTCAGATCCAGTCCTCCATTGTAATATTTATTCTCTCATTAATTGTTAACCAATCAGAGTTGATTGCCACCCTCAGGAACACCCTTTTTCCAATGGGTATATAAGCTGTGAGCCTGCCACCATGGCTGTCTTTGGTCTGAGAGAGACAGCCAAATGACCATCTTTTTATTAATAAACATGCTGGCATAATTAAGAAGATGGTTAAATTACCCAGAAACTATGTCTCCCAGACCTTTTAAAATGTCACACTGTCATGGGCACTACCATCCTCCTAGTCACCAAGGGTTAAAACTTAGGAATCATCCTTGACTTCTCTCTTTTTATCCCCTACCCCCATATCCAATGTGTTGTCAGAGACTGTCAATTGATTTCAGAGACTGTCAGTTGATTACAGAGACTATGAGTTGATTCATAGGGAATGCTTCACATTCTAACCAATCTAATACCCACACCAGTTTCACAGTGGACCTCTAGAATTCATGCCTTCCATCCCTGGGCAAATTCATTCATTTAGCTTTGAAACTCTTCATTTGGGACACAGCTGTCTTGATTGGTGACTGACTGAGTACAAACTTACCAAGCCCAATATATGTCCCAAATCAGACCTATCCACCAAGATCATCTTGTTATCTGCCACATTGGGCACAGTAATCAAATCCATACTATCACTGCTTCTGGAAAAGATTGTGTCATTTGATGGACCAACTCAATAGAACTATGATCTCTCAAATAAAAATTCTTTTCCCTGACTGTCATCTCATATTAGAGCATGACTTCTTTAAAGGCAAAGAAAATCTCCCCCCCCCCCTTTTTTTTGCATTTGTACATCTGCAGGACTCAGTCCAATATGTGGTACTGAAGTGTTTTCTCATTCATTCAGTCACTTACTCATCAACTAATGTTGACTCATTGTGATTATCATTTCCCTTCCTTCCTTCCTTCCTTCCTTCCTTCCTTCCTTCCTTCCTTCCTTTTGTTCCTTCCTTCCTTCTTTTGCAATTGGTGTTAAATAACTTGCCCAGGGTCACACAACTTAGTGAGTGTCTGAAACCAAATTTAAGCTAAGGTCCTCCTGACTCTATAGGGCTGGTATTCTACCTCTCATGCCACCTAACTGCCTCTACCATTTCCCTTTCTAATGAAGTGTTCATAAATGACTGAATGTATTTGTGAGTTTTGCCAGGTCCAGAAGTTAATTTTATTAACTTATAGTGTAGTAGAAGACAGTATAGGAATTGGAGTCAGAAAGCCAGGGTATGAGATCCAATTGATCTGCTATCTGACTATGCGAAAAGTATTAAACTTATATGAAACTTTTTCTTCATCCATGTAAATGGGGTTAAAAATACATTTTCTGCCTTTCTCACAGAGGAGTGAGACCACAGAATCTCAGAGTTAGAAAGCATTTTTTAAATTTTTAAATTTTTATTTATTTATTTTTCTTACCAACCTGTACCTTCTTCCCCCTTTGGAGATCCAGGACCATATTTGCCGGTTTTTCATCTTTTGACATTATTATTTTTTCTCTTTTTTGATTGATATTTTTCCAACCAATGAAATTGTTTTCTCTTGCACCCTCTCCCCTCCCACTGAGAAACCAAGAAAAACAAAACCCCTGTTACAAGCATTTCTGATCAATCAAAAACAATTCTTGCTTTAGCTATGTCCAAAACAAAAACAAACGTGTCTTAATCTGCATTCTGAATTCATCACCTTTGGATTGGGATGTGAGACATGTTTCATCATGAATCTTCAGGAATTGTGGTCGGTCATTGCTTTAATTAGAGTTCTTAAGTCTTTCAGGGTTGTTTGTCTTTACATTGTTTGGTCATTATATAAATTTCATTTTGGTTGTGCTCATGTAACCCTGCAGAAGTTTATTGCATAACTGCATAACTGCATGATTTGCATTGCAGAAGCTTATTGCATTATTAAATACAATCTTCTTGCATTTCTGTTTAACTATCTACTTCATGATGTCTTACAGTATAATAGTATTCTATCACATTCATATGCTTCAATTTGTTTCACCATTTTGCAATTTATGCTTCTCTCTTATTGTTCAACATTTCTTGACAGCAGCTCAATAGTCACAACTACAAGTTCTTGTATTATCTTGGAATGTTACTCATTGAGACATAGTGACTTGAACTCATTTTTTATTGTTGTTGTTGTTGTGAACATTTCCTCACTGTAATGGTAATGGGAATTTCAAGATCTTCCCTGCCCATTGATAGGTAGAATGCAATCACACAGAGTCTGTGGTGGGAGTTTGCTGAAAGGGTGCAGCAGGAAGGGTGGAGCAGAGCTAAGAGAAAGCTGGGAGTCAGGACAATTAGAATGGAGGGAGGAGAGAGGATGGCAAGGCAAGGAGACAGCTAGGTTCGTGAGTGTTTATTTGTGAGAAGGCTTTGGGATGGTATTGCTCTCTGCAGTGTTATAGTGTATAGATTTCCACATTGCTATGATGAATTTGGTTGTTTGGTGTTGGGATTTGGCTTTCTGGTGTCTGAATAAATGTTTTTGCTTCTGTCTTCTATATAGAGAGTCTGTTATATTTTGAGATTCAGAATTATGCTGGTATATTCATAGTTGGCATCAGTGCTGTGAATATTGTGTTGGTGCTACACTCACCTGAAGTTTCAAAAACTTGGTTAATTACTCATTCAATTTCTCCTACTCTTGAAGAACACTCCTCTTAGCAATGAAAACAGAGGCAAAACTTTTTCAGAGACAGATGAACAGACAAAAACAAGAAGGCATAGGGACAAAGTGAGAGACAGAGAGACAGAAAGAGATAGGGAGAGACAGATATAGAACCAGAAAGAATGACAGAGAGGGAGGGAAAAACCAATATGTAGTATATAGAAGGAAGTTGGAACTTGAACAATGTTGTAAAGTTGGTTAGTAGAATACAATTTTTGTTGCCTACTTTTTTCCTACTAGACCTCTAGACTGTATGACAGCCTCATCCATTTTGAGTTGGAAGGGACGTTAGAGGCCATATTATGAAACATTCTCATTTTACTGATGAGAAAAGTGATGCATGGAGAGGTAACGTGATTTTCTCAAGGTTACACAAGTAGTAAATAGCAGAGCTGGAATTTGATTCATGTTCTTTGACATCAGAGTCAGAATTCTTTCCACGATACCACATGGACACTAATCATCATCTATCCAATACAAATTTACATTTATAAGAAGATGAATGTTTATTAGCCATACATGAAATGGTTTCTGTCTATAGAAAAAGGGATATATCAGATATAGGAACAGATAGTTCATCACAAAGCATGCTATCCCTAACCCCTTTTCTTAGTAATAATTTAATTTTACAACTGTCTATATTTTAGGGTTTATTAAACACTTTAAGATATATGATGCTTTCCTGGCCACATTGTATCTGGCACACTGAGCTCAGTTCTGGGTGCCACATTTTAGGAAGTTCACTGATAAAAATGGATAATATTCAACGGAGGGCAAATAAGATAAAGAAGGAAATCAAATTCATGTTATTTGAGAATCTGTCAAAGGAACTGTGGATGTTGAAAGACTTTGGTGTATGTGAAGGGGCTGGGGGTAGTAGTGATGATGGAGGGCTATGATAGAGATTATCATAGTAGAAAAGGTATTAGATTTGGTCTGTTTAACCAAAGAAGTAATGTTTAGGAGGTGTGGGTAGAAGTTGCAAAGAAGCAAATTTAGTTTTGATAGAAAGGAAGAAAAGCAGGGGAGAGGGAGAAACCAGGGGGAAGAAACTCAATCTTCTTAAAAAATTAAGTACATAAAAGGTATGATGGGTACCCTCAGAATGTAGTGGGTTTTCTTCTCAGTGGAGATCTTTAAGCAAAGGCCAGATGAACCACGGGGGCAGGTAGGTGGCACAGTGGATAGAATACCAGGCCTGGAGTCAGGAAGACGGAGTTCAAATCTGACCTCAGGCACTTAATAGTTGTGTGACCCTGGGCAAGTCACATAATGTTGTTTGCCTCAGTTTCCTTATCTGTATAATAAGCTGGAGAAGGCAATGGCAAACTACTCCAGTATTACTGCCAAGAAAACCCCAAATGGGGTCATGTAGAGTTGGATATGACTGAAGAACGACTGAACAGCAACATGATGAGTTACTTCTCAGGTATGTTATAGAGGGCACTGCTTATTCAGGTTCAGTTGGGTTAGATGGCCTCTGAAATCCCTCACAATCCTGGAATCCCATGATCTTATTTATTCTCTATTAAAAAGTAGATAGAACAGGTATCCTTATTTAAAGATGAGGAATCTGAGTCTCAGCGAGGTTAGGTGACTGGTATGCCATACAACTTCTAAAATAAGGGTGAGAGAGGTTAAGTGATTTACCTAGCATCATACAGCTAATAAGAGTCTAAGAGAGAACAGGAACTCAGGTCTTCCTAACTCCAAACCCAGCATTCTATTCACTTCCCTACCTAATTGACTTAAGTTTGTATTTCTTTCCTCAGGTTTTTCTGATCTACTCAGCTGGTGGCCATGTGTGAAGGATAAGATATGGAAATATATATTACAGATATAGATATACACACACACACATACACATATACATATGTGGGTATACATACATATATACACATCCACATGTGTATATGTGTTTATATACAAACACACACATACATACCATACAATCCTATTACCTGCTACTTCTAATAGATAAGAGAAAGAAAGATATGTTCTGAGTCCTGAAGCAATATGACCAAAACTTGGGAATAGCTAGAGAATTAGCTATATTACTCTATAAAGGGTATAGGAAATAGGAGAAAACAAAAGTAATCCCCATGGAAGATACAGAAAAGAGAATCATATCCTTGGTTTAGAGTGGGAGTATAAAGCATACTCACTTTGAGTGCCCAAGACTTAATCCTTATTTAGCTCAGGTTGCTAATTCTTGGGTTTTAGGCTATGAAGAGACCAGGAAGTTTCAAGGCTGTAATAAGCAGATCTTCACTCAGGCCACACTTTGATACCTCATCAAGGCATGGAAATGACCTTGGGTTCTTCAAGGCCATGAGTGTGGAGCACAAACTCTGGCAGACTCTACCAAGCTGAGAGGGCTTTGGTCATGAGCATAGATGGATTATTTCTGTTGTCCAAGGATCAACTTAGGTAAATTCACAGAAGTTTCCTTATTAAATTAGTTGCAGATTGATTCATCTTTCACCCCTGGAATCTCTGAAAGCCCCTGTGCTTATAGAGAGATTGCTATTTGCATTGATGGAAGGACTATCCACAGCTCTGAATATTCAGAATTTTGAAGTGTTAGCCTAATACACTGATATCAGAAAAACTGTAATGCAATTTTCAGCTTTAATTATAGAGATCACTGAAATGGAATCCAATTGTACCATAAGAAATGAGGGAAAAGACCCTTTCCAAGAGACCCAGGAAGACTTATATGAACTGATGCAGAGTGAACAGTAGACTGAGAAGGAGAATTTATACTATAATGTTAGTGCTATAAAAAAGAACAATTTTGAAAAACTTAAGATTTCTGATCAATGAATGACCAACCATGTTTCCAGAGGACCAGTAAAAAAGAATGCTGCCCACTGCATGATAAGGAGGTGATAGATTACATGCACAGTAAGAAATTATTTTTGGTTGTGACTAGTGAGGAATATGTTTCGCTTTACTTGTATCACTCTGTGATACAGGGGTTCTGTATTTCTTTGTTTTCAGAGGATGCTGGCAGGTGGGAGGGGGAACATCAATGCTTAATAATTGAAATAAAATATAATGAAAATTTTAAAAAGATATATCACCTTCAACTAACATGTTACCACATCTTACTCCTTCCCCTCTGCCCTCCTCCTCCAAGGGACAAAACAATTTAATGGGGGAAATATTCTACTATGGGCGTTATTTGGAAAACATCAATTACCCTCTAAAAATTGAAATAAGAATGGAGGTTAGATTCCATTTTAATCAGTCTACTTTCACTTGACTACTAGCATTATCATAAGGCAGCTAGATAGTAGTACAGTGTATAGATTGCTGGACTTGGAGTCAGGGAGACACACATTTAACTCCTATCTTATATGCTTACTAGCTGTGTGATGCTGGGCAAGTCACTTAACCATTGTTTGCTTCAGTTTCCTCATCTGTAAAATGGAGATAATCACAGTACCTTCCTCACAAGGTTGATGTGATGATCAAATAATATTATGTTTGTAAAGTTCTTTGCAAACCTAAAAGCACAAAACCCCCTAATTATAATATAAATATTTAAGAATGGCTTAATGAAGAGGCAGTATAGTATAGTGGATAAAGAGTTTGCCTTAGAGTAAGAAAAACCGAGGTTTAAGTCCTGCCTCTTACACATAAAAGATATGTGACTCTGGGCAAGTCACCTGAACCCCAGATAATGTTCAAAGATAATATGCAGCATTCCATTGCAAATAGAAGTTTTCTTAGGGAAGAGATTGTTACTTCCTTGTATCTGTATCCCTAATTTTTAGAACTGTATTTTAGTAAAACTTTAATAAAGTAAATCTAGTAAATCTGTTTTATTAAATCCTTAATAAATTATCTGTTTATCTATCTGTCTATCATCTATCTGTATTTGGTAGGAGGAGTTTTCTCACCTGGAATTCCTTACATCAATGAAATCAGAAGTTTGGACCAAAAGAAAAAATGGTAAGTAATAATGAGAAAGGCAGCATGCTGTAATAAAGACGGGGTGGAGTCAGGAAGCCTAGATCCGAATCTTCCCTAAAATATTTACTGGTCGTGTGATCCTGGGAAGGTCACTCATCCTCTTTTATTTCAATTTGCTGCAAATCACATGCCTTCCCTCAACAGATGCTATTACTAGATCAATTTTACAAATAAAATTGAAGTAAAATTGGTAAAACAGACTTTATAAAACTAACTCCTCCTTCCAAATTCTTATTTGTGGATTGATGGGAGAGGTAGCACAGAAACAAAACTTTTCCAAACCTTCACCTATATGCTAAATTTTCTAAAGTAATAATTTTCAGGAACCCTCTGAATAGCAGGTCCAAATGTGGCATATTCTATCTTTTCATCTTTCTGAGTTAGACGAGCAGATGTTTGCCATTATTGATGAAGGGATGCTTAGGGGTAGGGATGTGAGTTTCAGAACTCAAAGTTCTGTCTGCTCTGTGAGAAGAAAACAACAATAAAAAGGTATGTGGATAATATCGGCAGTGAGGGGAGTGGGGGTGAGGAAGGGTAGGGGACCAGCTAGAGCTTATGGTTCACCTCACCACAAGGACCTACTTGGAAATACTGACCTTAGGAGTGTGAATGTTAATGCCAAACTCACTGTCCTTGAAAGGGCTTGGGTGAACTTCTGTCATGTTGATTGACAGGTTTAGAGGAAGTCTCTTCTGTAATAAGAGCATCTGCCCTGAGCAAAATGGAAAACACTGACACTTCAACAGCCCCTTGATATATAGATAGGTTAAAAAAAGATCCCCTGCACTTCAGAGGGAAGCGAAGGCAGTGACAGCCCAGGCAGCACATCTCAGGCTTTTTCCCAGCAGTCAATTCAGGAAAGGTGACAGTATTGAGGGTTGCTGTCATTTGGGCTTAGTCACTAGGGGTGGAAGTAGGGAAGGGGGAGGAAAGAGTAGGGTGGGTGGGTTGGTGGGTGTGGGAGAGGAAAAGAGAGAGGGAGAAGAAGAGGGGGGGTCAGAGGGAGAGGGAGAAAAGACTCCCCTTTTTAAGGTGGGGAACTTTTTATATTTTAAGCATAACTATATGGTGATTTTGTAATCAGGGAGCTAAAACAAGGTTAAGTCAATTCAATAAGAATTTATTCATAGTGCCTACATCCAACGCAGGGAAGCTAGGTGACACAGTAGATAGAGTGCCAGGCCTAGAGTCAGGAAGACTGAATTCATATCGAACACCAGGCACTTACTTGCTATGTGAGCCTGGGCAAATCATATAAGGCTCTTTGTTGTCTCAGTTTCCTCATCTGTAAAATGAGCTAGAGAAAGTAATGGCAAACCACTCCAGTATCACTGCCATGAAAACCCCAAATGAGGTAATGATGAGTTAGACGTGACTAAAATGACTCAAGAATAGCATGTCAGGTACTATACAAGGTGTCGGGAATATAAAGAAAAAAATGAAACCATATCTGACCTCAATGAGCTTGCTATCTTCAAGGGTGGGAGGGGGTAGAGCACAATACTCACATGGGCAAGTATATAAAAGATATACTCATTAAATGCAAACTATTTGTGTGTATATATGCATATATGTAGGGACACTAACAAATCGTAGGGATAGGAAAGATCTCCTCTCTGAGGAGGCATCTGAACTGGGCTTTCAGGGAAGCAGGGATTGAACAAAGCAGAAGTGATAAGGGAGAGCATTATTATAACGACCAAAATCCTCATATACTTTTGAGATGTTAACAGATGTGTTATGGTAGAAGGCTGGGGGTGGGCAGAAGCCATTTAAGGTGAAATAAGGTTCAATTTGCCATTGTGCCAGAATACACTGAAGAAAGGTTTTTGGAAAGCATTTGCATTCATTTCTTTTTAAAAAAAATTCCTGCCACTTATTGGTATTTTATTTTTTTCCAATTACATGTAAAGATGGTTTCAACATTCATTTTTATAAAATTTTGAGTTTCGATTTTTTCTCCTTCCTACCCTCCTCCCACTCCCGCCTCTAAGACAGCAAACTGTCTGATATAGGTTATACAGTGCAATCATATTAAACATATTTCCACATTAGTCATGTTGTGAAAGAAGAATCAGAACAAAAGTGAAAAACCACGAGAAAGAAAAAGACAAAAAAAGTGAAAATAGTCTGCATTCAGACTCCATAGTTCTTTCTGTGGATGTCGAGAGCATTTTCCATCACGAGCCTTTTGGAATTGTCTTTGATCATTATATTGCTGAGAAGAGCTAAGTTCATCACAGTTGATCATCATACAATGTTGCTGTTACTGTGCGCAGTGTTTTCCGGGTTCTGCTCACTTCACTCAGCATCAGTTCATAGTAAGTCTTTCCAGGTTTTTCTGAATTCCACCTGCTTATTACTTCTTATAACACAATAGTATTCCATTACATTCACATACCAAAATTTATGGGCATTCCCTCAATTTCCAGTTCTTTGCCACCACAAAGAGCTGCTTTAAATATTTTTGTACATGTGGGTCTTTTCCCCGTTTTGTGATCTCTTTGGGATATAGACTTAGTAGTAATATTGTTGGATCAAAGGGTATATAAAGTTTTACAGCCCTTTGGGCATTGTTCCAAATGGTTTCATTCATTTCTGTTCAACCTCAGATGATTTTATTTATTCCCACAACCAATCCAAAGTAGAAAACATGTATCATGTTTCACAGGGCTCAATCTAAGGAAGACATTGTGTCCAACCCTCTGGCATTAACTGGAAGATATGGCCCTTTTAAGGACAACAAACCAACTATACTCTTTCTGAGATGATAACTACACAATAATGAGACTTTTTGATCTTATTATGATATATGCATTGTCTTTGCTTGGCTTCTTAGTCTGTGGGTGGGACTGGAAGCTGCTGACAGATCACCCACAGTGAAAAATAGTGCCCTGGTCTTCACATTCCCAGTGAAATTCCCTTTTCAAGTTCTTCGTGAAAAAGAATCTTTAAATTGCATGTATGACACCAGCTGCCTGTTTTCTTTCCATGCCACAGCTTGGAAGGAGTTTATTCTTTAAGATGAGGCAGTCTACACAATGGCATTTCTGAGGCAACACATCTTAGATGTCATTAGGGCCTCTGCCCTTCTCAACTTCCCAAGGAGGTACATTCAATTAATGGCCAGGTGTTTAATTGAAGAGCATAAAGCTCAAGTTTAGAAAATAATTTTTGACAAGCTGTCGTTATCCATAAATGATGGAGCTGCTGCCAGAAGCCTGCTCCTCTTTTCAGCTATTACAAGTTTTGCAGCAACCAAGGGATTTTATACTGGGTTAACAACAAAGGCAAAGCTGACATTCAGTTTTGCATCCCAAGCTATTTTCCCCACTTAGTATGGTAAGAAAGTAATTCAGGAGAAAGATTCCCTAATTGGGAGTTGCTTTCAAAGGGTGTATATGTAGTACCCCTCCCAGGACTACCTTCTCAAAACCCACTCTAATTGGAAGGTCAGGACTCTAGATGGTGACTATTTCTCCCCTTAGAATTCTAGGGGTAACCTAGATGTCATTCATGAGCCCCTACTAGTGTGCTCCCTATTGATGATCCAGCTGATTATCTAGAATTAGCCAGTCATAGTTAATTTGCTAGTTAGGGCTATTTACTAAGGTAGTATTATAATAAAAGTTGCTATAAAACATACCTCTTATAAAAAGTCTGAGGCATATTTTTCCCCCACAAGTACATATAGAGTCCAAGGGAGATGGGCTCAATTAAGCAGCACACACAGCAAGTGGGGAACAGTGGTTCTGGTTAGGCCAGAGGTTCTTAACCTGTGAGTAACAACCCCTTTGGGGGTTGAACGACCCTTTCACAGGGGTTGCCCAAGACCATTGGAAAACACATATTTCCGATGATCTTAGGAACTGAGACACGGCTCCTCTATCTGTCTCCAGGTGGGTCCGCCCACCTGCAGATATGCCCATATATGAGTATTAAAGGGTTGCGGCATTAGGAAGGTTGAGAACCACTGGGTTAGGTGGAAGTCCTTCTTATCCTTTCTGGAAGCCAGCAGCCTCATGAAGCTCCCCTTTAATATGGATAGCTCTCTCTTGAGCTCTAAGAGTTGGTACTCTTATAGAGTCCTGAAGCTTCCTTTCTTAGTTGTATATTTCATTTAGCTTAACTCCTGATACAGATGTTCCTCTTAGCCAGCGTCACTTACTGCTGTTCCTGTGATACTTGCTATTGCTTCCATCGACTACAAATCTTTGACTATTCAGAGTTCACAATGCAATTCTCTGACTTCTCTGACCCCTGGGAAAATGAGAGAAAGTTTCCCACCCTTTGTTGCCCTATGGTTACTGGCACAAGGGTCTGACACTTAAGAATTCCCTAAATTTAACTCTGAAGGTAACTGACACAATTTTCTTTGATAGACATGCTCAGTGCCCTGTCTAATTCTTTAAACTAATCCCAATATATTTCATCATCTGACTGAAGCACTTCACTCTTTGTGCTTAGTTTACATTATCTTATTACTTCTGGAACTCAGAAGAGGTGTTCTCACCTGATAAAGTTATCAGGGTATAGAACATCTGGTTAATTATATTAATTTGGAATTATGGGAGGAAACCAAACAACCCTCTAAGCATGCTTAAACCATGGAAAGTTGGCAGGTCCTTCTGCATGACTAAGTATAGCCATTTTATAATGCTCTCAACATGCCCTAATCTGGGAATACTCCCCAAAAAATAATTTAGGAAGGATCATGAGGGAAATGAAGTTTTTTCTACTTCATTATTTCTGTTAAGGATATCTCTATTTTTTCAGTTACCCAGGGTTGCCATAACCTTGAGGTCATTCTTAACCCCTCTCTCTCCCTCCTCACTCCATAGATCTAACCATTTGTCAAGTCTTACTCATGCTACACCCACAACATCTCTCAGTTTGTCTTCCTCTCTCTCCACCTTCACATCCCAGTCAGCCACACATCCAGAGTATCCTGTCATTTTCTGTGGTCACTGGCTAGTATCTTTTTCACGAGACCTGAACCTCCATATGTTGGAACTCCTCAATCTATATCCCAAGTCCTTGGATAAATTAATTCACTTATTTTCAGAACTCTTGGGTGTCAGAGGTATTGAATGATGATTGAGTGAGTAACAACTAGGTCACTTTGCCCTCTATATCCAGCTGGACCTAATCCCAAGATAATTTTTCATAACTCATGTCAGTGTATCCTGGCCATCGAGCCATCTACCAGATATGTGCATGGCACCTCTTTCCTCCTCACTCTCTACTCTTTGCTCAGCAAATAAATCAACAGTACCATTTCATCTGGAAAGGGCATATCAACTGAATTCCCTATACATCAATTTACCATCCCAGGGACTCTCTAGAACAAAACTCCCTTCCCTGGCCCCCACATCTCTGAAACATATTATCTTCTACTAAAAGAATGTTAACTCCTTGAGGGCAAGGGTTCTTTGTTGCACCCCAGCACATAGTAAGCACTTCATAAATGTTTTTCATCTTCTTTTTGTTTATTCTCCGTTTACACAGCTGCTATCATAGGTTTAGGACCCTTAGCTCTCATCTAGACGACTTTAGGTACCTCCTAATTGGTGACCCTGCCTCAACTCTCTCCTCAATCTCATTGATGTCAAATCAAATCAACACGCATTTACTTAGAGCTTCCTATGTTAGCAGGCACTGTGCTTATGGCTGGGGATGCAGAAAAAGGCAATAAAAGACCCCGTCCTTAAGTAGCTCACAGTCTAATGGGGGAAACAATCAATGTACCAGTGAGTCACATATAGAACAAAAAGGAGATAATCTCAGCAGGAAGGTGCTAGTATTAAGGAGGACATGGAGAGGCTTCCTGCAGAAGGTGGGATTTTAGCTGAAATTTGAAGGAAGCCATGGAAAACAGGAAATGGAGATAAAAAAGAGAAAATTCAAAGCAGGAATAATGGCCAGAAAAAACACATGAAGTATGGAAATTAAGAGAAGTATTTTGACGAACAGCAAGCAGGCCATAGCTTGGGGAAGCTAAGTAGCCCAGTGGGTAGAACACCAGGCCTGGAGTCAGGAAGACCTGAGTTCAAATCCAGTATCAGGCACTTACTAGCTGGTTGTTTAACCCTATTTGCCTCAGTTTCCTCATTTGTAAAATAAACCAGAGAAGAAATGGCAAACCACTCCAGTATCTCTGCCAAGAAAACCCCAAACAGGGTCACAAAGAGTCACAGCTAAACAAAGAGACACAACCAAAAATAAGACCCATCAACAAGAAGAAGCAGGCAAAGTCACTCCATCATAGAGGATGAGGAGGGGAGTAGGGTACAAGAAGATGGAAAGGTCAGAAGAGGCCAGGCTATGAAGGACTTTACAAGGCAAATAGAAGATACTGTATTTGATTCTTGAAGGGACAAATGGGGCTAATTTAACAGGGGAGGAGTGACATGGTCAGACATGTGCTTTAGGAAAATCACTTTGATAGCTAAGTGGAGGATGAACTGGGGTGCAGAGAGACTTGAAGCAAAGAGGTCAACTAACAGTCTATTTCTTCTTTTTTAAATAATATTTTATTTTCCCCCAAATTACGTGAAAAGTTTTTTAACATTTGAAAATGTTTTGAGTTCCAAATTTTCTTCAGTTCCCTTCCTCCTCCCTGAGACAGTAAGCAATCTGACACAGGTTTTACATGTAGCAGGCTATTTCAATACTACATGCATGAAGGAATGAAGACCTGGACCAAGGTGCTGGTTGTGTAAGAGAAATTTTGCAGAGGAAGAATAGACAGGACTTGGCAACAGATTGGATATGGTGTGGAGAGTGAGTGATAGGATAACACCTGTGATTGGAATAATGCTGATATCCTAAATAATCCTAAATAAGTAATAGGGAAGGAAGAGAAATCCATGTTCCCTTCAGATTTTTTTTTTTATTTTTGCTTTTTGGAGGGAAATTGGGGTTAAGTGACTTGCCTAAAGTCACATGGCTTGTAAGTGTGTCAAGTCTCTGAGGCCAAATTTGAACTCAGGTCCTCCTGACTTCAGGGCTGGTGCTCTATCCATCATACTACCTAGTCGCCCCTAAAGCACTGTTTTTAAGACAGAGTTCTGACCATGGCATTCTTTTGTTCAAGATGTTCTAGTGACTCCCTCTTACAAATAGGATCAAAGAAAACTCAATTTCAGCACATAAAACCCTTTACAATTTGATTCCACTCTACCTTTCCAGGATTATTCTTCATGCATATAAAGTCCAGTCAAATCAGCTTTCTTCCTTGTTTATCACACATCATATTCCATCTGCCATCTCCATAACTTTGTCTGTCATACTCAGAATACATTTTTTCTTCACTTATGCCTCTTAAAATTTCTAGGTCCCCTTCCAAGTTCAATAATCACCATCTAGTACATGAAGCTTTGTTTGAGTTTCTCCAGTTGCTAATGCCTTCCCCTCATTCCAAAATCACCTTGTATTTATTTTGAACATGTTATATATGCTCATGTTGTATCCTATGATAAAAAGGAACTTCTTTGAGAGCAGGAAGTGCTTCATTTTTGTTTTTGTATCCTTAGTAGCAGATACAGAGTTTGGCCTCTAGTAGTCACTCTTTTGTTAAGTTGTTTTTCAGTTATATTCAACTTTCTGTGACTTTGGGGTTTTCTTGGGAAAGATACTGGACTGGTTTGCCATTTCCTCCTCTAGCTCATTTTACAGATGAGGAAACTGAGGCAAACAGGGTTAAGTGACTTACCCAGGGTCACACAACTAGTATGTGGCTGAGGCCAGATATGAACTCAGGAAGACTACAAGCCTGGCACTTTACCACACCATCTAGCTGTCACCAGTAGTCACTTAATAAATGCTTACTGAGGATTAAGAAAAACTTTAGAACTTGGGAGAATTTTAGGTATATTTGACATAATTCATCTTTCCATATTTAATCAGAAGAGATGAAGAAGTTGATGCTCACAAAGATTAAGTGACTTGCTGCTCATTGTGTTGCGGCAAGGAAGTATCTTGGGCAGAATTGCAACCCAGGTATTCCTGACTTCATATCCAGTGATGCTCTTCGAGGAAAGAACACTGGATATAGAATCAACATACTGAGTTCAAATCTTGCCTCTGTAACTAATGTGTGATCTTGGGCAAGTCACTTAAGCTCTCTCAGTCTCAGTTTCCTCATCTTTAAAACAACGGGATTGAATTAGTTGGCTCCTAAAGTCTCTTCTAATTCTATGTTCCTATGACCTTTCTGAGGCTCAGTCTTCCACCTGAAAAAGAAGGGAGAGAATGATCTCTAAGCCTCCTTCATGAATTAATTCCTATGATCTAGGACTTTTCCAATACACAAATAAACCAATTAAAATCATTCCTCACTAAAAATTCAAAGTAGAAAATTCTGCTTGGTGTAGCCACAAGAGACAACAAAATAAGAAAAAGGAGGAAAATTGTCAAGATAAATCAAAGGTATCAAAATACAAGTCAGTTAAAACCAGAAACCAGGAATAAATAATCTATCTGTATACTGCATTGGTAGGATAGGAATGTGATTACCAAATCATTTTGTGAGTCCTTTAATAAAAAATGTTGACAAACTTGAGGGAATTTAGAGGTAGGCTGATTGATTCACAGGCTGGGGGGAATGACTTATGAGACAAGATCACAAAAACTAAATACATTGTATTGACTAAAGAATTAACTACTTTATGTACAATATATTTCAAATTTTTCACAGGGCGACTTACAGGAATATGATACATACCTCCAGGAATTCAGAATGCATAACCATCAAGAGAAAAAAATTGTTTAGGATGGTCCCCAGGGGCACAGCTAGAAGTAATGGCATGAAATTGAGTAAAAGAAAATGTAGGCTCTGTATCTACAAAGTTTTCCCAATAGTGCTATCTATTAAATTGTGGAATGGCCTCACAATGGAAGCTGTGGAAAAGCCATCATGCTAGTCATTTCACACTAGACTGGACAAAGTATCCAAAGATACACCTTTGGAAGGGAGTCTACCTTGTGTGCTGGAGAGGATAATGAATGACCCACAAGGGTTTTCCATTTCTAGTTTTAGGAGTTTTCAACATTTTAATGAAGCGTGGCCATTTATTGTGAATATGCTCACATGATGGTGGTGTTTTCTACTTTGATTTTCTTCTTTCTGTTTTTATTTTCCAGGAATCCATTCATCATTTCAATCTTTTGTTTGGTGGGTCACCTAACAGGCAGGTATTCAAGAGTTAGAATCCAGGGTTCCTGAGAAGGTGATATAAGCAGTCATTCTGATTTTAAACCATTTCACAATGAAACTGGACAAAGTACCTGAAATGCCTAACAACCAATCTGTGCTTTAAAGGCAGCGGCTAAAGTGGGAAAGCAAAATTCACTTTCACTCATCATTTGTGAAGATAAATCACATATTAATGCAACATCTAAATTTCTGCTGTCCTGTATTGTCATTTCCCCATAGTAGCTCTGATATGTGTCTCTTTCTAAGTAATTTAAAACACTGATTTTTACTCTAAGTTTACATCTAAAAGAAAGACTTCAAGGAAATGAAGGACAAATTTCTCGTGAACAAATGAAGGAATTAATGGGGAAAAAACATTTTAAAACGTTTAGTATGCAGACATGGTCCCTAACCCTAAGGATTAGCTCATATTCTAATAGAGCAACGGTTCTCAACCTTCCTAATATGCCACAATCCTTTAATACTCCTATGTGGGTGTGTTTGCATGTGGGCCGACCTGCCTGGAGACAGATAGAGGAGTGTGGTGTCTTGGTTCCTAAGACTATCGGAAATGTGTATTTTCGGATGGTCTTAGGCGACCCCTGTGACCCCTGTGAAAGGGTTGTTCGACCCCCAAAGGGGTCATGACCCACAGGTTGAAACTGCTGTAGAGGGAGACAACAGATACAGGAAGTTTCAACTGTAAGTTAGATTGAAAAGCCCTACTATCCTTAGGGTCTCTTGACAAAGCAGCTAGTAATGTATCTTCTTTAGTGTTATTTCCATTGATAAAATCATTCATTTCTGATGGTGAACCATTTAACAATGCCAAGAACTTTCTTTTCCTGGTCTTTAGTAGAGTTCATCGTAGGGTGTAAGTCCAACCTTTCTCTGCTTTGTGGAGTCCTCATCAGCATCCTCCGAGGTGTCTGGCATCCTCTGTTGGGCCCAAGGACCAGGCTTCTTGTAGAATCCTAAAGCTGCCTTTTCTCAACCTATATAGTTTGCCCTCAGTTCCTAAAACACATACAGATGCTGTTGTTGGTTGCTGCTACTCCACAGACAGTTTCACTACAGAAGATGGAAAGACCAGATCTTCATAAAGCCTTCCTTTGTTTAAGAGGAGAAAGTCAGTCCTTTGTAGGAAAAAGAGATGATCTTTCCACCCAAGCAATTCACAAGGACTTGGCTGGAACCAATTCTCCACTAGGCTGGGCTGATATTGAAATTATACAATGACAATAATGATCTTATTATTTCTGATAACCTCCACTAGTTATAATAATTATGTCTGTAGTGGATAGAACACTAGGCTTGGAAGTTAGAGGATTGGAAAATCTTGCTGCAGACACATTAACTTTGTGACTTCGGACAAGTATCAGTTTCCTCATCCGAAAAATGAGTATATTAATAGATTCTACCTCAGAGTTGTTGTGAGGATTATATATTCATTAATTATCATTATTAGATCTATGTTAGTTATCATTATTAGATAACTAACATATATTTTTAGTTATCATTATTAGCATCATTATTAGTAGTACCCAGAAAGGATATGCCTGCTACTTTTTCCTTCCATGGCTGCCCACTCTCAGTCCCTAACAGCTTCTGAATTATAATAGGAATTTCTATGCATATTGATCTGAGGAGTAATTCACTGTATAGTCTGATGTGGCAAAAATCTAGGGCATTACTCTCACATAGGTGTTTGCACTATATCTGATCTGCAAGATCCATTCAATTTCAACAAAGTATTTTTACCACTATAGTTAAGTTACATACTCCTTCATTCTTATTAGAACCTAAAAGCACCTTAATTATAATATTTATCATATTTAAAGTTAATCTTAATTAATTTTACCTGACACACCTGCTGTTTGTAAGAATATACACAGATGGAATATTTAGCAGGCTATACTTCCAAAGCATCCTGGGAAAGGGCATTAGGAAAAAAGGGGAAAAAAAGTCATTCTAAGTAGAATTTTGTTTTCTGCTAATTTTCCTCTGATTTCTTTTTTCTTCATGAGGCAGTATAACCCAGAGGATAACAATGCTGGCTTTGGAGCCAGGAGACCTGTTTATAAACCTGCCACATGTGCTTATTAGTTGTATGATCATGGAGAAGACATTTAATTTCTCAGAATTAATTTCCTTATCTGTAAACTGGGAATCATCATGCTTGTACTCCCTACTTTGCTGGATTGTAGTGGGGAAGGACTTTAAAATCCTTCAAGTGCTATATAATTGTAATTCATCACTGGTTGGGTATTTGTCTCCACTTTCTCAAAATGCTATTAGGCCCTCTATAGTCTTTCTGTCTTTCAGCCTTTGCTAGGGCACTTAAAGGACACATGGGTAACTGAGAGGGATAGGCAAGAAAATGTTACCCAGGTAATAAGGCATGGCTCATCCCATCCTTCTAGCTTTGATTACTTGCCTCAGGGTAGGCTAGAAGGTAAGGCAATGACAAAAAGGCTTGACTGAGTGGCTGGAAAAAGGAGAAATTTGTCAGAGCTACATGGGCCCAAAGAAGATCCCAGGAGAGGAAAAAGAGGGTAGCAGTGAAGAATGTAGAATGAAAAGGTGTGAGAGAGGATAGCTGAAATCCATTTTCCACAAATATAAGCATGCAAAATGAATTCAAAATATCTCTCTGGGCAAGCTCAATTTCTTTACAAATGAGGATTCCACCAGCTCTGATGACATGGTGTTACGGGAATCTGAAGATCTTCCCTGCCCCTAGGACCTTTGCTAAAGTGGCTACGTGACTCTGAGAACCTTCCCAGATTTGAAAGTATACTCTGCCCCTTAATAGGCTGAATGTGGTCACGTGGAGCCTGTGGCAGGAGG
>CM053588.1:124205417-124221367 GCA_028646515.1 Pseudochirops corinnae | reverse complement strand
CCCTGAACTAGGTCAATGATATTTGTTTGATTGATTAAAGTAAGATTGTTAACCTGTTTTGAGTTGCTTTCCATTAGAAAAGTAGATCTAAGAACCTGTGCTAGCAGCCACCCTGGGTATGCTAGGGTGCTTGCTGATACACATGGGAGCCTTGATCCTCTTTCCCTGAGGCAAGATGCTATTCTACTTGTTGTCCTTGGAACTGACATTGCAGAAAGTGTAACTAAAAATCACATACCTAGTAGCCTGAAAACATCATAGGAAAAACCCCAACCAAACTTTAATAACTCTCCAAAGAGATAAACCTTGAGTAGGACTAAGCATAAACTTAAAATGAATGACTATATCACACTGAGTCAAAGCATCCCCAAATGGTTAACTGAATCAAAGAACCTTATCATCCATTCAATAAGCCCCTATTAAGTTACTACTATATACAGTACTAAGCTCTAAGGATCTAGTCCCTGTCCTGAAGAAGTTTACATTCTAGCTGGAAGAGATACCATGTACATATATAGATATAAAAATAGATACAAGGGAAGACTTATATGAACTCATGCAAAGTGAAGTAAGCAGAACCAGAAGAATATCGTACACTCTGTTCACAAGCGATATTGTAAGGATGATCAACTGTGAAAGAGTTAGCTACTCTGATGAAGTCAATAAACCAAGACAATTCCAAAGGACCCATGATGAAAAATGCTGTCCATCTTCAGAGAGAGAATTGATGAATTCTGAATGAGGACTAAAGCATACTTTTTTTTTTTACTTCCTTATTTTTTTTGTCTGAGTTTTCTTTTGCAATGTGGCTAATATGGCAACATATTTTGCATGACTTCACATGTATAATCAATATCAAACTGCTTTCCTTCTCAAAGAGGGGAAGTATTGGAGGAATGTAGAGAATTTGCAACTCAAAATTTAAAATAAAAAGATTGTTAATTTTTTATGTGTGCTTGGGAAATATTTAATGAAATAAAGTATGCTTAAAAAATATAGACTAATTTTAGGGGAAAGGCATTAACACTTGGAGGGAACAGAAAAGACTTTATTATTTGATCTGCACCTTGAAAAAAACTATGGTCTTTAAGAGACAAATTTAATTCAAGAAATATTTATTGAATGGAGAACATCATCCTGGGTGCTGGGGGAAATAAAAAGAAAATTGAAAAGGCAAGGAAAAAGACTTTTAAAGTTTGGGGGAGTTGAGCTAGAATATGGTCAGAGAAGGGAGAAGACTGCTGTTCATGCAACACAGTAAGATGATATCAGATAAATAAAGATGAAACAAACTCCTATTTTGCTTATAGTTTCTCTTTTATTTTTTTATGTTTGGTAGAGGCAAACAGTACCAACATTTGTAATACAGGAACAATTATATGATCTTATACTAAAAATCCTAGACTCTCTTCATTCTCCCCATTTTTTTCTACTGAGAAAATTATCTTTAGTCTGTAATATACAAACCATAAATGGTTAAGAGAAAATTAGGTCTGTGATAGGTCTGTGATATACAAACTATAAATGGTTAAGAGAAAATTAGGTCTGTGATGGTAAGACAGCCTACAAGGAGCATGTTTATTTTACCTAGGAGGTATAGCAAACAGAAAAACCCTAACATAAACAAAACAAAACAAAAAAGACAGAGGTCCTGGAATCAGAGGACTTGGATTCAAATTTGATTTCTAACATCTATCTCTGTGACCCGGGGCAAGTCACTTCACCTTTCCAGTCACGAATTTCTTCATCTGTAAAAGGGATTGGACTAGATTGTCTCTGAGGTCCTTTTTGATTCTAGCCTGATGATACTCTTAACAATACAGGAGCAGCTAGGTGGCATGGTGGATAGAATTCTGGACTTGAAGTCAAGAAGATGCATCTTCCTAATTTTAAATCTGGTCTCAGACACTTAATAGTTGTATGACTATAATATTAATTAATTTAAATTTGAAGACTCCTTTTTGTTATGTCAAGTAAGCAAGTACTTAGCCCTTAGTAACTAATCAAACCTCTGTGAAAGGAACAGAAGGTGTGAACTCCTGTCTCCTGTTGCTGACATAACAGTAAGGGGTTGGCTGAAACAGGATGCCAATGCTGTGTGTGTATATAAGAAAAGCCCCAGAGAGGCACATTCAGAATTTCCTCCTGACACGATCCTGGTAGAAGCTGTTCTGCTGAGAGATATGGTGAAGGCTGGAGTTGCTGCTGGGAAAGCTGCCTGGAAGGCCGAAGTAGTTGCTGCCAGCTGGAAGAATGAGATTTCTTCTGAGTCCTAGGGGCCAGCCAAACTGCCGGAGGACTGAGGAAGCAAGACTGGGATGCTAAAACTTTGTTTATTTTGGCTTGGTTGATCCTTGAATTCCCAGGAACAGAAATTTTGAAGGTTTTGAGATGACCCTAGGCAAGTCAGTTAACTCTGTTTGCCTCAATTTCCTAATATGTAAAATGAACTGGAGAAAGAAATGACAAACCAGTCCAGTATCTTTGCCAAGAAAACCCCAAATAGGGTCATGAAGAGTCAGATATGACAAAAAAACAACTGAACCACAAAATTAACAGCATAACAGCACACTAAAAATTAGAAGGTGTAACTTGAGCTTTCAGTGAAAGCTGAGCACTAGTGGAGAATAAAAAAAGATGCCACAGACTGGAAATAGACAAATGTTGCCTTGATTTTTGGAAAGAAGAAAGTATATTAAACAAATTACTGGCCAATGAGTTTTGTTACTTCCTGGTAAGGGATAATTTGTGAGTTTTTTCAAAGACAATCACTGAGTCAGAATGGGTTCATTACAAAGTCATATCAGACTAAACATTTGATCTTAGGCAGAGTGATGACGCTAGGTATTGGGAATGCCAATGTAGACCTAAATTTGGGCAAAGCAAAATCTCTAATAATACCCTCATCAAGGAGACAGCAAGAAGTGGCTTATTTTTAGGGAGATATTAGATGTCCTCTAACATCCCTTTCTACTCTGAAGTTCTATAATATTCTGATGCCGTGAGATGGTAGAGGAGTGAGTTAAATTTCATAAGATTACATTTAAGCAGAATAAGTGCAAAATCTAGGGTGTCTAGGTGGCACGGTGAATAGAGCACCAGCCCTGGAGTCACAGAAGGACCTGAGTTCAAATCTGGCTTCAGACATTTAACCCTTACTAGCTGTGTGACCTTGGGCAAGTCACTTGGCCCAATTGCCCTGCCTTCTCCCCTCCAAAAAGCAAAGAAAAAAAAAAGAATAAGTATAAAATCACGGGATGATAGGATTGTAGATTTAGAGCTAGAAAGGACTTCAGAGATCATCTAGTCTAAACCTTTGATTTCACAAATGAAAAAATTGGAGCCCAGATAAACTGAAGTGTCTTGTCTAAGGTAATACACTTGTGTTGAAAACATCCTCCTCTGAAGTGTTGGATGGGGAGATATGACAAGAAAGTTGTTCATGAGAAAAATATCAGTGGGTTCAAATCCTACCTCCAATACTTATTAGGTGCATGATCTTGGACAAGTTATTCCACTTCCTTGGGCCCATTTCTTCATCTGTGAAATGAGAGAGTTGGACTGAATGGATTCTGGGACGTGTTCCAGCTCTATCTAGATCTATGATCCATGAGGTGGTAGCAAAACAATAATGTGATCTTAGGTTGAATAAAAATACATGCATGTTCAAAAGGGGAGTGATAGTCTCATTTTACTCTCCCTTAGTCAGACAACATCTTTAATATGGTGTCCAGTAATGGTACCATACTTTAGAAATGACCACAGAGACTTATCTCATGGAGGCGCCAATAAGCCTGACCACAGAGACTTATCTCATGGAGGCGCCAATAAGCCTGAGGAGTCTTGTTGGGGGAGGGGAAGTGTATTCATCTGGAAGGAATAAACTTACTTTGCACTGCCCTGGGACATAGAATTAAGACCATTGGGTGCCAGTTATACAGATGCTTAACATATGGAAACAAATCCTCACTATGAGAACCGTCCAAAGATGCAAAAGGCTACCTCAGAAGGTGGTGAGTTCCCTCTCATTGTAGATTTCCAACGAAGTTGGGATAATTACTTGTAAAAGATATTATTGATAGAATCCACACTTTTATTACAGGTACAACTTCACGACTTTGAGGTCTCTTCCATTCTGGGATTTGAGAATTCTATGAAATAGATCTGACAATGTAATTCTTATGTGGGACTAATATAACCCCTACACAAATAAATGCAATGCCAAATAGAACATGCTAAGAGCATAAGAAAGACAGAAAGTACTGGGGATCACAGAGAACATGTCAGACCAGGGATTAGGTAAGGCTTCAACGAGAAAGTTTATGTGCTAAGGGTGTTTCAGAGCACTTAAAGCCTATTAATGCATTATAAAGACTAACCTTCTCCACTTAGGTACAGAAGGGAAAACTGGGATCATTTTTTCTCATTGTGCCAGGGTTTGGTATGCCAGGACAGGCTTATTAATGTGTAGTACCTGTAGTCACTTATGGGACACACTGTTAGGCACTCAATTTGAACTAGCAGTCCAGTTACATTTAACTTGATAAAGAAGGCTTTCAATAGGAATCTAACACTACCAGGAACACTGCATTAGGGAAACATGATACGGTGGGTTAAGCAAGCCAAAAGTGAACTTAGCATACAGCTACAGTGGCAACCACACTGGCATACCCAGGATGGCTGCTAGGACAGGTTCTTAGATCTGCTTTACTAGGAAAGAGAGCTGTTTAAGGGGTCAACATCTTTTTAAATTATATTTACTGGTTCAGGGGAAAAGTCAGCACCCTGAACTTCAGAGAAAATACAAGCAGAGAAATAAAGACCAAAAGACAGGGCTTTGACTGCCTGAATCAACTATACGCTTTACATACATCCCTGGATCAAGAGAGCCTTTACATCTGAGCAGTCTGGAAGCTCAGAACATACAGCCACTCAGAATCTTGATCAGAGAATCACAAGATCCTTTTCATAAGTGAGCCTCCAAAGCAAAATACCAATTCAGAGTATATACACACTTCTCAGAGCCAGAAGGCATCACAAACCTTGTGACTCTAATTAGAAATTAGCAAAAGGGGTAAAAGCCTTCCTACAAGCAAGCCTCCCCTAAACAAGCTTCCCTTAAAGGGCACCCAATGAAGCCTATTAATGGTTGGGGACAAGCTGACATCCCATTAACATTAAAACAGCCCATGAGGAAATTATGAGTAGAAAGTATCCACTCATTTTCAATCATCAACAGAGTTGTCAAGCACATTATTTTCACTTGGAAAAACATTTTTCTATTTAGTTTATCTTATCTTTATACACAAAATAAATTTTTAAATGGGGTGAAATATAAATATCTCCACTTCCTCACAGATGAGAAAGATGATCTCTAAAATCAAATCAATCCAGTTAAAAGGGATATTGGATTTAGCAGATTGCTCATGACTTTGAAGTAACTGAACTGACTTTCCAACAAGCATATCTGAATATATCAATTTAAAAATATTTATTCAGCATCTATTAAATTCAATGTAATGTACTAAACGTTGTGAGGAATACAAAGATACCCAAGATGACATCAATATCCTCATGGAACCAAAAGTCTGTTAAGGGAACATAAGACATATGCAAATAACCACACTACAAGGGAGAATAAGTTTCATATAATAAATACTGTGAGAGTTCAGAGTAAGGAAACGGTAATTTTTTTCCCCCTTGGCCAGTAAGCTCCAGATTTTGGCTATAATAATCCTGACAGTTTTCCTTATTATGTTTCTTTCAGGAAATCACTGGTGGATTCTTTCTCTTTTCACTTTGTTCTCTCATTCTAAGGAATCTGGTTAGTTTTCTTTTATGACTTCTTGAAATGATGCACAAAGGCTATAAGAGATAACTCCAAAAGACTCATGATAGGCAGAATTACAGAGTCTGAATGCAGATTGAAACAAACTACTTGCTCTCCTCTTTGTTTTGTTTTGTTCCTTCTTTCTCACTGCTCATTCCTTAGTTATAATCCTTCTTTACAACCTGATTATTGTTTAATATGGGTATTTGTAGAATCTATATCAGATTGCATGCTGCCATAAGGGGAGGGGAGAGGAGAGGGAGGGGGAGAAAATTTCTAACTCAAAACCTCGTAGAACTGAATATTGTAAACTAAAAGTAAATAAATAAATTTTTTTAAAAAAAGAAATGATGTACAGATTTCAATTTTGGCCATGGTTTTTGGGTAGTTGAATGACTCTTAAATTCTCTCTCCTTGATATAATTTCCAGGTCAGTTATTTTTGCTTTGAGGTTCTCTACATTTTTTCTTCCATGTTTTCAGTCTTTTCACATTAAAAAAAAAATTTACTGTCACCTAAGGGAATCAACAATTTCTACTAAGTCCATTCTAACTTACTCAGGGCAACTAGGTAGTACAGTCGAAAGAATGCAGGCCTAGAGTCAGGAAGACTCATCTTCCCAAATTCAAATCTGATCTCAGACACTTACTAGCTATGTGACCCTGGGCAAGTCACTTAACCCAGTTTGCCTCAGTTTCCTCATCTGTAAAATGAGCTGGAGGAGGAAATGGCAAACCATTCAAATATCTTTTCCAAGAAAACCCCAGTGGGGTCACAAAGAATTGGACATGACTGGAAAATGACTGAATAACAACAACAAACCTGCCAGGAGTTTGCTATTTTGGAAAAGGTTTTATACCTCTTTTTTTAAAGTTGTTAATTATCTGTTCAGTTACATTTTTCCTCTAGTCTTCTTTGATTTTCAAAATAGTTTTACTACTCTAGAAAAAAACTTTCTTGCTTAATCTCTTCCAGGAATTCTATTTGAACTTGTGCCTATGCTGTGTTTTTATTTGTGACTTTTCTTGTGCATGTTTGGAGATATTTTCTTCTGGGATTTGTTCCTTTAGTATCCCTGTCACCATAATAGATTTTTATGGCAGGATAATATTTTTTTTATTTTGTTTTCTGATTCTTCCAGCCAGCTTTCTGACTTTGGACTTTATGTTAGGGCAGGGTTTTAATACTATTTCTAAAGGGAATGTCTGGGCTGAGCTTGTGTCCTCTGGGTCCTCTTGCTGCTTTCTTATGGGAGAGTATGTTGTGTTATCTCAGGCTCTTGGGGATATCTCAGGCTGAGAACTTGTAAGCTTTTATTACTCCCAAAGTGGTATGATCCTGTAGTAAATCTGATGACTGCATTCCAGGTCTGAGCTCTGTAAGTTACCTACCTGGGTTTGGTTCTGAGCAACACACCAATGGACTTGCCTCTCATTGAATTTCATTAGCAATAGATTGCTATTGGACTGAGCCACTATCAGTCAGCTGGAAAGCTCTTTAGGTTCAGATGAATGAAACTGCAGCTTCTTTTTTGGTCTGGAATTCTTTCTCTGGCTATTCTACTGCAGGCTACAAACTGGGTTAGAGGTTGGAAATGATACCTTGCTCTGCTCATGGGACTGGAACTCCACAGTTGATGCTTTCTTTTGAACTTGTTCCTTGCTCAGTATACAGCCTTGGGTCCTTGAGCATGCTCCTCACCCTGGAATGCCATCATAGGCATAGATCCCCTCCTCAGGCCATCCTGAATCTGTGAACCAGAACTGGGTAGTGAGCATTGTAACTGCCAGTTGGCATTTGTTCCTGTATCCTGCATGATGTAAGACCCCTCTGTGTGGGTTTGGGACCTTTTATTGCCCTATGGACAGTGTAGGTAATTTTTCAGTTATTGTGCTAGAATGTTCCATGTGGCACATTCCTGGCTGGACCCCATTCCTAGTGTATGAACACCTCTCTGTCTCTCTCCCTTTGCCAATCTGGACTGGGAAAATGCCTCCCTGTTTTTTTTTTTTTCTTCTTTCATTTTATTTCCTGATCAGGACTATTCTAATGTGTTTTCTAGATCTTTGAGGAAGAGTTGTGGTGGTGAGGTTGGCTGTACTTTTTGCTACTCTGCCATCTCGGCTCAGCTGTGGTGCATCAATCTACTTGTAACTTGTGCTATTGCTTGTCTTTCCCTAGATCTTTCTTGTTTAGTCAATGCACCAACACACATTTCATAAGCACTTCTAGTGTGCCAGGCCCTGTGCTAAGTGCTGGGGATAAAACACAAAAATGAAGCAATATGTGCCCCCAAAGAGTTTAGAGTGGCAGTTCTCAACCTGTGGGTCACAACCCCGACCCTTTCACAGGGGTCACCTAAGACCATCGGAAAACACCTATTTCTGATGGTCTTAGGAACCGAGACACCGCTCCTCTATCTGTCTCCAGGCAGGTCTGCCCACATGCAGATACGCCCACATATGAGTATTAAAGGGTCACAGCATTAGGAAGGTTGAGAACCACTGGTTTAGAGTCTAATGGGACAAGTAGAGAGACAACATGTGCATACATACATAACAGATACAAAGTAATCTTGGATAGCAAGGTGCTGGCTGCTATGAAGATCAGCAAAGTCTTCTTGTACAAGGCAACATTTAAATTGAGTCTTGAAGGAATCCAGGGATTCTAACATGTGGGCATAGAGACAGATACTTCATGAACACCTGGGCAACATCTGGGCTCTCCAGCTGGTATACTCTCACTTTCCCTACACAGAGAGACTTCCATCCTTGTTTCTTTGATGCCCTTTATTCTATTTCTCATGCAACATTATTATCAATGATAAGATACAGATGAATTACAATTCACCAATGACTTTCTATTATTCTTTGGGTGACCTATGATTTTTGATTCTTCTGTTATGGTATTCTATGATTTTCAGCCACAGACTCTTACTAGGAGAATACTATTGTTCAAATGATGGGTTCCTTTAGCAGCAAGCAGCTCTGGATCACTGAAAATGCTGCACAATTTTCTCAATGTGATCCAGCCTTATCTCCAGGAACACCTATTTTGGTTTAAATGACATAATTCAACTCGAGAATTACAGGAATTTTTAGAGCTGTAAAAGTCTAGAGAAATTGTATTATTTAATGATCTCATTTTTAAAATGAAGAATTTAGGCCACAGAGTAGTTAAGTGAGAACTTGTAAGCTTCTATTACTCCCAAAGTGGTATGATCTGATGACTGCATTCCAGTCATCAGACTGGGGATTCAAGAAGAACCAGAAGTGGAGCATGAAATGGAATCTCTAACTCTAAAGGACCACAGGGTATACATCTAATGTTGGAAGAGACTATAACTCTCTCATTTAACAGATTAGGAAACTGAGGTCCAAAAGTTAAGTGACAAAGGTAGTAAGTAGTAGAGCCTGGACACATAAGCCGGGCCTGTGACTCCAAATCCACCACTTTTCCACTTCATCATGCTGCCATTCAAAGCCCTTTTGATTACCAGTCCAGTGCTCTTTTCATTATCCTACCATGTTGCCTTCACAGTTTATAGTGCTAGACTTTGTGTTGGGAAAAAAAAAAATCTAATTTCAGATACTTACTGGCTTTATGACCCTGGGAAAGTCACTTAACTTTTCCTTGTCTCAGTTCCTCAACTATGAATTGGGGATAAAAAAAATACCTATCTCCAAGGGTTGCTGTGAGGATCAGATGAAATAATATTTGTGAAATAGTATCTCAGTGAGTACCTGGTATATGCTACATGTTGTATCAATGCTTATTTTCTTCCCCTTGCAGAAGAATTTCAGAGTGAAGATGTGACTCTGGTTATTATTTAATAAAGATAGTTACATTTAAAACAGTTTGCTTTTGTGAGTGGGGAAATGGCACCAAAGTCCTAGCCAGTACAGTGAAGCTAAGTGGCCCGTGTTTCTGAGTGGGGATCCAACTCCCCAGTGACCAGTGAATAGTCTAAAGGAGTAGTCCAGCTCTTCTTCTCACTGCTGCCTCCCACCAAAAAAAAATGCTATGATGACACATTGCCAAGACTGAAATGCAGGCTTAATGAGACACTGCCACATAGATAACTCTAATGGAATCTGGAAATGAGAAGGATTGTATTTCTCTGATAGTACCGAGTAAAGTAAATTACTGGACCTTTGTATGCAATCTAATAATAACACCTACTTCACAGAGCCATTGTGAGGAACAAATTAGACAATACATATGTAACAGACAATACATATATAGACAATATAATAGACAATACATATATAATATTTTCAGTCTTTAAAGTATTTCATGCATACTTGCTATTACTACTACTACTGCTACTGTTACTACTACTACAACTACTAATATTACTACTACTATTACTAGTACTACTACCACCACCACCACTACCACCACCACCACCACTACCACCACCACCACCACTACTACTACTACTGCTACTACTGCTACTACTACTACTGCTACTACTACTACTACTACTACTACTACTACTACTACTGCTACTCCTACTACTCCTCCTTCTCCTATAAAGTAAGCTATCAATGATAAGATGAAGACAGGACTTTGGTAAGGGGGAAATGTTATGTTTTAACTGATCTCTGCTAAAAAAAAAAAACAATTCCTAATTCCTAAATTCCTGAACCCTGAAGATAAATTGAGATACTCTTTTGCCATCTCTTAAACTTTCAGAGTCAAAAATGCCTTCTTAAGATAGGGGCACTAACATGAGGAACGATACCTACTCATTGTTTGACAATTTCTTATATCCTTAGCACACGCTTCCCATTCTTCCTTTCCCCAAATTTGGCTCTTGAAGTCAAAGAAAGAGATTAAGGATGAAAGGCAGAAAACTTTCTTGCCTCAATTCTACCAGTTGCTAGCTACATGATCTCAGGAAAATGATAACAACATAAAAAGATGACCCATACTTGCCTAAGCTGTCAAATAAAGATAACAATGAAACCTCACCTGTCTCAAAGTCCTGACAAGAAGATGAAATAAGATGAAGTTATGCATATTTCATAAAGATATCAAAGCTCCCAAACACATTCTGGGCACTCTTATTAAGACGTCTCATTAAGCAAAATCCTATCTTTGCATTTTCTTTTGTGGGAGGCCTTTTTGCTATGATAACTTTCGTTAGCAATATGTACTCATGGTGATTAAAGCCTCCTCTCTGTGTTTAGACTACATGCACAAAGTCTTAAAACCTATTAAATAGTCAATAAGCATTTATTAAGCACCTACTTTACGTTAGGGACTGTGGAGACAGACAAAAAAAAAAAAGGCTGTTTTCAAGGAGTTTGTAATCTATGCTTAACAAATGTTTGTTTAATTGAACTGAGACCAGGACCAAACTGCTCAAAGCAGAGATAATAAGAGGTTCAATTCTGCCACAGAGTCATTAGTCCAACATTGCAGTTACACAACTGGAGATTCAAGAAGAACCAGAAGTGGAGCAAGAAATGGAATCTCTAACTCTAAAGTCCTGATTGACTACTCCCCCCTGGGGTTGACAAAGTAATCCCATGATGCACTGTTGATCTTTTGGTAGGCCAAGTGACAGAATATAGAAATGGATTATGAACTTAAAATAGACTTGGAAATGAAAGGGATCTCATAAGTCATCTAGTCCAATACTCCTCTAATTTCATAGATAAGAAAAATGAAGCCCTGGGAGGTATAAGTGGCATACCTAAGGTCACACAGGTGATAAGTATCAGAGGCAGAATTTAAACCGAGGTCTATCATAAATGATGCCTATTCCTTGTCTCATAAAACTTTAGGTAGGGGGAAAGGTGCTAATGGTCTAAGGTCAGCCTTATGCTGCGTACACAAGCAAAGCAGAGTTTAGTTTTGTTTCAAATGGGGTTGGGGCAGCCTAGAGATAAGTGACAGTAGCCCCAAGCCTAGAAGACTGGTGATAGCTGCTACTACCCTAAAGAGCATGTTCCCTGTTTTCAGTTTGTTCTATTCATTGGAACACACAGCTTCCCCCAACAATGACCCTCAGTTTAACTGTGCATATAAGGTCCCATTGAACTGTGTGCATAATTTAAGTTTTAATTTGAAATAACCAGAGTAAGCCTTACCATTGGTACCAAATGGACTTATTAATATGACTTCAGGGGCATAAGTAAACTCCATACCCTTCCTAAACTCTTGCCTATTTGATAGCCAAAATGTCAGTGGCAGAGTTTTATCTCTTTGGTATTGTAACATGAATCTGTACAGAGCACGATATTCTTTGCTGACTGGGACAATGTGTTAGCTCTAGGGGCCTGCTTCCATGTAAATATGGCCTTTTGCCAAGCTCATTGCCAAGGGGTCTTATGCTGTTGATGAAGAAAAGCCCCCTAATTGGATATCCCAAGCTTCACAAACTGATGACTCAGTGGATCTTTTAAAATGAGAGGCAATTCCAGACTGGCACTCTTTCCACTGTGCCATTTAAAGTTGCAAGATATGGTTCCATTGAGTAGTGGAGAAAGATAGGATCTTGTCTTTACTTTTGGTGTCATGCTGATTTTGAGCCTAGTGTAGCTGGTTCTAAGGATGTAACTTGGTTGTCTGTTTTGTATTTTTTTTTTCTCTGAACAGGTGACTTTGTGAGATTGAAAGTTCTGGAGGTCTGTGGCTGTGGTAGCAACAGTATGTGGATTTTGCCATTGTCAGGAGAAGGGTCAAGCATGACCCATTTTAGGAATAGACAAGTACAGGAAGTGATTAGATTATCCAGTGCTTAGGTGAAATGTGATGGGATATAAGATCTTCCTGATGCATTAATAAGCCTCAGTAGGACACCTTTAAGGGAAGCTTGCTTAGGGGAGGCTTGCTTGTAGGAAGGATTTCACACTTTTTTGCTAATTTCCAATTAGACACTGAGTCACAAGGGTTGTGATGCCCTCTGGCTCTGAGAAGTGTATATATACTCTAAGTTGGTATTTTGCTTTGGGGGCTGACATATGAGAAGGATCTTGTGATTCCCTATTTGAGATTCTGAGTGGCCATATGTTCAGAGCACCCTGACTGCTCAGTAAAAGCTCTGTCGATTCAGGGATGTATGTAAAAGTATATAATTGATTCAGCAGTCAGAGCCCTGTTTGTTGGTCTTTATTTCTGTTTTTATTTTCTCTGAAAATCAGGGTGCTGACTCTTCCCCTGAGCTAGTGAATGTAATTTAAAAAGACTGTTGACCCCTTAAGCATCTATCTTTCCACGTAAAGCAGATTTAAGAAACTGTACTAGCAGCCATCCTGGGTTGCTGCTACAATTGCCTAATTCACAGTATTGAAAAAACTACTGTATGTACTATGAAGCCTACAAAATTAGCCTCCTAATCTGTTGTAAGTACACTTCTAAGTTAAATTAACGAATCTAGTTTAAGTCATTCTCTTAATGTACATGAAGATTCGTCCTTTTTTTGTCATTTCTTTCTCTGTAGGAATCTGTGTAGTATCTTGTCTTATACCTGACTCATGTTTGTAGTTTGTACGCCAAGCACCATTTTATTTCCCCTATTCTGGGGGGAAATAGTAGCAGTTTATCAGCTAGTTGAGGAATGTGAGCAGAGGAAACCTAATTCCCTGTAGTTAGAGGAAGGCTCCCTTGGCAGCAAACTGGGTACAAACTATAATGTCTGGGTACAGAATAGGGAGGAATAAGGTATCCCATCCCCTGTATAGCCCATCAATAGCTGCATCCAGTTAGAGTATTAACACTCTACTACTTGTTAAAATATTAACATTAAATATTCTATTAATATTGGGATGAGTAGCAACATTTTAAACTGTCAGTCATAGAATCATGGATTTAAAATGAGAGTTAGAAGAGATTTTAGAAGTCACTGAATGTAAGCTCTCCATTAACAGATAAGGAAACTTAGGTCCGGTGAGATTAAGTGAATTGCTTAAAGTCTCACAGGGAGGAAAGAAACAAACATTTATCAAGCATCTACTATGTGCCAGATACTACACTAAGAACTTTACAAATATTATCTCTTTTGAGCCTCATAACAACACTACAAGGTTGGTGCTATTATTACTTCCATTCTACTGTTGAGGAAACTGAGACAGACAGAGGTTAAGTGACTTTCCCAGGGTCATTCTCAGGACTTCCTGACTACAAACCAAGTCCTCTCTTCACTGAGACACACAAGCTGCCTCTAGATAATTCAATACAGAGCTGGTATTCAAATCCAGATGTTTTGACTCTAAATTTAGCACTCTTTCCACTATAACTCCCAATTTCAAATAGTTTACATTTTAACATGAACAAAGGTTCCAAAAGTAAGTTTGGTCAGTGTGTTAAGGAGGCAAAAGAATGATGATTCTATATCTATGGGCAAAGGAGAGAGAAAAATGTTAGGATGGGAAATGGGCAAGATCCAAAGATAATTCTTCCTACTTTACAATTTTGTCAAGGGCTAGCTCTGGAAATGAGCCTTTTATTTTAGTAGCAATACAAAGCATACATATGCGCACAATGGATGCCCTTAAACAAAGGCAAATGGAACTGATTAGAGTTGTTTGTTCTAACTAATTATACCATTAAATCAAAATTAGGTGAAGATTTACATTTATAAGGGTAAAGTACTGCCTTTATAATTTAGTTCTTTTTCTAGAGATGATCCCTAGTTAGTAATTTATATTACCAGTTATAACATTTTAACAACAAACTACTGCCCTATCTAGATTATCCCTCATTCTCACTACTAAATTTAATCAGCTCCTACTAGGTATTCAAGTTTTTATGGAGATATTGACTGTAGAAAGAAAATAAAATTGGGAAGGGTTTTAGAGCCACCTGTTTCACTCCCATCAAAAACAGTTGTTGTTTTTTAAAATATATATTACCATAAAACAACAGTAAAACACCAAAACATCAGGCAGGGCAGTCACGTTCTTCATTGACTATATATAGCTTGCAAGTCCCTAATTATCTATGTTGTCCTACGATTAGAATGGGTGCTCCTTGAGGGCAGGGGCTGTTTTTCCCTTTCTTTGTATTTCCTGTGCTTAGTACAGTGCCTAGCACATAGAAAATGTGGAGGAAGAGAACAGACATGAGTACTATTAGTTCTGGGGAAATATCTCCCCAGATTTAAAAAAACAAAAACAAAAAACTCAAAGCCCAAAGAAAGAGAGGCATGAGGTTATGTCAATATAAACCGTCAAGCTGTATTTTATTTTATTTTTAAATAAAATAATTTACTTATTTTTTTGTTTACAACACTAATTTCCACGAGATTTTGAGTTACATATTTTCTCCCCATTTTTCCCTTACCCACCACCTCAAAACAGCCATCCTACTGTATAGCCCCTCCCTCAATCTGCTCTCTCCTATATCCTCCCCCATCATCCCTCTGACTTTCTGTTAGGGCAGGATGGATCTCCCTACCCCAATGCCTGTATATCTTAATTCCCAGTTGCATGTAGTTAATAATAATAATAATAATAATAATAATAATAATAATAATATATACACATATATATTTTTAACATTCGATTATAGAACTTTACATTCTAGATTCTTTCCCTTCCTCCCTTGTCATCTCCCCCACCCCACCCCCCGGAAGGACAAGCAATTCAATACAGGCTGTATGTGTGTAATTATGCAGATCATCTCCACAATGGATATATTATGAGGGACTGATTATATATCCCTCCTTCCTATCCTGTCCCCGCCCCCCATTGTATTCTCTACCCTGTCCCTGTCCCTTTACAGAAGTGTGTGCTTCCAGCAACCCTCCCTTCCATCATCCCACCTCTCATCCCCATCCCCCTACTCTCCTGTGTGCCAAGATACCCAGTTTAGAGTTTATGTCATTCCTTCCCTAAGCCAAATTCAACGAGAGTAAGGTTGACCCTTTCCCTTTTGCCTTCCTGTTCTTCCCCTCCATTGTAACAATTATCCCTTGCCTCTTCTATATGAGATGATTAACCTCATTCTGTCTCTCCCTGTCTCCTCTCATTCTAATCCTCTACCACCTCAGAATTTCACCTTTTAAAGTATTGTCCCTTCTATTCAATTGATCCTGTGCCCTCTATGTATACATCTATACACATACTCAGATATGTGTTCATATGCATATATAAACCCTCATATATAG
>CM053588.1:124178768-124204917 GCA_028646515.1 Pseudochirops corinnae | reverse complement strand
TTGGGCCTCTTTTGACATTAGAGTCAATCTATTTTTTAAGGTGTTATTTTCTTCAGTCAGGTTGTTGACTCTCTTTTCATGATTTTCTTGTATCATTCTCATTTCTCTTCCCAATTTTTCCTCTACTTCTCTTATTTGGTTTTCAAAATCCTTCTTAAGCTGATCTATGGCTTTTAGGCAGTCTTCATGTTTCTTAGAAGCTTTTGGTGTGGGAGTTCTGACTGTGTTCTCTTCTTCCCATTCCATGCTTTGATCCTTTTTGTCGACCAAGAAGGAATCTAGAGTTTGATTGCTGTTCTTACTTTGCTTCCTTTGCTTGCTCATGTTGTTGCCAGTCAATTACTTGACATTTTAGCTCTGTGGAACTTGGCTTCCAGAGGGGAAAGCTCTGTCCCAAATCGCTGGGGTTTTTGCAGCTGTTGGAGCTGTCATTTTTTTGCATCCCCCACCAGCTTTAGCTCACTGAAAACACACCCCAGCACCACCACCCAAAACCACAATATGGATCCAGGTTGCTCAACACAAGAGCACTCCGCCTCTGAATGATAGCTTGGCCCTCCTGCAGGCCGGGAGCTCTGAAGTAGCCACGTGGAGGCAGATGCAGGGCCCGCCTCTCCTGCTTTCTTGCCCTAGAGGCAGTTTGGCAGAACCTCTTTTCTCCCCCAAATTTAGCTGAGTTCCACTGACCTTTCACTTTTTTCTTGTTTCTTATGGCTTGATAATTCTGGAAACTGCCACAGCTGCCTCTCATCTGCTCTCCTGAAGGCTCCAGCTGTGGCTCATCCTGGCCACCCCTGGGCCAAGCCATGGTTTCAGGCTGGGCTGGTTTTGGCTCCCAGCGTGCTGTGATGAAACATGCCTGCTGAGCTGCCTTCAGTGCAAGATGTGTTTTTCTGTATTTTTGTGAGTTTTGGAGCCCTAAAATTTGTTTAGAGTCATATTTTATGGGTATTTGAGGTGGCTATCTGGGAGCTGTGGAACCTTGTTGCTTCTATGTCAACATCTTGGCTCCGCCCCCCTCAAGCTGTATTTTATCCCCTACCCTTTACTGTCACCAACAGAATTAACCAGATTGGTTCTATTTTAAAGGAGGTCTCTACCATCTTGGAGATTACTAATTACAGAGCAAAGGTTTTTCCTACAGGAAGATCAACTACTGTGACTTCAGAGTTTTCATATTCCCAAATTCCTGGCCCACCATATCCTATTTACTTTCAGTAGTGGAATGCTACTGATTGGCTATGAACTCTATGCAAACCTAAAATATATTAAAACAAAACAAAAACACCCCAAAACACACACACACAAAACCCCCCGTATCCTAAGAAGTTGGAGCTGCTATTATTATCCCGAGCAGTCTTCCTTGGTGTGTTAATGTTTTTTTTTTCCTTTTTGGCTACTCACTTTTTGGCCCCCAGTCTTACAAACCTCATGGTGACATTCTCTTTGGGTTTTCATATTACCCAGGCTTGGAAACTCCTACAACCCAAGTACTTAATGAATGCCCTTTGACTGTACATACACTTCAGAAATCAACTGAAAGGAAAATTACCTGAACAGCATTTCTGAAAGCTGCTGCATATGTAGACTAGATTTCTGACCACTAAATTGAATCACATTTGTCTGCAAATTCTATCTAATATTAAAAAAAGGGAAAATATAACAAGTGCCATGTTTTTTGTTTTTGTTTTTTTTCCTGAATTCATTCACAAGGGTGAACTTTGGTATGGTTTGAGAGAGTTTTCTCTAATGGATAGAATGGAAGTTTCAGTCTCTAGTCTTTGGTGAGGGGGAGAGACAGGAATGGGGGCTCCCAGAGAGGGAGAGATACCTATTTTTAATTGTTTCCCAGAGTCTGAAAAGGTTGTTATATTATAGAGACATCAGACTTATTTTTCTTAGTCTTAGAGGCAAAAGGTGGTAGCAAGTTAAAAAAAAATTAGAGTGGTTTCTCTTTCAAGGGAGGTCATATAACAAAAGATGGATGACCACTTACCAGAATTACAAGCATATTAAAGAGAAGAAAATGGTTGAGGTGTGGATGGGACTAGATAGCCAAGAAAGCTCTTCTCGATTCTGTTATTCTCTGGGACAGTCTCCTCTCCCCAAACTTCCACCTATATATTTCTTCTTCTTCAGGGTCTTTCTCACACTCACAACAATCCACTCCTAAGGCCTCCTCCTCTGATTGCTGAATTCCTTTCCAGAAACTTTGTTTGAGGAAGTACCCATGCCAGCCATGCTCGCTCCTTAACCCACCTCAGCTCCTGACTACTTTTCCTTTTCCCTCTTGGGACAGCTAGGTGGCACAATAGATAGAATGCCAGACCTGAAATCAGCAAGACCTATCTTCAAATCCAATTTAAATCTAACCTCTGGCACTTAATGGCTGTGTGACCCTGGGCAAGTCACTTAACCCTGCTTTGTCTCAGTTTTCTCATCTGTAAAATGAGTCAGAGAAAGAAATGGCAAACCACTCTAGTACCTTGGTTAAAAAACAACCAAACCCAGATGGGGTCACAAAGAATCAGATATGACTGAAACGACTGAACAATAACTTGTACCCCTCACTCTTCCGTACCCTTTTATGTGTAGTCTACCCCCAATGGAATGTAATATCCTTGAGGACAGGGACTGTTTTACTTATTGATTGTACTTGTACTCTCAGTGTTTAGCACATGTGTCTGGCATATAGTAATCACTTAATAAATGAAGTATCTGCCTATTTATCTATCTATTTATCTATCTGTCTATCCATCTACCATCCATCCACCCATCCACCCATCTATCTATCTATCTATCCATCCATCCATCTATCTATGTATCTTTCATATATACTTTTTAAATTAAAATATTTTTATTCTAAACTTAGCTATTAGACTTTTCTTTGCCTCTGACACTGTCTGGCCATATATCATTCACTTCACCTCTCAATTTCCTCATCTTTAAAATGGGAAGAATAACTGTAGTAGCTACCTCATGGAATTGTTGTGAGACTCAAGTGCTTTGCAAACTTTAAAATACTATGTGCATGTCCATTGTTACTATTTTAATTGCTGATAGTTATTTTGAGAGCATCTTGGCCACCAGAGCTCTTTGCAAAGACAGAAAGCTTTAAAAAAATGAGACACTGGTTGGTCACAGTTGCACAAGCATAAAAAATGTGGAATTGTAGGGATCAAGTGGACCCTCAATTTGTCACAGCAACAATCTCTGTAAAAGCTTTTGAAATAGCAGCAAGGGTACCACTGACCATCTGAATGCCTTCAGCTATAATTCAGATTCACAGCTCATCTGGCACTGGGCTGCCTTTTATAGTCCAGTAGAGCTAGCTGGAGGGCAGGGCAACATGGCTTCAGTAACAACAAGCATAGGGTGATGTGAGTCTGTCTTTGGGTGGACTCTGGAGCACAATCTCAAGACAGTAAAGGGTCTCCTATATATAAAACTATAGTTTTGCCTCATCAGTTTTCAGTCACAGACAATTTTAAAAACTTTTTTTGTCAATCAGTAGTGAGTACACAGTAGCACTCAACATTCCTGCTGACTGATTATCTATTAATTACCATTACTCAGAAGTTAAAGCTAAAGTAATGTTGGACCCAGAAGGGAATTAAGACACCATTGAATCTGATTGTCTCATTTTCCATCTGAGAACACTGAGACTCAAAGACATAAAGTAATTTGCCCAAGGTCACACATCTATTGAGTGGCAGAGTCAGTCCCGGGCCCAGGCCCTAGGTCTTCTAGGTTGAATGTTTGGGATGGTTTTCATTTCTTTCTTTTTTTTTTTCCATGAGGGTAGGAGGTACTGTATAGCACTTGCCTCAGAGTTCCATTTTTTTTTTTAAAGTAAATGAGTTAATTTTTGGAGTTACAGCAATAGCTGGGCAGGATCAAGAAAAGCCTCATGTAGCAGGTGACATCTGAGCTGGGCTTTGAAGGAGGCCCAGGGACTACAAGACAGTGAGGAAGCAGCAGTTTTCCTGGCAGAGAGAAATGCCTGGCCAAAGGCAGACAGAGGAGATGGATGGTTCTGTGTGAAGAAAGGCAAGAACGTCAGTTTGGATGAATTGCAGAGTGTGTACGGTAAGTCAGGAAAGGTAGACCCTGGCCAAAGGGTAAAAGACTTTAAATGCCCAACAGAGGAATTTGTATTTGCTTTTAGTAGCAACAGGGAGCCACCAGACCTTGAAGGAGAGTGGTATGGTCAGACCTTTACTTTAGGAGTACTACATGGGCTGTAGCTCAGAATTGGCACTGGAAAGGACTATCCACTGGGAGATTACTGCAGTGGTGATGAGGGCCCCAGTAAAGGTCGCAGGTGAATGTATAGAAGGGAACCGATGGAAGAGATATAGTGGAAATAGAATGGGCAAGATGGCAACTGATTGAATAAGAGGGAAGGAAGAAAGTGAAAAATTGAGGATAATTGAATAAGAATGGAGCCTGGGAGCCTACTGGTATGCCCTCCAGGTAGGGCTGGATGCTTAAGGGGTAAAATGTGGGCCAGTATGAGGAAGTGGGGAAGGGAAAGGGGAGCTCCAAGTCTTAGGGGAAGGACACAGAATGGGAGATGGAGAGGTACCAGAGACAAGAGTTGTTTTGAATTTTGCTTGGTGCATTATACTGGAATGAAATTGGGAAGAGTCCTACTTTGTCTGCTCAGGTAAAGCAGAGTTATTATTTAACTCTTCTTATGTCTGTTCTTGTCTCTCTCCCCTGCCCCACTCTTCTCTTGTCTCCCTCCCCACCAGCAGACTCCCAAATTTTCCATTTCTATCTGCATTTGTGAGCCAGCAGATCAACGTACTCACTAACAGCTCCTTTGGTGACAGCCAGAATCTTAGGACTGCCTCCTTTGTGCCCAGCCATTCTTCACATACATCTCTATGTTTTTTAGAAGGACCTTCAGTGGCTTAATTCGAGAATGTCTAGTGAATTCTTTGAGCCCCTAGGAAGATAATACTCTCAATAACAAGTAGACACTTTATTTTGGCAAGCTCACTCTTAAAGTAAGGTCATTTGTAAGCTAAGATAACTAAGATAAGTGTTATTTTATGATGCTACTAGATCACATTTTCCACCCTTTCTTCACTGGGTATTTTACAGACCCCCTCCCCCCCCCAAATCACAGGACTGAGAACTGAAAAAGAGAAAGGACAATAATTATTATATAGTGTAGCTCTCTGAAATTACTAAACATTCTTGCTTTTTACCCATCAGATTTACTTGTAACTTGGCAATATAATTAAGTGCTAGATAAACAAAATATTGGACTACCCAATGTTTCATTAAACAAAATATCTTTCGGAGTTGGAAATGAGCTTACCCAGGCAAACTGAACATCATCTGTGCATGTATTTGAGCATGAAGGTTATGAACAAAAATAATTGGAACCATGAATAATTATTTCAAACAACTGCTTGTATTAGGAAAGAGACACGACATAGAAGAAAATATTTCTAACCGCTTCAAAGGCTAAATTCAGTAGTAGATAATATGGAGGAACAGTGTTGACTAGTAGAGAAGAGTCAGCAGATCTGGGCCACCCTTTTGTGTCTTCCACAAATTAGATGATCTTGGGCAAGACTTGGTTGCCTCACTTGAACACAGAAGAGAATGAACTAGGTAATCCCTAAGATCTAAAGTCCTTTGGTTCTCCTAATTTGGCATCTGTGTGAGTGCTTCTGCATTAAAGTATGAGTGAAGAGAAGAATCTTGCTTTTTGTATTCTCAGTAAAGGGTACAAGAAGCTTATGGTTAAAAACAAAGGGACACAAAAAAAACCATCCCCAAGTTGGGACTGCAATGGATTCATACTAGAGGAAGCATTCCCATCCTGGGCTCCAGCCAGATGCTTAACAATTTATAATTGGTAGAACGCTCTGCTCAGCCTCTTCTCCTGTCATTCACTGACATCAAAGCAGCTGTTAATGAAGGTAGAAAATGCAGGTAGAAAAGGAAAACTTGGCAAGGAACTGATGGTGGGAAGAGGAACAAGGAAGGACAGGGATAATAATGGTTAACGCCTCCACTTAATCTGAGCAGATACTGTAGCATAGTGTACTGGGCTTAGGTGAAGGAAAATTTCAAAATAAACCAAGTGCTATTGTCCCTGTCCCCTTCCCATTCCCCTTTCTGTGCCCTTACCTTTCATCCTGGAGCCTCCCAAAGCCACTTCCACCTTATGCTGGTCAATTCTTTACACCTAAAGCACCCAACCTTGCCTTTCCTCTAATTGCCCTATACCTCAAAATTACCTTTTATTCCTCTTCTCTCCCCATTAATTTTCTTAGTACAGGAGATGTCAACTAGATTTTAGCAAAGCACCATTATATACATGATTGGTACTCTTTTCCCTTCCCTTATTGCTCTTGGAGTGTCTTTTTGTCCTCACATATGACTCTAATTGGTAGAGCTTCAGGGCCTGTGGGGGAAAAGCAATATTTTGGGGGAGAAGAGAAGCTCCAAAGTTCTTTAATCCATACCATTCACTTTTTTTCAGGCTGTTAATAATTTATTAAGCAGTTACAAGGAGTATGGAAGGAGGGGAAAAGGTCTCCTATAAAAGATTGTTTTTCAGCTGAGTCTTCAAGGAAGGTAGGAGTCTGAGTAAGGGGTGGGGTGGGAACAGGGAATTTCTGGAATGGTGGACAGCTAGTACAAAGTCACAGAGTGGAGAAATGGAGTATCTTGTGGAAAGAGTAGCAAGCAGGCCAAGGTGGGGCCGTGTTGTAAAGGGCTTTAAAAAAAAGAAGACTTTGTATTGGATCCTGGAGGTGAAAGAGACCTGGGATTCCAGGCTCATATTAAACATCTACTATGTGCTAGGTAGTCTGCTGGGTGTTCAGGCTACAACGACAAGAGAGAGACAATTCCTGCCCTCCAACTGACCACATAAAGGCAGCCAGTGTAACAGTATTGCAAACATAGAGCTGGATTTGGTGGCAGATTGGGTCACAGTTCAGTTTTAGATACTTAATAGTAATGTGTCCCTAGGCAATTACACAACCTCAGTTTTCCTAACTGCAAAAGAAAAAAACATCAGAGCACCTAACTCATAAGTTGCTGTGAGCATCAAAGGAAATGATGTGTGTAAAATACTTTATGAATCTTAAAACGCATAAAAATGAGCTATTATATGTAAAGCAGGACCTAGAAAGAGGTAGAAGGAAAGTCTTTGTCCTTAGTCCCTTCCTCTGTTGTAGGGAAATCAATCACTATTAATATTAATAGCAGTAGTAACCGAATTAGTGATGTCTATTTATATTGCACTTTGCAGCAACAAATCGATTTATGTATATTATTATCTCATTTAGTCCTCCCATCAATCCAGATCAAAGGCCTTCAGTCTCATATTACAGAGGAGAAATCTGAGGCTAAAAGATTGTGACTTGTCCAAGTCACGCAGCTCCCTACACACACACACACACACAAAATGGTAGAGTCAGCATGAAAACCCAAATCTTCTGGCATCTGCCACTAAGATACCTTCTACCATTCCATCCTCCCTTTCCCTAGAATTTATCAAGCATTTATTAATTTATTAAGTACCCACGGAAGTCTTAGGCCCCACAAGTGCAAAAAACAGAACAGCCATTGCTCTGAAGGCCTTTGCGTTCTGATAGAATTCCATTGACTCCTAGCACCCCCTCCAGCCAAGGTTAGTCATCAAGCTCCCCTGGAACTCCCTGGTATATAGAAATGGAACTGAACTGAATGGAAAGGGGCAAACAGGCGCAGCACACTTTCAGCCTGCAGGGATTGCACAGGTTTGCATAGTATGGCTTTGTGCCAGTGAAGAAGGGGTTACACTGGGGGTGAGACTACAGAGCACAAGGCACAGATTCCTTGCTCTCCAGTTTTGTTCAGCGAATCCAGTTTGAAGAACTGAGATTCAACGTCTGCTTTGCATATGTTGTTGCTGTTGTTGATTTTAGTTTGGATAGGCTAATGGGTAAGTTTTTAAGGGAGGAAAATTAGAATCTGCAGAGAGTGGTGATAATTAAGAATTTTATCTTGTTAAACTCATCTTCTCTGCTTTATCACTGCTTGCAATGCTACACCATGACTCATGTAGAGTTTTAATCTCAATGGCAATCTCAACAGCATCATTTGAAGTTAATTCAGCTGGTTTAAATGGAGATACACAATTCGCCAATAAGTCTGATAAACCTCTGCCTTGTTTTGCTCTTTGAGGAGTAAGATTGAAAGGGTGCTGCAAAAATAGTCTAAAAAAGCTTCTAAATGGATAGTCTTCAAAGGCATCATTTTTAGAACTTTCAACAACCATAAAATGATTTCTTTTTGATTATTTGTGCAACAATGAAAATGCTGCTTACATCTTAAAGAAATTACCTAAATAATGAAAGTGTTTTCAAGCTGCTGGCCTCTAAACACAGTGGAGGTATTTCTATAGTAGCTTAAAGAGAGTGTTATTTGAGAAACAAACTCTCAAGGTCATATTTGTAAGCAATTTCATATTTCTACATAAAAAGCACAACATTTTTTGGTATTTTTAAATAAGAGCAGCATCTGTTGTCCTAATTATGCAATCAACAATAATTTATTAAGCACCTACCATGGTCCAGGAACTGTGCTAGACCCTTGAGATAAAAATAAAACAGACCCTGCCCTCATAGAGTTCACATTCTATAGAGCAGCAGTTCTCAACCTGTGGGTTACGACACCTTTGGGGGTAATGACTCTTTCACAGGGGTCACAGGGGTTGCCTAAGACCATTGGAAAACACATGTTTCTGATGGTCTTAGGAAACGAGACACCGCTCCTCTATCCATCTCCAGGCAGGTCCGCCCACATGCAGAGACACCCACATGCGAGTATTAAAGGGTCGCGGTATTAGGAAGGTTGAGAACCACTGCTATAGAGGGAGATGTTTTGGATTTTTTTTTTAAAGCCAGAGCTTTAGACTTCACACATGAAGGTAGCTCAAGGTGACAAACTTCCCCCAATGCAAAAAAGCATTCTATGTGGCATATACTCTTAGAAAATTTCCTTAGAAAGGAGCAAACCATACCAGGGTCAAAGAGCCAGTAAGTACCAAAGTGGGATTTGAATCTACCTCTTTCAACAGCTCTCTTATTGAGAGTCTTTCAGGCTGCCTCTCACATACAACATATGCAAATATAAGAAAAAATAAAACGAGTAGATAGGAGCTACACACAAAAGAAATATAAACTTATTAGGAAAGGGGGGCAGCACTAGCAGCTGAGGCAATCAGGAATGGCCTTCATGTGGGAGATAACATTTGAATTAGACTCTGAAGAAAGAAGGGATTCTAAGAGGTAGAAGAGAAGAGGGAGTACATTCCAGATGTAAGGACAAACCTGTAAAAATATACAGAAAAAGGAGACTGATCATCCTTTGTGAGAGTGTGTGTAGGAATATAATGTGTAATAAGGTTGAAATGGAAATAAGTACTTATTTAGTGCCTACTACATGCCAGACAATGTGGTAAGTACTTTTACATATATTATAATATTCGATCATCATAGCAAACCCAAGAGGTAGGTGCTATTATTATCTCCATTTACAGCTGAGGAAACTGAGGCAAATATTTTCTTTCCCTCCCACCATCCCTGCCCCTTTGAAAAAGAAAGAAAAACACAACTTTGTAACAAATATGCATAGTTAAGCAAAACAAATGCCCACCATTTTATTTGGTTTTGGAAGTAATAGGAAAGAAATGGAGCTCATTGAGGAGGCATGTGACACGGTCAGAAGTGTGCTTTAAGAATATCTGTTTAGCAGCTAGATGGCGGATGGATTAGAGATTAGGAGAGCCTTGATATTTAATAAGCAGGGACCCTATAATTAATTGCCCCTATACTCTAGCAAGTCACATTTGGTCTCTAAGCATCTCTGGACATGATAATCTGTTTTATTAATTAAGCTCTCAGTTAGCATTAGATTATCATAAATGAGATCTTTCTTGACTTTAACCCAAAAGAAAATGTAAGAGGAGGATTTCTCCACCAAACATTTAGTTCTTTTTTTTTTTTTTTTTACCCATTCCAAAGAAGGGTAAACAGAGATCCCTCTGCCCACCCCCCCCCCCCATACAAGCTATTTTAAATTGGTGCTTTGCATCAATATGAGGGATAGTGGTTTACATCCCCTGCAAAGGAGCAGAAATAAGGAAGAGCAAAAGAGTAGAAATAAGGAAGAGCAAAGGAGCAAGATGGGGAGAATGGGTAACTCTTTGACTCTATGTGCAACAGATACTCACCATGAAGTTTAATTAGACTAAAATAGTAAGAATTTTCAGAAAAATCAGATATATTCATGTTAAAAAAATACTAAAACATTAAAAAGTTTTAAATATTTTTCTTGGTTGCCTGATATTTTTATTATCCTGGTTACTCTAACCCTCTGGAATACTATCTAATATTCTCTTTCTGATCAGCTAAAAATACACAATGGACTCAGTGTTCAAGCCACTTGCAAAACATACATATAACATTCAACCTCAAGACACAACCAGACATTGCAGTCTCATGGAACTCTGTATAAAGCTACTGGGAAAGTCCTTGTGGACCAGGAGAATCATTAAGAGGTCTGACAGCACCTGCTGCCCTGATTAGTCCATTTTCCAATCATCACACAGGCTTTTTCTTGTTGTGAACAGCTATCAACCCCTATAACACACACCAGAATATCATCAAAGTATTCCTTAAATTTAGCAAGGTAAATCACCATAAATTTAGCAAAATAAATCACCATAAATTTATCAATGCTCACAATGCCTTGGTCAAGAATATATTATTATCTCCACTACACAAGAAGCTAAAATGGAAAACAGACTTCTCAATAGTTATGCTGATATCTTTTCTTCACTTACCTGAGCAGACAAGGGGACAACTAAGGGGCTCAGTGGATAGAGTGCTAGGCCTGGAGTCAGGAAGACCTGAGTTCAAATCCAACCCCAGACACTTACTAGTTGTATGACTCTAGGCAAGTAACTTAGCCCTGTCTGCCTCAGTTTCCTCATCTGCAAAATAAGCTGGAGAAGGAAATGTCAAACCACTCCAATATCTTTGCCAAGAAAACCCCAAATGGGGTCACTTAGTCAGGTACAACTGAAACAGGCACTGCCAGCAATTGCCACCATGCCAATTTAATACCATATTTTGGTACTAGAAGGTTGCATAAGGTACCAGATGGTACAAAAAGAAGATGGCCGCCAAGAAATTAGAGGTCTCAGGGAGTTTAGACCATTTAGGAGATAGTGGAATACAGTATGTAGTAGGCTGAACCTTTATCATTGTCATTGCCACCACAAGCACGTATCAGGTTTGCCTCTGGGACTAGAGTGTGTTCCCACATGCCTACATTTCTATGACCATGAGAACTACTCAATCTCTAGCTCAAAGCTGAGTAAGTCAGCATTTGATAGCATAAAGAACCAATACCAGCTCATCCTACCCACACTGCAAATTATACTCTCTTCTGAGAAAGGAGCTATTTCTTCTTCGACCAATCAACAAGATATTATTTAAGATTATAGTTAGCTAATATAGTAACCAATCATTTTAGCTAGATTCAAAACACTACAGAGATAGGCATGCTTCAAAAAACATAGGGCTTGATATTCTTGGGTTCTGAACCTTTCAAACCTTGGGTTTTAAAAAGAAAAAAAAATCTCCACAAAGCCTTTGAACTCCCATTTCATCTCTATGTTCATTCTGGGGAAAGTATGCTCTAGGGAAAAACAGTTGAGAATGGATGAGTCATTTGTGAATATTACAAGGTAAGAAATGTAGGAACAAAAACTTCACACCTTCATATCAATGGAAAGCAGTGTAGCATGAGTTTTCAATCATGCACATCATGCCTGATGGATTATTTTCAAATTAAAACTGGAGCCAGTGTCATTGCATGCTATTTTCTGCCTTTGTTGTGTTCTGATGTGGAATTCATTTACTGTTTAATAACTCACCCTTACGCAAAAGCCATGAAATGAAATGAAATATAACAAAAGCTGTTGTAAATTTGCCTTTTGAAAAGGAAAAAAAGTAAAAGAAAAGAACCCCGGTTGTAGAAAAGAGAGCTATAATATTCAACAGAAAGAATTTCTGAAATCATTATGTATCTGTGCACTATGATGAACATAAAATTCAGTGTAGCTATATCAGTATGACATTTAGGGAGAAAATGTTTATTGCAAAATAAATCACATAATGTAATATATAGTTGTTGCTCAGTGTGTGTGTGTGTGTGTGTGTGTGTGTGTGTGTGTGTGTGTGTGTTTTAGGGGGAACAGTGACTAGAATGCTGAACTTGTAGTCAGGAAAGACTTGTTTGAATCCTGCCTCAAACATTTACTGACTGTATGACCCTGTGTATTTAACTTCTTTCAGACTCAGTTTCTCATCTCTAAAATGGGGAGAATAAAAGTTGTTATATTTGGGTTGTTATAAGGCAAAAACGACATTATCTATATAAAGTGTTTGGCAAACTTTGCAGTCCTAAGATTAAAGGTTCTGTTTCATTAATCATATGTAACAGGACATAAATCTAAAACTCACAGGTACATATCAAAGATGCTGAACCTGGTATGTGGTATTTTTGACATGTGGACCGGGGCCTCAGATTGAGTTAGAGATACAGAAATAAAGAATACTTCTGTGAATTGAAATAAAGTTTAAAATCGTATTTAAATGAAATCTGTTACAATGCTGTTGCCATTGCTAAGATTCCTGCCAATATGATACAAAGCCAAGAGGCATCAAAGGGAATGCATTTTTAATGGGACTACAATTAACCACAAGCACATTCTCCTAAATCAGGATTATAGAGCAGGGTTAGCATCAAATATGAATATTGTGTAAACTTGTATATGATTTAGTCATTTGAGCATAGCTCAACTAATAAGTCTAAGGCTAAGGGCATAAGTATACTTCCATGGCCACACACTTCATGTCTCTTCCCAGTCAGCTGTCTGGCAGATGCATACAGGCTGCAGGTCAGAAGATGGGGATGTACTAATGCAATTCCTTCACCACTCTTCAGAAACCAAATCACGGTAACCTGTTCCTGCCCCACTAACAGTGGGTTCCTAGCATTAATGCTGATTAGATTTTTTTTTTAATATGTTGAGTGTCATTGGCCCATCTGGGAAACTGGCCTCATTTCAAAATTGAGTGACTTGGGGTCATTTTGAGTAACTTTAAATGGTTCTCCCAGATTGGACAGAACCTATCTGGGCTCAGACAAGCACACTCATGTCCATGTAGGCAAATCTTCACAGAAACACAAACTATACCATCTCCAAAGAGTGTGTGTGTGTGTGTGTGTGTGTAGAGGTTTCTAGTTAATTCAAACTTTGCTCCACTGTATTTAATTATAGTATCCATTGTCTGTACTTACAAACCATTGTCTGCTTTTAACCACAGGGTTCCATGGCTACTTACCACAAGAGAATAATAAATCTTGAATCCTGGTTTAGCCACAAAATAGTCATCAGATTTGAAGGTTATCTTTATTTGGTTTGTTCTTGATGTTATCCTTGGAGGAACTTCCTTTTGTCCACACCACCGTCCTCTTATAACAGTACTGGTTTCAGATACATCTTCAACCTCTACAAAGTCATACCTAGGATGAAATGAATGGGCAGATTCCTTTAAAATGTTCAACAAGGTTTTGAAATTGCTAACTGTGTGAGCAATGAAGACAAATGGACTTTAAATATTAGGACTAAACATTTGGAACTAAAAATGCTTAAGAGAACTCTAAATATAATCCAGTTATTGATGGTGAACTCTAAATAGGTACTAGTTAAGAGGTGAGGAACCTGTAGCCTCAAGGCCACACACTGCCCTCTAGGTCCTCAAGTGTGACTGCAGTTTGTACTGTGAAGTTTGGATTCAGTCAAAGGGCTACACTTGAGGACCTAGAGGGCCACATGTGGCCTTGAGGCTGCAGGATCCCCACCCCTGTGTCTAGCTATTTGGCTATGGGCCTTATACATGTATGTCAAAAAGCTGGTCTTGAAGTGTCCTCTTGGACCTATTCTCAAATCATTGATTATCAGTCATTTTCTGTGTTATATGATTTTCTTACCATTCTATTTTTCAAGAACAAAAACAAAATCCATAGAGCTGGATATTTCTTTCACCAGTGTAGATTCATCTTAACATGACTGCCACAGTCTCCATGCTGGGTCTGAACATGAGCAGTGCTTACTGTTAAAATGCAAAGGTACTCACCAGTTTAATGTTTTTAATTTTTAAAAAAAATTTCTTTAGCATTTAGGAGAGTAAATGCCTTTTGCCCTGTTCCTCTTAACCTTTCTTTCACTTTACCTTTCTTTTTCTCTTGCCCCAACTGGCAAGTGGATACTAAAGGCTTATTAGAGTGTGATCAGAATGAGGAGGGAGTAAGTGGAATCCATTGTAATTCATTTCCATGTTACCTGACAGGCATAAGAGGCCCTTTCAACTTCTCCAAGCCACAAAGACCAATTGATATGACTAAAATTTGTACCAGTAATAATGATTTGAGTTTCATTTGCCACATCACTATTTTAATAGTTGCTTAAAGGAGAATAGTTCATATAAATAGATACTGAAGAAAGGGTATAAGAAGTCTCATCAAAGAAGTAAGTATATGGTTGAAAAAATAAAAGGAAGAGGGGTGGCCCAGGGGAAGAGTGACATATAACTAATGGACAGCTCATGATCTACACTGGTTATCTTTGAAATAATAACAGAACCTGAAGAAGGCCACCAGCATATTGAGAGGACCCTCCGTGGTGAACTATGGAAAGATGGACAAGCAGCACATATAATGTGCAGACATGGATTGGCCATAATTTGCATCCTTCGAGTGAATACCTACATCGAAGCCACAAATCCCTTAGAATACTGGGAGGTCATGTTCATTCCCTGTCTTCTTGTTGCTCCTCCCCAAAAATAATAAAGGAAAAAAATTACTACAAGATAGACAAAAACCTCAAAGTTGGCTCTATTTATTCTCTATGCAAATATGAACTGGCTGCTCTGGTGTGCATTATTCTTTTCATCCTGGCATACATTACCCTCCATGGTTGCAGAAAGTAATAGTCTTTGCTGTTATTCTCAGAAAAAGAGGAGCACAATAAAAACTGTCTGTATAATAAACATGCAACAAAGGACAGTCAAATTTGAGACACCCAGTTTTTATTATTCAAGGGAAAATAAACCTGCTGAAATGGTTTAGCAGTTCAGTAGTTCATTGGTAATGCAGAACAAGTGTGGGCAGTAAAGTACCAAAAAACCCTTCCCCAAGTCTTATAAATGCTAATTAAAAATACAAGATGCTGTGAGCCAACAGCAAAAAACTCCAACCACCTAACATTCTAAGAAAAAAAAAATAAGGCAACTAGACACTGCAGCGAAAAGCTTCCCCCTCCAACTCCCTGCCCCCCCCCACCCCCCAATCCTTACTGCTGACCTAGGGATGAGTACGTGAAAACTTAGCATTTGAGAAGCACATGAGCTGTGGGGTTTTCCCAACTTCCTCCTTATACATGTCTGTGGTCTTACAACAGCAATTCTGGGGTAAAGGAATGGGGCAGGGACATAGACCATTCACTCCCACACAGACGTAGGGGAATCCTATTACTCTGCAAGATGGTAATTTAGTTCTTGGGACTTTAAAGTTCCATGAAACCATTAAAAGGCAGTTAGTAGGTCAACAAACATTTATTAAGCACCTATTAAATGCCAGACACTGTGCTAAGCACTGGGAATGCAGAAGAGGGTGAGAAATAGTCTCCACTCTTTGATGGGGAAGACAACACGTAAACAAGACATCTGCAGGACATCCAGTTCAATATACTGGAGAATGACCAGAGGTCTTAGGATGGACAAATAAATTTAAGAATCATCTGTATAAGTAAATGATAATTAAATCCATAGGAGATATGAAGTCACCATATGAAATAGTATAGAGAGGAAAAATGAATATGACTCAGGAAACAGTCTTGGGATAAACAACAGTTATCACATGGCAGGTTATAGAATGCTACAGCAAAATTGGCTATGGCCCCATTATTTAGAAAGCGAGGTCTTTTATAGACGGGTAATGTGTTACAGTGGAGACAGTGCCCGACCTGAAGTCAAGGACTCATGTTTTTGAGTTTAAATCTATTCTCAAACACTTACTAGATGTGTGACCCTGGGCAAATCACTTAACCCCATTTGCCTCAGCTTCCTCATCTATAAAATGAACTGGAGAAGGAAATGGCAAACCGCTCTAGTATTTCTGCCAAGAAAACTCCAAATGGGGTCATGACTGAGAAAGACTGAACAATAAGAACAAGATCTTCCATAGCTTGCAAAGCCAGCTCCTTAAGGATTATTGTTTCTAGATTTCCTTCCATGAAAGAGTCATAAGAGCTGTGGATAATGGAATCAGAGAATCTTTAGGTTCCTGCTCACTCCACTGCACTCAGTTAGTCCTATGCTGTTTTCCAGTTCTTGTGGTATACCACTGCTATTGAAACTTAAAAACAAAACAGACAACAACCAACCAACCAACCAACAAACTCTGACTTTGAGAATTTGCTATGGTCATAGGATCAAAAAAGATATTTAGTTTGGTGGTGTTGCAAGTTCTGTTTTTCTTAGTGGCATAAAAAGCCCAGGATTTGGAATTGGAAGACTTGGGTACACACTCTAGCTTTTCAACTTAATACTTCTGTGACCTTGGTCAAATTACTTAACTTTTCTGGACCTCAGGTTCATCCTTAGATCAAAAAAAAAAAAAATTAAAGGTATTAGACTAGATTGGGGTGGGGAATGTGACCTCCTAGATCCTTAAGTGTGGCCTTTTGACTGAATCCAAATTTTACTGAATAATTTGCAAATCGTAAACAATCTGTAAAATCTGGATTCAGGCAAAAGGCCACACTTATGGATCTAGAAGGTCAATAAAAAGATTTGTTTTGTAAAATTTGGATTCAGTCAAGGGGCCATACTTAAGGATCTAGAAGACACATGTGACCTCAAGGACTCAAGTTCCCCAGGCCTGGACTAGTTGATCTCCCATTCATCTCCTTGGCCTTCCTAATTTCGGAATCAAAAATGACCGGGACTGCTTTTTCCACTTACCTGCAGATGTCATTTTCTGGTTCCTCTAATCCAAACTGATTATCAAAAGCCAGCTGTATCCTGGTTTTCTCCTGGGAACGTAGCCTCCATGTAAGTAGCAAATTTCTGGGGTAGCTGTTAGGGAATCGAGGACTCTGTACGATGCCATTTCCCATCACCTGGATTATCTCTTCTTTTCGATACAAGTCTGTGAGGTGATTGCCGGCTGTTAGTAATCACAACTTGTAGAAATTAGTATGATGTTCCAAATATAGGAAAGCAAACAACAGTAGTTTATACAGAATACATTCATATCTCTTAAAAATACACGTTCAATTTCAAGGAGAGGCTTGAGCTTGAAGAAATTAAATCCACCTCTCACTTCTGCTTCCTAAAGTCAACATCAATTTCCAACCACATCTTAATTTAGATGTCTGGAATGTCATTCATAACAGGGAAAGAAACATTAGTTATCTCCACCCAAGGTTATTGCTAGTGGGTATCGCAAATATTCAGATAATTCCAAATGATTCACCTGCTATATTTTCCATGATCTAAAAACAGGCAGATATTTATTTACACTGACATCTGTGCCATAAGTAGCTAAAGGTTTTTAGAGCATTTCATGGTAACTGTAAATTAAGGCTAAATAAAGTTTACCCCCAAAGTCATTAACAATTCACTCACATAGCCACTAAAAGCTTAAAGAGAACTATTCCCCTGTCAACTCTAAAGGCCAAGTAAGCATTATTAGCCCCAAGTGAAACAATTTTCCCAACATCACATGACTATTAAATGGCAGAGCCTAGACTCAAACTCAGGCCTTCTTACACTAAGTCTAAAGCTCTAGCCACTATACCACCCATCCACCATAGTATACTGTACTATATTGTAAACCTATTCCCTTTGACTAGTCTTTTTGGCTACAAAACAGGCAGAAGATAGTCCTTTCTGATGAGATTGCCCTGCTATTTTTATTCCATTGCCTCCTCTCCTCCCATTCTCCAGATTCTTTCCTGTTTTTGACTCAGGTATTTTTGAGTTCCCCAATCTCTTCATACCTACAGTGGCAGGGCAGATAATGTGCTGGATTGGAGAGGAGGAGAGAGAAACACAGAAGAAAAGGGAGGAGAGGGAAACAGAGGAGAAGAGAAGGAAGGGGAGGGAAGGAAAGGGGAAGGGAAGAGACTGATCATTCCATTATGCCATTAAATTATTACTTCCTTCTTTTGCCTCATCTGCAAAATGAGGAGGTTGGATTTGAAAATGTCCAAGGTGCTTTTGTATGGGCAGCTAAGTGGCTCCATGGACAGAATGCGGGACCTGAAGTCAGGAAGACTTTATTTTCCTGAGTTCAAATCTGGCCCAAGACATTTGCTAGCTCTAAGATCCTGGGCAAGTCACTTAGCCGTGTTTGCCTCAATTTCTTATCTACAAAGTAAGCTGGAGAAGGAAATGGCAAACCACTCCAGTATCTTGGCCAAGAAGACCTAAATGGGGCTGCGGAGAATCAAACATAGTGAACAACAGCAAGCTGTTTTGAAATTTAACATGCAATGAATTTGTGCAGGTTCAAGTTCCAGTCTGAACTTTTACTGGTTGCATGACCTTTGGCAAGTCCCTTAGTTTCTTGAAACCACAACTTTGTCATCTGTAAAATGAGGATTATAATAACACATACCTCACAGGGCTGTGATAAGTATTAGATGAGATCATGTATATTAAGTACTTTATAAACCTGAAAGTGCTACAGAAAGATAAACCACAAATAACAATGACACTTGTGATTGACTATGATTACAATCTGGACAAAGAGTTGCTCACATGCTAATGACTTAATGATCATGAGCCATTAAGTTTAACACTCTATGAGTGATCCTGTCTATGGCCATAGGTTGTGAGAGACAGGGTTCCTATAATCTGTTCTTGAATGTAAAAACCAATTTTGTCTCTCCCAGACCCCACTAGCTATGTCCTTGAATAAAATAAAGAAGATAAAGTTAGAGGCTGGGCATAAATTTAGTTTAAAGTATCTCTTCAACTGTGTAGCTATCTGAAATCTCCCATTCTTGGTAAATTCACTGCTTAATATAGTAGAGTTCATCCATCAATCTGGACTCAGTGGGAGAGAGACAGCAGTGGTAAAGAATCATGATTTTTGAATGAAGTGATGACATACTCCCTACCTCAGGCTAATACGTTTGTTTTTTAATCCACCCTAACACTTCTTACTATCTTGGCAAAAGAGGGTTTCCTTTCCACACCATGCTGAGGAGATTTGATGCCCGGGGACCTTTTGCCCTTTTCTTTTCCCTCCCTCACTATTAAAAATAACAGATGGACAGTCCTTTGAGTTCCAAGGATAAGGATCTACTGGGCAACAGTTTTGATGGATGTTTTCTAGAGTAACTTTGCCACAAGCTAATCAGTCACCCAGTTGAGCCAACATAAATGTATGGAATATATAAAAATGATTATGATGGTGGTGGTGGTGATTATGATAATAACTGACGTTTATATATTATTTTAAGGCATACAGAGTATTTTGCAAACATTATTTCATTTGAACCTTGTCTTACTTATAGAGAAGTTCTTTAGGCATTATTATACTCATTTTATAGATGAAGAAAAAAAGAGATATTAAGTAACTTATCCAGGGGCAGTAGAGCTAGTGGCAGAGATGGGATTCGAGCTGGGTAGTTCTGATTTCCAGGTTGAACACCCTGTCCAAGTTGAGGCAGCTAGGCAGCATAGTGGATAGAGGGCTGAACCTGGAGTCAGGAAGACTTGAGTTCAAATTCAGCCTCAGATACTTACTAAGTGACCATGGGCAAGTCATTTCACCTCTGTTTTCTTCTATTTTCCTCATCTTTAAAAGGGGCATAACAATAGCACTTTCCTCCCAGGGTGGTTGTGAGAATCAGCTGAGAGGATATTTGTAAAGCACTTGGTAAGGTGCTACATAAATGCTAACTATGATTATGAGTACTATCCACATAGCAGACTAGGGCCTAAGAAATCTATATTCCAGTCTGTATTCTGCCACCAAGGAAACCACATCATCTTGAGCAAGTCACTTAATGTTTCTTGATCATGAATCAGGGATATTTTAGCCTCTAATGGACTTTAGAAGTCATCTAGTCCTATGCTCTCATTTTACAAACAAGTAAACTGAGGACAGACAGTTGTGACTTGTTCAAGACCCCAAAGGAAGTAAATGGCAAGCTTGGGATTGGAATTCAATGGTCTTTGTACTGTATACATTTTGTTTCATCTGCAAAAGGAGGATTAGGTTTGGTAGTATCTAGGATGCAGAGGTGGGGAACCTGTGGCCTTGAGGTCACATGTGGCCCTCTAGGTCCTCAAGTGTGGCCCTTTAGCTAAATCCAAACTTCACAGAATATCTAGTTTTGTGAAGTTTGGATTCAGTCAAAGGGCCTCACTTGAGGACCTAAAGGGCTTATGAAAGTTGGACTTAGTCAAATGGTTGCACTTGAGGACCTAGAGGGCCACATGTGGCCTCAAGGCCACAGGTTTTCCAACCCTGGTGTAGGGTATATCGAGTCATATAACAAAGTCATATAATGACTTGATATTCTCATCACTGCTGTAGATGGGAATTACAGACGAGTTGCATGGCATGGTCCCTATCCCTAAAGAAAGAGTTTACAATCTGGTGAAGGGAGGAAATTGGACAGGTGGTACAAGAGCAAACACCAAAAAAAAGGTAGGAAATAAATAAGTACCAAATTCACACATAGAAGTGCTATAGAAATTAGGCCTAGTGCAATTAGATTGGTTTGGGGTACCTACTGTGTGAAGTACACTCATCTCAATTCTGTACATGATAACGTTTGCTTGAAGATTGAATCATATGTGGACAGATAGCAGGGGGAAGATGACAGACATTCCAGACAAGAAGAATAACTAGGGAAAAAGCACGGAGCTGGAAATGAAGTATTTGTTAGACATTTATGGAATAAAGATGAGACCGCCCTAACTACAACAGAGGGAAGGAAGGCCTTATGGATTGGTGGGTAATAAACTCAAAGAGTCCTACATGAGTCTCTTCTAAGTGTAATTTAAGATCATAATTTTATTAACAATACAACTTAGGCCCAAAATTGGAGTTCACACAAAGTCAGGCTTAGAATTTAAGTCTCCTGATGCTACCAGTTCATTGGACTTTCACTATGTCACTGTTACTCTCTAGGTAGAATGGGTGAAGGAAGTTCCACGATGGAGGGTTTTTTAAAGAGAGACAGGTTAAAGTTTGATCTGGTAGGCTCCTTGATGGCTCCTGACCAACAAAGTCATATAATGAAAGTAATATTTGGGGGAAACCCATTTGGTAGCTATATTTAAGATGAGTGATCAGGAAGGGAATCTAGCTGGTATATTTAGCGACAAGGTTGTGATGGCCTGAGTTAGGGTGGGGGAAATGTAAAGAGCGGACAAATGGCTAGTTATGAAAGATATTTTGATGAATACAACAGGCTTTGAAGACTGACTACAGGAGGCAGGGGTCAATGGTAGAGCCATGGGGATATAGTAAGAATATGTCTGTTGTTTTGATGTAACTGACTCAATTTTGTATTAGCTCATCATTTGTGATGAAGTGTTTTGATGTTCATTTTTCCTACCTTGGTCCTTTTTTTAACATTAAAGTAAGCATAGTAGGGTAGCATAGTAATCATGTATGTATCTGTAAACATATGGTAAACACATGAAAATCCCACATAGGTCAAAACATCAATGGGAAAACTTGGTAAACAAACTCATCATTAGTTTATGCCATCAGGCAAAACCCAAATTAATTGATAAATAAATTGTGTCATTGGCTACCAATCAGAATTCAGGTATAACCAGTTAACTCCCATAAACAGAACTGTAAGAAACCTTCTAGAGACTCAGCCTTCCCAGCCTTCAGTTTGACTTTGGGTCACAACTGAGGCAAATTTCAATGTCCCCCACATTTGAGAAACAAGCATTCCCCATTTCCACTTAAGGGCAAGTTTGACTAAAATTTGCCAACTTTCTGGTCAACCACTTTGAAAGGAGACATATGGCTTCTGGCAATACAGAGAGGTAAACTTGTCACTAAGTACTAGTATGATATATTGGGCTGATTCGAGGTATCTATTGTGTACACTAACCTCACCTTGATTATGTACACAATGTTTGCTTGAAGATTGAATCAGATGTGGGCAGAGAGCAGGGGAAGATGACAGACATTCCAGACAAGAAGAATAACAAGGGAAGAAGCACAGAGATGGAAATGAGGTATCTGTGGAATAAAGATGAGACTGTCCTAACTATAACAGAGGGAGACTAGTATGAGAATTCCTATAGGAATTCATGTTGATCCTTTGCTCCTAGAAGGGTTAATATCTGTGATGTGTAATAGATAATCAAACTAAAGTTTCCATGCACTTAATTAGTAAAATTTGATTGCTAGCATTCAAACATATGACAAATTATTCTAGTAGCAAAAGTAACAGTTAAAGGGTTTGCACGTATACCTTAGTTTATAGGTATACCAACAGTTAAAGGGCAAGAAGAAGGAGAGGCACGAGTGTAGGAAGTACAGCAGGAGTCGGGTACAGAGGACACAAAAGAACCAGAATAGTGGTGTGTCATGAAAGTCAAGGAAAAAAGTGGTCAGTAGTGACAAACAGAACAGGGAGTTCAAGGAGAACGATAGAGCAAAAGTCATTAGGTTTGGCAATTAGGAGGTCACTGGCAGCTACTGAGAGCCATTTCAGTGATGCCGAATGAAGAGGGTGACTTATTTTCTCCCTACATTATCTTTCATTGACTTCTTCTTAAAAGCTATTAACTCACATGCCACATGTAATGGCATTTTGATCTTTATGTTGTGACTTCATCCTGTGCACTGAGGTTAAGACCCGTAATTCTTTCCTTAATGGACCACTGAAAAAAGGTAGTGTTTACTACAGACCTGTACTGGACGTGAACCAAACTAGAGGTAACAGGCTATATAGCCTTTCACTAATTCCCCTGATTTATCCAGCCCGTGAGCTTTATTTTACTTTACAAACAAAATCTGACAACTCCCTAAAGTCACATATATAGGGAATAACTAAACGGGGTTTTTCCTTCCATAAAGGCACTTTTAGAGTGTCTGTTATTCATAACCCACTTAAATTCCCAAATAACACTGGTTACACTGGATGTATAACTCTCCACTATTCTTAGTAGGAGAGTAATACTAAAGAATAAAGAAAACAGCCTATCAACTTCTACATGAGATTGCAGCTAAAGTAAGATAAAAAAATCCCTACTCTTTAACTCAAGCTTTCCTTCTTCTCTCTGATCCTCCTTGTCCAGCTAGTAACTCTAAGCTGGGGATTCATTGAAGAGATTATGTCATAAATAAAGGAAGTCCATTATGTTGGTGTGGTAAGATTCAAAATCCATGTTGCGGATTCATTCACCAAGGAATATTAGACATCTCCTTAAAAATTTCCAGTGACAAACTAGAAATGAAAAAGTCTAAATTTTTTTTATATAAAAGCAAACTCAATTTCAAACAGATCCTTTTCAGTATCCCATCCCCAGAGAAGCCAATATCTAAGAAGAAATGAAATGAAAAGGTATCCTATTATCTTTCCTTCTGCAAAGATCGTAATTCTAACTATGACACTTTAAGAGTACAAATGAAAACCACTAAGCAGCAGTAGAAGCCATTAAAAAAAAAAACCAAAACATTTTTGTCTGTGGCTCCATTTAAAGACCTTACAACAGGCTACCATAATGTAGCAGAACTGTGGGATGAAGGCAGAGAAACCACATAGTAGTCCACCTGCCTGATACACAAGGATGTCAGGGCTTTTGCCTCAAGGTTTTGTCTAGCCTATGAATAGATCATGAGAGCCGACAACACACTGGACTCTAAAAAACAGTTCCCAATCTGCGGAATGAGCTAAAAAAAATACATAATGCACATACAGACATTATAAGTCACAGATGTATAATTATAATAAGTATAATTATAAGTCACAGGCTTATAATATGACATTATATATACATATATACACATATGTGTACATATATTTGTGTGTGTGTGTGTGTGTGTGTATATATATATATATATATATATACACACATGCATATATCATATGTGTGTATATAAATTGTTTAAGCAAATGTAGAAGGCACTTTTCCACAAAAAAAATATTCTAGGAGACAGAATCTCAGGCCCTCCCTCATAGGCATATTTTAACCCACAATGTTTCTAGTCCACAGTTCTAGAAGCTTTGGATTTGAACCCCACTCCTGCTAATTTACTAAGGGCATGACCTTGAGCAAGTTCCTCAATTTCCTTGGTTAAAGGAGAATGGAAGTATGCTCTAGAGTGGTAGCAAGAACACTAGATCTAGTGACAGAAGTCCTGGTTTCAAATACTACTTGGATGACCTTGGAACAAGTCATGAAGACTCTTTGGACCTGTTTCTTCATCTGTAAAACAGGAATAATAAGACATATTGTATCTAGCAGGGTTGTTGTAAAAATCACCTGGGATGTGATGTACATGAAAACACCTGGAAAATTACTGTCAATGAGTCACTGTTGATACATAGTTATTAATCAACCTTTCTAACATTGTTATTATAAGAAAATTAAAGTCCAACAACCGAGGTGAGGAGCAAGGCTTAGTTCTATTTCCATGTCATTGGAGAGGCCTCCTGCACCCTTTTCTGACTTTCCACCAACCTGGCTCCAGTGACCTGTAAGAATGGTGGTGGTAGTAGTGGTAGTGATACTGATTCAGATTCCTTGGGCAGTAGTGCCTTTTGTTACAGATGACTGACTTCTCCCCTAGACTACTGAAATAGCCTTTTAACTGATACAATAGTCTCGATTCTATTTCAACTAATCTATCATCCACTCAGCTACCAAGCTGATTTTTCTAAACTGTAAGTTTTAACATGTCACCCGTCCCCCTCCATCTCCCGCTCAATGAAGTCCGTGGGCTCCTTATTACCTTCAGGTTTAAGAATATAAAGTCTTATGTTTAGCTTTTAAAAGTTCTTCACAACTTGACCCCTTCCTCCTTTCTTATCTTCTTTTACCTTACTCCCTTCCACACAATCCATGATCCAGCTATATACTTGCTTACTTGCAAGTATATCTATCATGTCTCTCCGGCTCTCAACTCAGTGTCTTTATTCAACCTGTCCCCAATGCCAGGAGCACTCTGTCCCCTCACCTTTGCCTCTTAGGTTTTTCTGGCTTCCTTCTAGACTTAGCTTCAATCCTATCTTTTACAAGCCTTTCCCAGTTTCTCTCAGCTGCCAATATGTTCCTCTTTCAGATTTCCTTTATCTACTGTGTATATACCTTTTATGCACTTAGTTGTTAATAAGTTGTCATCCCCTTAGAATGTATGCTTCTTAAAGTCAGGCATTATTTTTTTGCTGTCTTTGTCTGACACCAAATTTGTGTGGATTTCCCAAATACCTTTTCTGGATCTAGTTTACCTCCTCTACAACATGAAGAGATTTAATTAGGACATCTCTAAGGTTCTTTTGGCTTTTTTATGCTATCATTTAATTTTCTCACCACAGCACAAGGTGCTGTGGAAATTCAGAAGTTTAAGACATGGTTGTTGCTTCTAAAGAATTAGTAACCTGAATGAGATTAACATATGACAGAGATGCAATTTGTTTTAAAAGTAAGTGGGGCAGCACGTTATAGGACAAAGAACGTCAAGTAACCTGATTTCACATCCTACCTTCAACATTTCAGAGTCACTTATTCTCTTTAAGCCTCAGTTTCCTCATCTGTAAAAAGGAGGAGATAATGTCCATTTTACTTACCACATAAGGTTGTGGTAAATATAAAATGAGGTCCTGTATTTAAGGCATTCCACAAAGCACAAATTGTGATATAAATATCAACTATAGCCACATTTTAAAATGTTTAACATTATACCTGTTCATCATCCTTAGACTCTGCTCTGTGTCTGAGATCTAAATAGCCATATCAATCAAATTCAATTTCCAAGCAAATGAAAAAGATGCTATTTC
>CM053588.1:124138588-124164673 GCA_028646515.1 Pseudochirops corinnae | reverse complement strand
TTGGTTGAATTCCTTGACTCAGGTTTCTTCCAATTCCAATCTACCTCCCCTTTCCCATCTTAACTTTAAATTGTCAAAGTGATTATCTCATAGTATAGGTCTGACCATGGACACACCCCTATACTCCAGTGTACTGATCCAAGATCAAATATAAAATATTTTGTTTGACATTTAAAGTCCTTCATCACCTGGCTCCTTCATACCTTTCCAGTCTTCTTACTCACCTGCACATACAGTGACGCTGTGCTCCTTGCTTTTCCTCACACACGATATTCCAATTCCCAACTCCTGGCATTTTCCCTGGTTGTCCCCCTGGACTAGAATTCTTTCTCTCCTCATCTCTACCTCCTAGTTTCTCTGGCTTTCTCCAACTTCCAGCTGAAACTCTACCTTCTACAATAAGCATTTCTTGATCCCCTTTATCTCTAGTGCCATCCTTCTGTTGTTGATTACTTCTAATTTATCAAGTACATAGCTGTTTGCATGCTGTTGTCCATATTAGACTGTGATCTCCATGAGAGCAGGGGCTGTCTTAGGTTTCTTTGTATCTCTAACACTTTAGCACAGTGGTATCTAGCATATAGTAGTGCTTCATAAATGTTGTCTGACTGATCGAATGATGAATTTTTCAGCCAAGGAGACTCTCAAAGATTAACTACTATGTTGTATAGAGTTTATGAACCTGCATTGACAAAAGTAGCACCCATACTGGCAAAATCACAGATCCTTGAAATTGAAGATTTACTATAGTAGAGTATAGAAGAAGCACATGTCATAAAATATGGTCAGTCACATACTGTGCCTTAACTTCCTCCTCTGAGGGATATTAAGAACATCAGGGAATTAGGGTAATAATTTAATATTTTAATATTATTTGGAGGGACAACAGGAAACCCATCTACTTAAATCATGGGATCAGAGATGAAAAAGCAATGAGTCCTAAATTTTCATTTTTATAATTTAGGACAACAAAGTCAAGAGAATGAACTGAATTTTCCAAAGACATACATGAAGTAGTAATGTCAGGATTCACAGGAACATAGACCTAGAGCTAAAAGGGCCCTCAGAGGATATCTAGTTCAACTCTCAGTTTCATATTAAAGATACAGAAACAGGTCCAGGAAGATTCATTCCTGTGCCTAACATCATACAGGCAGTAAGGACTGGAGGTAGGATTTAAACCCAGGTCTTGTTTCTCCAGAGTCAGTGCTCTTTTCACTATAGTATATTTTCACAATTGCAAACGTTTGGCTATATCTTTTCCTCTCAAATTTGTTCTCCTGTTCAGTGTGGATTGGGTCACAAATGATATAGAGTAGTCAAAGGGCTTGGTGGATAGGTCCTTTTGAGCCCAACCTCAAAGACTCTCCATACAGCACTAAGGTTTGTGGGAAGAATTATGTTAGGCATCATGTGGGATTATGCCAGTTTTCTTTAGTACATTGTGGTCAGCAGGTGAACCAGAGAATGAATACATTGACTTTAGTCTGCTCTATAAAGCACACCCTCACTATTTGTGAAAGACATTCTAGATCAGAGCATAGAAGATGCACAATATCTGTTGAATGAATGAATGAAATGAATGAGCTCTCTGTGAAAAGTGAAATCTATGACTTCTATACTGCACCAATAATTTAGGCTTTTGAAATTGTATTTTGTAAAAGGTAGAGCTCCCTTTATGATGAGTTTGGGAAGAAATTTAAAGCTTCTGTGCTATTTGTAATAGGTCATTTAAAATACAGTAGAAATAACTTTCATACCATGAAGGAATTTTACAATTGGGTAGTAGAGAACACTGGCTACTCTGTTAACCAAAGTAAGCTTATTCTTCATTCACTCATAAATCATGAATAAAATACCTATTATGTGTAGTGCACTATGAAATGCTAAGGAAGTTATACAAATAAATATCTTCTGATGCCAAAATAAAGACAAAATGATATTCCAGAAACTAGGGCTAGTTTGGAAAACCCAGGCTTCTCAGTTGCTCTGTTTGGAAAGCCCTATCCCAGCTGTCCAAGAACTTGAACTCTTGCCACCAGTCTGCAGTTGTTTTCTTTTTTCTCTGTGGAATAGGAATGGGGTATGGGGAAATAATGAAATTTGAATCATCTGAGCAGCATAAGAAAGAAGATTATCTGTTTGGATCGGCTAATACAGAAAAAATCCTTCTGGGTTAGTCATTTCACTTTTCTAGGGAGAGAGGGAGCATAGCGTGTAAAAATGTCCAACTTGGAGTCAGAAAATTCTTTTTTTTTTTTTTTTAGATTTTATACATATTTATGGTGCATGAGTGGGTGTTGCTAAAAATTCCCATCAAGTGAGATACCTCAGGAGAAGCCCCAAGAGTACTGATGTACCATCACACTGTTCTCTTTGTGACACCAGGCCTAGGGACTTTTCAAAATGTGGGCTTGGCAGTGGGAGGGGCTACAAATTAACAGAGAAGAGAATTATATTTCTGAATTATACAAAGAACCAAGATGAACTGAATGAACCTGAGAGACCCTAGCTTGGAATGCAAGAGAAGGTATCAAAATTTTGTATGGAGAGAAAATGCCTGATGGCATGTTTTCTCAGTTCCATCATGGTAGAGGACAGCAGCATGAGATTGTGGGGTAAGGCACTAGCTGACACTTCCCCTTCTTCTCGCAGGGAAGGACCGAAGTCCAGCTCTGCTCAGCATGAGCTTGCACTCTCGAGTCAGAAAATTCTAACTTCAAATTCTGCCTCAGATACCAACTAGCTGGGTAATCTTGGACAAGTCACTTGACCATTTTCAGGCTCAGTTTCATCATCATTATAAAGGTAATAATTGCACATATTTCACAAAGTTGGGGGGATCAAATGAGGTAGCATATGTATGGCACTTTGCAAACCTTAAAAGGCTATAGAATTGCTAGCTATACCCCAGTTTCCTTATCTGTTAAATGAGGAGTGCCCTCTAAGGTCCCTTACAGTCCTAAATTTATAATCCTATTATCCCTGTTTCTTTACCTTGGTACCTTAAATGGCTCTGGAATTTATTAGGTGGCAGGGCCAACTAGTAGATGTCTCTGTTCCAGAAGATAAACAACAAGAAAAATGCCAGTTTAGAGGAAATTTTTGAATATTCAGAATCCCTGTTAACATAGAGTTTTAGCAAGTTGGGAGAAAAAGGTATGGGACTATTTCCATTTTCATTAAGGTATGAAAATAATGTGATAGAACATAGTGATAAGTACAGTAGTATACAGAATGCTATTGTGTCTCAAGAACATAGCAATATAGTAAACTGCTTATAAATCATGCTCAGTGGGAGACCAATGGGATAAAATGAAATGTCTTTGCTTCCCACCCTGCTTACTTATAATCCATGAAACTTTGGGCAACTCATTTCAGCTTTCTAGGCCTCAGTTTCCTCATCTGTAAAATGTAAAGGTTGGACTAGATAATCTCTAAAGGTCTCTTTCAGCTCTAATTTCTATGATTCCATTATCCTATAAAATGTGAAGAACACATTAGTAAACCCAAGAGATATATATTCTAGTCTCATCTCTACCACTAATTAATGGTATGAGCTTTGGGAAAATCAGTTTACCTCTCTGGGCTTGTCTCCTCACCTGAAAGATAAAAAGGACTAGACACTGGAGGATCTCTACAGTATCTTATAGAACTTATAAATCTTTTGGATCCCAGTGATTTGCAAGAATTTCCTGTACCCTAGAAGCCCACCCAAGTTGAGGGAACCCTAAGGAAAGTCATTCTCTTCCCTTATTTGCCATCTTTAAGATTTTAGTACAGAGAAAATGGGGTTTCAATACTCAGCAAGGAATGCTTGGAAGGGGGAAAATCCATAGAGGGATAGTTGTTATCTAGGTTATATGTGGAATGGGGTGGAGCTTTCTTGCTTAGTGGTCATGGATGTTATGGGCTCACTGTACTTATGTATGTTATTGTTAGGATGATCACCCCATGTCCCCAAAAGCCCAACCTCAACAGCAGTGGGCTACTTAGAACATGGTGCCTATTATAATCCCTTTGGATGATTCCACCTGAATAAAAGTGGTCAAGTCTTGTACTGCTAACCCAAGCCCAGCCCTCCAGAGAATGTCACATCACATTTGAAGTGCTGTGTTCATTTCTGGCTGCCGTATTTTAGGAACTATGTTATCAAAAATATGTTAAATAAGATAGTAAAAGAACTGGAAACCAGATTATGCAAGATGGAGTTGAAGGAAAATTAATGGTGGAATTTGAAGAAAAGTCCAATTTCAGTTCACTGTAAGGAAAGGTTTCCTAAGAATGAGAGCTGTCCCAAAGTCGAATGGCTAGCCTCAAGATGAGGGAGAGGGATTTCCTTTTATGGGAGGTTATGAAATGAAGACAAATGATGCTATAGGTGATATTCCTACTTAGTTATGACCTCTGTGGTCCCTTCCAGATATTATTCTTAGACTAGTTTATGTTCACAATAATAATTCTCAGCAGCTAGGTCACATCTCTTGTATATGCCCTCTTTTCTCTTCTGATACCAAGATCTCTCCAGTTCAGTTTCTTATCATCTCACACCTAGACTATTGCAATAACTTTCTGGCTGGCCCCTTTGTCTTGAGTCTGACCCCACTTCAGTCCATTTTCCCTCAGACTCAGTTTCCTCATCTCTAAAATGGAAATAATAATAGTTCCTGCTTCTCACATATGTGAAAATATATATGAATATGTGACTATATGTGTGTATTATATATTGTATACATACATATATACAGGTACATACACACAATACACACACACACATATATTACATGCATACACATACACCTTGCTCTGTAAACATTAAAAAGCCATATAAATGCCAGTTATTATCATTGCTAAAAGAAGGCCTAATTATGTTAAATGTGTTCCTAAGTGAAGTATTTAATTCATTTTTAATGTCTAAAATGTTTTTTTAAAGCTTTGAAAATTGAAGAAAGTGAGCACTTCAGTTAGTTGAAAATTCGCTTTCTATAGAAACTCTCACTATGCAATGATACTGAAGAAATGGGGCATTGTTAGGTATTATAACAGTAAAGTACTGATTATTCAGAAACCAGCTAACTATAATCCTTAATTAATTGAATCCCCCCTCCCCAACACTCAAACAAGCTGATATCAGAGATTTATTTAAAACAACAACAGTCAGTGTCTGACATATACTTTACAAAATGCATGTCCTGGAGTCATTAAGAATTCAGCACAGTCTTCTAGACCTTGCTCAGAGTCTCACATATTTAATCAGCTGCCAAATCTTGTCAATCCTACTATCATAACTTCTCTCACACCTGTCTCCTCTCCATTGAAACAGCCTCTGGCCTAGTTTACCTCTTACTTAGATGTGATAGCTTCCTAATTGGTTTCTCTGCCTTAAGTCTTTGTCTCCTCCAATCCATCCTTCCCCTAGTTGCCAAAGGATACTCTTTTTTCTTTTTTATTATTTGTAGTTTATTAATCATAAAACACCTACATACACATGAAAAAAATAGTAATACAAGTGTATATTTATTTATTACAACAAGTCTTTGGTAGGACAACAGCTTGCAGGTAACTAAAACATTTTTTTTCCCCATGGTTTTTGGTGCATCTTATAGTCAAAGCTTTCTGGTTGCTTCTCTGTAATTTCTGGCTCTCCACTGTTATTCCTCTTAACTCATGACGTCAGCATTTTGGAAAATCAGGTCAATGTGGGTCATCATAGGGAATCATTCAGGAAGGAGAAAACAGTCATTTCGGGAACTCTGTCTAGGTTTCTTTAGCGACTTGAGGCCAAAATGGTCAGGCCTACAGAGCTGAGGTTTCTACATCCCTTGGTTCAGGATCATCCAACTGCAAAAGTTCATCAAGGGCAAGCTTGGCCGCATTGGATCGAGATTTCTTTGTATTTTGTCCTAGTCCAGTTTTATATTGAATATCATCCACCACAGAACAAAAAGGCAAAATAAGGACCCACACATCATCTACTGTTACAGTTTCCTTAAGGTCAAGTTGCACACGCTGCATTTGTGCAAACTGATGGAGGGCTGACATTGGATTGATCTCTCCACGTTTGTACTTCATGATGAATTCCTTGGAATCTTCTTTGGATGAAGGATGGTATTTCAATTAGGCAGGACTACTTTGGAAAGCAGTGATTCTGTGATCTGTGTAACCTTAGAAGCTAAATTCAACATATTATAATCCTCTGACCATGAATATCCTGGAGGAGGATTCCCTGTTGTTGAAAAAGGTTGAATTGGCAAGCTCTTTTTCAACATCTGAGCAAAGCTAGGAACCTAGGAACTCTAAAACCAGTCCTTTTTACCAGACATGTTCTTGGGTCTCAGAGAGGCTGCCTGGGTTGCTGCCTCCACCTCCTCCTCCAGTGCTGCTTAAAAGATAGTCTTAACCCACAGATCTGAATATGTCAGTCAACAAATTCCAGGAACTCCATTACCATTAGAATCAAAAACAAACTCCTCACATTTAAAGGCCTCCAAAACCTGGCTCTAACCTACCTTTCCAGTATCATCATAAATTATTTCTCTTCCCACATTTAATATCAGCCAAACCAGCCTTCACACATTCACACCCCATCTCCAATCCCCATGCCTTTGCTGTTGCCAATGCCTGGTATGCACTAGCTCCTTATCTCTAACCTCACAGAATCTCTAATTTCCATAATTCTTAGCTCAAGTACAACATCCTACCTGATAAGTTTCCTGATTTCCTACTCTTACTGACTACACCCATTACATTGTATTTACATGAGTACATGCTATGTTCCCGTATTGAATGTAAGCTCCTTGAGGGCAGGAACTACCTCATATTTGTATTTGAATCCCCAGAAGCTGGCATAGTGCTTGCTACTTAATAGGAACTTACTAAATTTTTTAAATTGAATTTATGATATAAATAGGTATTTGCTATTTTTAAAAATTGATGATGGAATGAGTCTGAAAACTTGGGGAAAATGCTTATATTAGTGAAAGAGGTTGGACAATAGCATCTCTTAGTATTAAGGCCAGTGCATCCTGTATCATGGAGAAAATTTGTGAACTGGAATTACTGGTACTTGGGGTCAGTCACCTCTTGTGTTCTCCAGTGAGCAGGGAATTTCTGGAAAGGTTCTAAATCAGTTACCTGTGAATTAAGGGAATGGAATGAATTCCGAGTCATAACTGCCAGAAGAAGACAGAATATTTTGAAATGGAGAGTTTCCCCAAAAGAAGACTACTCCATTTCCAAGACAGAGAAACAAAGATGATGTCTGTGCAGGAACATGTAAACAAAATGCTTCCTTGCAAGCATTTGGTAGCTCACAGCACAGCTGTTATTTACTAGAGATGCAAGTTATTTAATTATAGTTTAGACAAGAAGATATTCAAGGTCATAGTTGTGGCACTTTTTTAATTATAGACAAAGCTATAAAAAGTGGAACATTTCACTCTAGGGAACCCAAAAAATGGCTGGAGCCACTTTATCAAGTGAGCATTTCTTGCAGGCTGCCGCAGAGTTTGGCTACGGTTGCTAAATCAAGGGTTTGTGTCTGGGTTTTGTTCCTCCTGGCAATACTTGTTCCATAGTTCTCATTTTTGACTAACTGGAAAGACAAACCAATAAGCTTTTGAGAAGAGAAAGTAAGTCATTTTGAATTCTTATAAAGAAAATTAGTACCAACTGTACCCCAAAAACTGAAAAACAAGATAAAACTTGTAAATTGTTTTTATGTATTGCCTACGTTAAATGAAATTGTTCTTTCCATTCCAATGGGCACACTTGATTTTTTCTTAATGATGTCAAAAACCTGAATCAGATTAAAAAAAGAAAACAAAATCAAGCCACCTTTATTTGTACAGATTTTGTTGTTAGAATTTACTCTCTTGCCATATGGAATGGGCTTCCTTGGGTGACAGTGGGCTCCTCTTGCCAGGAGGTTTTCAGGCAAAGACTGGCTGACTTCTTTCAGGGATGCTGTTGTAGAGGTGATACCTCTCTAAGCTGGAGCTGTTATCACTGAGGTTCTGTCATACAATGAGGGCTCTGTGATTCTCAATATATAAACATATTTTTTTTTCTGGGAAATTGATTTTCCTTGCTTTGTTTAACTGAAAAAAGTACATACAATGTTTTCAGAACCAAAAATGTTTTATTCTATTGTTGTTCAGTGGTGCACCACTCTCTGTCACCTCATTTGGGTGTTTTTTGGCAAAGATACTGGAGCGGTTTGCCATTTTCTTCTCCAACTCATTTTACAGGTGAGAAACTGAGGCAAACAGAGTTAAGTGACTTACCCAGGGTCACACAGCTAGTAAATGTTTCAGGCCAAATATTACCTCAGGTCTGACTGACTCTAGGACTGGTACTCTAACCATTACATCGCCTAGCCTCCCTGTACTTAGACATAAATTGAAGACATAACCTGGTTTTCTAAAATGTTCCAAAAAGCCAAACTTAGGTTGTTCATCAGCACTGATGAAATTTATCTGAAAATTATCAGGATGCTACTGGATACAGTTGAATAGATCATATATATTCCTTTGGATGAAAACACATAAAGGAATAAAGTTTCTTTACAGAAATACCCACAGGGAGTCACATCTCCACATACACATGTGTGCATATTATAAGTGTATAACATATGAGTGAATATCAATGAAAAGTGGAATATGCCACAGTTCTGGTGTATTGTATAAACTAAATTAAATCTTTCTTATAGTTCCCATAGGCACATTTGAATATTTCTTAATGTTGTCAAAACTTGAATTAGAGAAAAAAAAAGAAAAAATCATAGTACTTTATTTTTACAGATTTCTTCTTTACCTAATGAAATGGACTCTCTCTCTCTCTGAGTATATGTGTGTGTAATATATACATACATGCATACATACACACATGTGTATATATATACATATACATAGATACACATATATACACAGAAATATATACATATATGTATGTGTGTGCACATATATACACACATATACATACACATGTGTGTATACATACACATACAGATAGTTCTTTGAAGAACTTGCTTATGTATGTTTCCAAAGAATATACATCTTTTTTTGGGCTACAGAACACAAGAGCTGGAAACTGGATGCACAGATCTGATTAGTATTCTGCTTGTATTATTAGTTATACAAGGTCTGACATTACAGCTGAAATTGAACTCTCCCCTGGAATTTTGTAAGCTGGCAAAGCATGCCTATAACAATTTACAAATTTCCTTCATTCTTTCCTTAGGACTCATTCTCAAGTTAAGCCTGAAAGTGCAGTTTTGAATGAGATCACCCCCAACCTGCTCTTCTAAAATTAGTCATTTCTTTTGTGTATTCACGCACTACAATCCCAAAGAAAGGAGCTGTGTGACCTTGGGGTGTTAGCTGACAGAGGCTGAGAGGATCTTAGCAGTTCTTTCCCACTGAGCTGCTTCTGCCAGCCTCCTATCAAACTCAACACATCTATTTAAAATGGAGCATTGACTCCAGCATAGAAATAAAAAATAATCAGATCACAGGTAGAGGGTGGGTGTGGCAGTAAATGTTATATTGTGGAACATTTGGAGTTAATAATGTAAATTTGATCTCTTGTAGTAAATTAAGCAAAAATGTAGCACAGTTATCAAAGGCAGCAAACAGCATCACCAAAAATAATGAATTCTTATGGAATTTAATTTTAAAAAAAGAATCCATTAAACACCTATTTACTGATAACACTACACAAAGCAAATTGGGAATAGGTACCAAAATATTCATGAGCTGCCTGTTACAATTTTAGACACATTACAGATGTAAAGTATATGGACATGATGTGCAAATTTCTCTTTGGGGAGCCACAATATGTTAACTGGATTGCATACAAACAACTACTACTTAAGGCAGTTTCACTTCAATATTTGTAAATATTGTCAAAATGTTGAAGTAGATACACAAGGTCTCCTGTCAAAAAGTGTGCATACAAATTACCTATTTGTCCATATGAATGTCAGGTCTAAATAATTGTTACTGAAGAAAAATGATCTGAAGAAGCTTTAGGCAAAATTCTGATAATTTCCTTACACAAGTCATGTTGGTCAATTTAACTGAATATCATAAGCAATCAATGTATACATAATTTACTAGTCTTGAGTCAATGCTATGCAGATTTCTCATATGGATTTCTATGGATCAGCCTTGGTAGGTTTTTTTTTTTCTTTAAAGTTAAAAAGTCTTTATGCCCAATGCCAGGCATAGGGATTTTTAATCCAAAGACAGTGATTAAAAAAAAGCAGTATTTGTTAATAAAATAATATTATTTTCATGGAAATTACCTTAATCTTTAGTAGGTGAATCTATATTTATCTGAATATAAATGAATAAATATGCATCATGTAACAGTGAAATGAACGAATTAAAAAATACTAAGAACTAACCATCTTTGTTAATCACTAAACATATGCAAAAAAGGAAAATCTATGCTCTTAAGGAGTTTACCTACCGATAAGGGAAACAACATATATAGAGAATAGGGAGATGTGCTCATTGTATTTAACAACTTTGAAAATGTATTTTCTTGAGAAAAGTTTGTTTTTTAGATACTACTTTTTAAGCAGAGATTTGTGGATAGTTACTATCATTAGCTAAAGAAATGTAATTATGTGGAGGAGTTGGCATGATAGGATAGGAAAAGAACTGGGATCTTGGAGTCGGCAGATCCGAGTTTGAATTCCAGCTTTGGTGTTTGCTATCTGTATGGCCCTGAGCAACTAAAAGACTCTCTGGGTCTCAGTTTCCTTGCTTTTAAAATTAGTAGGTTGGGTTAGATAGCATCACAAGTATCATTCAGCTTTAGATTTCTATGATCCTGTGACAGATGTTGTTCCAGCAGAGGCAATTGCCATGATGGGTATCCTGATACACAGCACATAGGGTGTAAATATAAATATTCCAAAAGACCTGTTGAATGACAAATCTTCCAGTTACGATGGAGGAAGATCAGAAAACATAGAACTACAAAAGGTCTGTCCCACACAGGAAGCAGTAGATGATTATCTGTTAAAATAATTTTTAATCGATGAATAGGACTTAAGTCTTTTCATATTTTTAGCTCTCCCTATTTGGCTAATGCATTTCCCAAATTTGTTTGCTACCTTATCTATTTAGTACTTCCTTAAGGTTTTCTAAGACTGCCTCCTTAAAATATAGCACTAGAAATGTTAGTTATACCAAGCAGAGAAAAAAAAAAAGATATCAAAGCAATTAGAACAGGCAATGAGGAAACAAAACTATCACTTTTTGCAGATGATATGATGGTTTAATGAGAGAACTCTAGGGCATCAATTAAAAAATTACTTGAAATAATTAACAACTTTAGGATATAAGATAAACCCACATAAATCATCAGTATTTCTTTATATTATCAACAAAGCCCAACAGCAAGAGAGAGAGAAATTCCATTTAAAATAACTGTAAACAATACAAAATACTTGGGCGTCTACCTGCTAAGACAAACTCAGTAACTATATGAACACATTTATAAAACACTTTTGAAACAAATGAAGTCAGATTTTAAAAACTAGAAAAATATCAATTGCTCATGAGTAGGCTGAGCCAACATAATAAAAAATGACAATCCTACCAAATTAATTTGCTTATTCAGTGCCACATCAATCAAACTGCCAAAACTTATTTTAGAGACCTAGAAAAATAACAAAGTCATCTGGTAGAACAAAAGGTCAAGGACATCAAGGAAATTAATTTTAAAAAATACAAAGGAAGGTAGCCTAGCAATATCAGATTTCAGACTATGTTATAAAGCAGTAATCATTGAATCTATCTGGTACTGGCTAAGAAACAGAATGGTAGATCAGCAGAATTGATTAGGTACACAAGACAATGACCATAGTAAACTAGAATTTGGTAAATCTAAAGACCCCATCTTTTTGGACAAGAACTCACTATTTGACAAAAACTGCTGGAAAAACTGGAAAACAATAGGACAGAAACTAGGTACACCACATACTAAGATGGTCAAAATGGGTACATGATTTAGACATAAAGGGTGACACCATAAGCATATTTATTAGAAGAACAAAGAATAGTCTACCTGTCAGATCTATGGGGAGGGGTAGAATTAATGACAAAACAAGAGATAGAGAGCATTTGCAAAATGTAAAACAGATAATTTTGATTATATTAAATTAAAAAGCTTTTGTACAAAAAAAAAAAAAACCCAATGCAACCAAGATTAGAAGGAAAGCAGGAAGCTGGGAAATAATCTTTGTAGCTAGTGTCTCTAAAGGCCTCATTTCTCAAATAAATAGATAACTGAGTTGAATTTATAAGAATACAAGCCATTTCACAATTGATAAAATGGTCAAAGGATATGAACAGGCAATTTCAAATGAAGAAATCAAAGCTAGCTATAGGCATATGAAAAAGTACTCTAAATCACCATTGATTAGAGAAATGTGAGGTACCACTTCACACCTATCATATTGGTTAACATGACAAAACAGGAAAATGCTAAATGTTGGAGATGATGTGTGAAAATTGGGACAGTGATGCATTGCTGGTGGAGTTGTGAATTGATCCAACCATTCTGGAGAGCAATTTGGAACTATGTTCAAAGGGAACCAAACTATGCATACCCTTTGATCCAGTACTACCACTACTAGGTCTGTATCCCAAAGAGATTATAAAAAAGAGAAAAGGACCTACAAGTGTGAAAATATTTAGAATAGCCTTTTTCATGGTGTCAATTGGAAATTGAAGGGCTGCCCATCAATTGGGGAATGCCTGGACAAACTGTGGTATATGAATGTAATGGAATGCTCCTGTGACAAAAGAAACAATGAATAGGCAGATTTCAGAAAAACCTGGAAAGGCTTCATCTGAACTGATGCAAAGTGCAATAAACAGAACCATAAACACCGTACACAGTATCATCAATATTGTTTGATGATTAACTATGGATGACTCCCCTCTTCTCAGCAACACAGTGTTCTAAGACAAGTAGTAGACAAAAGACTCAGGAAGGAAAATCTTATCAATATCCAGGTGTAGAACTGATGAACTCTGAATGTAGATCAAAGCATATTTTTTTGACTTACTTTATTCATCCTTGTGTTTTTTCTTTTGATCTATTTCTTTTTTTTACAACTGACTAATATGGAAATATATTTTTTTTTACAAGATAACACATGTATAAATTATATCAAACTGTCTACCATTTTAAAAAGAGGGGAGGAAGGGGACGGGGAAATATTTGGAACTCAAAATCTTGTAGAAATGAATGCTAAATTTTTTCTTGACATGTAAATGGGGAAAAATAAAACACTATTAAACTAAAAAAAAAACCAAACTGTCTCCTTGAAGCTTCAAAGGGATTTTCAAACTAGTATTTGGTCAATTCTTTTTTACTTTCAGAAGATAATGCTCAAGCTAAGAGAAACATGTTACATGTTATCTATCAGTCAATCTTAGTTCTAATAAATGTAGATTTTCAAAAATACCCTGCACATTTGAAAATTCATAAATTTCATTACTTCCTTTCTTATTTCTATATGAAAACATTTTATTTTTTTGTATACTCATGTGAAACCCAATATATCTCTTGAATATTCTGTTGTTATCCAGATCATTTTCACTTCTTTTATATCTTCCCAGAGCTTTATGTTTGTTGAAATATATCTAACATTTCAGTTCTAGGCAAACAAATTCCAGTATATCAATATGATAATGTTTTCTGTTTGGTTTATAATCCCTTTCCTGGGGATGACCAGGAACACTACTTCCATGTCTTTCTGAATACAGCACTTTTAAATATGTACAGTAAGTGAGGATGAAGATGCCAGATTATAATAGCATAGATTTTGGGAATTTAGAGGTCGTCTTATCTAATCACCTCTTTGTGATTTTACAAATGAGCAAACTGAGGCCCAGGGAAGTTAAATGATTTATTCAAAGTCATATAGGTAGGGAAGTAACATAGTTGGGATTTATATCCAGGCCCTTTCAGAGCCGGTGTTCTTTCCACATTGCTGCCCTTTAGCTTAGGGGTCCACCATTTGAAAGCAGAGTGTAGAGTCCTTATCCAAATGAATTTTGTCCACTTTCTCATCAATGTCAACTTAGATACTCCAAAGAAAAACCCCGTGTAGAGACTCAGGCAAAGACAAGGAGAGAGAGGAGATGAATTCCTGCAGAGTCTAGCTTCATCCATAAAGTTTCTGATGATGATCTAGTCCCACTCGCCATTATTCTTAGCACCCTGGTCCAAGGACCTATTTTCAAGCTGAATCTCACTTTTTTTCAGATCATTCCAAAGCCAATGTTTTGCATGTTGCGTAAACAGTAATTTATGGGTAATCCTGAGAACATTTAGTCCAGTGTTTTGTAGCCACAGGCATGAAAGCCACAATACAGCTGTAGTTGGATGGGGGGAGAAAAAGAAAAAAAAACTGCAGCTACATAAAGCAAGGTCATTTTAAAAAAATAGAAAGAGAATGAAGCCTTTGTTCAAAACTTATCACATTCTGGGCACTGAAGGATACAGAAAGTAGGAACATAAAAGAAGCAATGGCTGAAGTTGGGGAACATCTCTTTGGTAGTGATGGAGAAATGGAGGAAGTTCAAAGCATGAGATTAGGAAGATATGAGTTCAAATCCTTTCTATAGACACTTACTAGCTTTCTGACCTGGGGGCAAGTCCCAACATCTCTGAGCCTCAGTTTCCTCATATTTAAAATGGGGATAATCAAAGCATTAACCTCAAAGTCTGATTAAAAGGCTCAAATTAAATAATGTATGTATAGCACTGGCAAAATTTAAAACATGATATAAATGTAATTTATTATTAGTTGTAATATTGCCATATATAACGAGAAACTTTTGGGCTTGTTCTGCTTTGTATTCTGAAAAAATATGAATTATTATACTATTATCCTCAAAAGGCATGCTCATTAAACACTTAATTTTGAATGTTATTGTGCAAAGCAACACATAGACCTTCACCTACTCGTTTATAGCAGTTTAGAGTCCAAAAAAGACGACACAGATTTAGGATACACAGAGAGGAGGATAGAAACTTTAAAACAATACATGATAAACAATGTTATTTATAACACTTGGAGGGCCAGTATTAAATGCATTTTAATTATGAGTGGGAAAGGCATGTACATAATGAGGGGTAGCAGGAGTTGCCACAGGCAATCTCCATTCATATTAGGCTTAGTGATGACAAGGTGGCCTAGGAGGGCTGCAGACCACTCTGGGGATGATAAATTGATCCTTCATTATTTTCCACAATGGTGATATCAAGAATCAATTTATCTAAAGTTGTCCCTTCACAGGTAAACATCAAGATCCATAGAGATTATTTCTCTTAGATAGTTTAAGAAACTCCTCTGTGTTTAACTTTCCTCAAAGTAAACAAGGTGAATTGATTTATCTTTTGTTAGTTTTTTCCTGAAGTTTTTGTTTATGATATTTTGCTTTTCATTTTCATGGTTGGGATGCAGTTAAACTGTACAGACAGATGGGGCTTTTTCATACTAATTAAACATGGTGATCAATTACCTCAGCTGCTATAAAAAAAAGGAAAACCATGTAAACAAAAAGCTGGGATTCTTCTCTGTTCCCATTGTAGAGAGAGGTATTATAGTTTACTTCAAAATGCACAGGAATATGGAATCAAATGCCTGGAGCTCAAGGAATTATCAAATGTGGGAGTTGGAAAGTATTCAAGCGGTAATCGAGTCTAATGTACACTTCTCCAAAATATCCCTGACAAATCTTTCCTGGACGACCTCCCATCACAGGGTACGTGCTACCTCCAAAGGAAGCCCATTTCGCTTTGGGATATCTATACTTGATAAAAAGCTTTCCTTTGTATCAAATCAAAACCTGATTCTCTTGAACTCTGTAATTTCTCCTTAATTCTACCCTCTAAGAGCCAAGAATATGTAACACCATGTTTAAATTATTTTAAGTCTAGGGGGCAACATAATGGTTCTTAAAACCAACTTGGTTTACTCCTCTGTTTTTTTTTTTTTAAAGTAGTTTATCTCAGATAAAAAGTCATGAATCTGGTCACAATCATTCTGAGCCCCTGGTTAGAAAAAATACCTAAGAAATAACTAGGAAGAAGTTGGGCTTTTTGCCTAATCTTACATTTATGTCTATCTCTGATTGAACCCTGGTCTCTCTGTAGTTGAGGCAAAATTCCAGTTACGGAATCTTCTGTGTAATGAAATAGCATATTATGTTATAGTATCTGTGGATGGGAATTGGAAAGGGAAGGTGGTAAAAGAGCTCATCTTTTGGTGGGATTCCCCTCAGCCTGACTTCTCCATTTGTAGATTGCCTATAAAGTCAATGATTCTTCTCTATACCTCTCTTCTCTGCCATAGCTCAGGCATCTGTTTCCTCCTCCTGGAAATCCCAGGACATATTTAAGGAGCAAAATGTATGATTGCTCCAACCTCTCAAAATGGTTCTGAGATATCACCTCCATTTTCTACAAATTGCTTAGGGTGTGACCCAGTCTCTCAAACAATGTTTTTATTGCTTCAAATAGGTATACAGGTCCAGTTCACACTCAATTCTGACTGTTTGATTCAATCAAAAAGTGTTCTTCTTTAAGGTATCAGAGTTAAAATGTTTCAAGCTTATTTTTACAAAAAGATAGGGACCAGAACTGGACCTGGGATTTCATGGGTGCAGAAGTATCACAGATGAGGAAATTCCCTCTGACACAGTTCCTCTGGAACTGTCTTTCCAATTTAAAGTCTGAAGAGAATTACCTAGAGATTAAATGAGTTGTGTCAGAGATGAGACTTGATCCCGGGTTCTTCTGGTTCTAAGACTGCCTCTCTCTCCAGTATGACATGCTTCCTCAGAGTCAAGAATAAATCTAATAACAACAATAACACTGGCTAACACATTTATGCACCACCTTAAAGTTTGCAGATTGCTTGATCTATACAATCTAATTTGGTTCTCTCAATAACCCTGTGAAATAGGAGCTCTTATTTTTCACATTTTATAATGAGGAAATTTAGGTAAAGAGAGGCTTAAATGCCTAAGGTCACACAGCTAGGTAATGTCTGACACAGAGCTCAAACTGCTAGTGTTCCTGACTCCAAGTCCAGTGCTCTTTCCTCTGAAAGTCATGTTTCTTTCCCTCTTCCACATAGCAGCTTCTTCAAACATATGAAGATTTCTATCATCCCAGGCCCCCTCCCCAATCTCTGCCCCCAGTCCCTTCAATTAGTCTTCCTATGCTATCGCTTTATCTTCCAAAGCAATTTCTTGTTGCATCCTATATATAGTATGCTATACTGTCACTGCTCCCAAATACTGGTAATGTTTACTTTCCAGTTATCTGAACTTTATAAATAAGAAAAGAAAAACATATTGGAAGGGATTATATCATTCTTGCCTTATCAGTTTGGTTTTCTTATGTTTATGAATTTCAAACTAACCTTGATATTTTTCAAGGCATCTTTGGAAAACAATTAACTCACATTTCAAGTAAAGCTATTTAAGTTTTACAATGCAATTCCAAGAGATGTCCCACTGCTTGTTTGTGTCTTTGCTCTCTTAGATCTTGGGTTCCCTTAGATGTGTCTTAACTATAGGAATACTAGTAGGAAAAATGACAGGAGAGGAGGCTTTGTTGAAAACTTGTTATTGAGAATCCAATAGACCCCCTACAGGTTTAAAGGAGTCGGCAGATAAAGAAAATAATATTACATCCCCTCCTTTACTTTTCACTCGTTTCAGAACTAAATGAAAATAGGGAGAGGGGAAACTCTTTCTGAGGTTTACTTCTTTTTTTTTTTTTTTTTTTTAGTTCTCTGGAAGCCAGAGTATTAGTATTCATTTATTCTCCCATACTCATGGGGGAGCACCAGTTCAATTAAAATGTCTAATACAGAATATTCTTCCATTCATATATCTAGCCCTAGTCTCTTTCTTTTGAGCCCCACTAACTCCCTCTCAGAAAGAGCCAAATTAGTTTTCTGTCAGAATCTCAAACTCCCCTTATGCAAACCAGAACTAATTGTCCTTCATCTCTCATCTGCCCCCATACCAACCCCCTCCTCCAAGTTAGTACTGTGGAAAGAGCACCAAATGGACCTAGGTTTGAATTCCAACCCTGCCAATTAGTTTTTATATAACCTTGGTTAAGTCACATATCTTCTCTCTGCTATAGGTTCCTCATCTGGAGGGCTAGATTCAATGGCTTAAAAAGTTCCTTCCAGTTCTAGCAATAAGATCCTCTGAGTCAAAGTTGCCCTATTCTACCAAGTGCAACATTATCTTTCCAATCCTTCAAGATCTCAATCCCAACCTTAGGAGTATCTAGGTGGTACAGTAGATAGAGCACCAGCCCTGGATTCAGGTGGACCTGAGTTCAAATGTCATCTCAAATACTTACTGGCTGTGTGGCTCTGGGAAAGTCATGCAGCCTCTCATTTCCTTATCTGTAAATTGCAAATGACAATAGCACCTTTTCTACAAGGTTGTAAGGATCATAGGAGAAATGTAAAACGTTTTTACAAATCCTAAAGCCCTACATAAATGTTAGCTATTTGACCTTGGAAAATTTACTGACCTCTGTGTGTATGATTTTATTCATTTTTAAAGTAGGATAATAATATTTTTCCTACTTATCTCAGAGAGATGGCTTTAAGGATTAATTGAGAAAAAAATTATTCATAAACCTGAAAGTGAACTATGGTTTACAGGATCATAGATACAGGGCTTGAAGGGACCTTAGAAAACATGTAGTCCAGCCCCATTCTGTATATGAGGAAACTGAGACATTTTGAAGCTATCTGAGCTTTCTAGGGTCATTTGAATATGGAATTTAGTCTTTAGACTTCCAAGTTCAGCTGCCTTAAGGAGGTATCATTGAGGGAAAAAGTCTAGTGGAAAGAGTATTAGTCCTGAAGTCAGAAAACACAAGTTCAAGTCTCACATATGATGCTTTTGTTACCTTGGATAAATCATTTAACCTTTCTGGTACTCAGTTTCCTGATCAATAAAATTAAACAGAAGGACTGGATAGTCTGTGAGGCCTTTTCCAGCTCTAGATTTATGATCCAAAGACCTAATTTAGTGCCATGAATGTCTACCATGCTGTCTTGTCATAACATTGCCTGTCATGCATATAATACATTATACACATTATTATATTGTCATATTATATATTAATATTATTATATTATTTCTTATATAAGGCTTTAAATAACCATTTTGTCTGTGCACTGAAAAGAACTGACTGATTCAGTGTGATACTCGCTCATTTACCTTTGCCTTGGGGATAAGAACAATCTCAGAGTGTAAATCCATATCCAAGTTAGGGATCTTCGACATCAATAAACCAACCAGCATTATCAAGCACCCACTTTGTTCCAGGGACTGTGTTAAGAACTGGGGATAAAAAAACCCCAACAATAAAAATTGAATGAAGAGGTACCCTTCAGATTCAAAGATCAGCAACTAGTAAGGGTCCTAAACAGAGCCTCCTTTTTGGAAGGTCATGATTCCCAGTACTATGTCAGTGAACAAAAAGAGTATAAGAGAGGGTCAGATAATGAGGGGCAAAGTTGATGTCACAGGGTTCACACTAAGGATCTTCACCCATGTTGTTTGCTCCAAGCTACCCCAGCAGGCTGCTTCTTTTTTCTTCTTTTTGTAACAATTAAAATTATTTCTCCTCCCCCCCCCCCCGAACTTAACAAAAGACAAATAAAATGATTATTTCAATATAGAAAGTAGAACAAAGGCTTGTGCATGAATTCATTAATCTCTGTTATTTACATAATACTTTTCCTCTTAAGCACATAATAAAGTGAACATGTCATTTTCAAAGCTGCCCTGCTTGTCTCTATTTCCTTCTGGCTTCCCTTCTGTTCTTTTCTGTGCATTTAAAAATGCTTCAATGACCTGCCCTTTTTTTTTCTGACAGGCCTGCTGATATCCACAGTTTCTTACTTCATGTCAAAACAAAAACAAAAACAAACAAACAAACAAAAAAACCCCAATCTTAGTGACACATATGCAAAGTCAAGCAACAATGAAGCTCAGGCAGGCTTCTAGCCCTGCCAGGTTTCTTGGTACACATAAAAGGCCTTGTTTAGATGGAGAAGAATTGGATCCTGTTGTCTTGTTTTGAGGATGCTTAATGACATGGTGGGGTGGCATGGCTGTATTCCAGAGGCAATAGTTTCACCCCTCTCCAGGTAGACTTAACTTGACTCTCTTGAGTTTGTAAGCCCAAAGAGGTGATGTCAGTGGTGTGGGCAGAAGTGATTGCATCTGGATACTGTAATCAAAACTGATCACTTTCAAGAATTTTCCAACAGTCTAGCCCAATAAGGCAGTCAATGTCATTTGGGACTTAATGTTGTCAATTTGACATTCATTCCTGCAGTATTTATGGATACACAAATGATAAGTGATTTACTCAGCCTGCCACCAATACTCATCTCGACTTACCTTGGACAAAGCAGATGCGTCTTAAGCAAGTTGCCACAAACACATGTAGCTTAAGTAACTTTTCCTAGAGAGACATAGCTAGTAAGTGTTTTAGTTGGGATTTGTACCCTGACTCTCACCCTAGCATTATCTCTTTTGTGATACTAATAACCATTCAAAGCACACACTTTGAAAAGAATGGTTTCCTGAATGTCTAATTAAGTAAAATCAGTGCCCCACTTTGGTATTATCAGATATATTTCTGTGTTCACTCTGAGTGAAATGTTGCTTGAATCAGAAAATCCTAAATTGTGCCATAGTCCAATGTTGATAGGGGTCAAGAGATGCAGAAAGTTGTTCTTTCTCCTTCTCAAATCCCCCGCATCACCACCATCACCAATATTTGTGTTGTAACAGACTAAAGTCCCAGCTTGGCTATCCAACAGAGAAAGTATAAAGAGTCCCGAAGCAGAGAAATGATCAAGAAAATATAACTCTAACATGGAAATGTATATTGTATTCTCAGATCACGCCTCCTGCTAGGAGGAAAAAAAATGAAGAAAGCAAAGGTACAAGGAGAAGATTTAGGTCACATAAAACAAATACCTAATTCGTAGCGTTTCTCATATAAAGGAAACCTAGAGTCCAAATCTCTGTGGTCTTTGCCAGGGCGTTCCTATTGCTCCAAAAAATCCTTCAATATTCAGTTATTCTCCTCTATTGGATGCTTGGGAGAAGAGAATGGATGAAGAGAGAAAGGTTAAGTAGGTCAGAGAGAAGCTGTCACTTTTTTCTTCTGGTTGCTAAACTTCTTGACCAAGATCCCACAGACATGCATATCCATGCATATCCTTCATTGAAATCCCTCCATGAATTTTTCTATTGGCTCTAACTTACCCCATTTGTAGGAGTCTTTTAACTTACAATCATTTCTAGGGGACTTTATTAATGCTGAAAACCTTGTAGATCTAGGAGAAGTTATTTCAAACCATGTCTTAGACTTAGAGAATAAGTGTCCAACCAAGATTGAGTGTATAAAGTGAATTAAAATTATTCAAAGTTTATACCTTCTTGTGGCCAACTTTGCTTCTTGGAGAAGAGGGAGAGAAGAAAAAGAGGATGATATAGAAAACAAGTAATAGTACTAAAGAAATTACTATGTGGGTAGATGCTTTGGAGGGTGCTATAACACAATTTTCCTCCTTTTATGTTTCTTTTTACTCAAACCATAGCAAAACAATCTGACGTCAAAGATTAAAAGAGTCCTTGTTTTCTGGTATGGTCTTTTTTTTCTACCACATGAGAACAATTGTACAACTACAGGCAGAAGAAGGTAGTATACTGGGGAAATGGAAAAAGATAAGGCAAATGGGTGCAGAAGTATCATCATCATACAGATTAAAAAAATATTTCTATAATAAGAAATATATGCATACATACATAGATAAATAGATTATAATAAGAAATGCCACAAATGTAACTAAAGCTTGTTTTCTTCTTATGAAAAATGGTCAAAGAACTCTAGGTTTCAAAGCTGGCATCTACCACTGACTCCAATGTAACTGAACAAGTTACCACATCTTTCTCAATCTCAGTTTTCTCATCTATAAAATGAGAAAGGAACTTAGATGGTTTCTAAAGTCCTTTCTAGGCCCCCAACCAATTCTATTTTGTGACTTTAAACATCATATAATTGGAAGGGATGAGCAAGACTATGTAGCACGACCCATAACTTAACAAAAATCTGCTCTACAACATACCTAAGAAGTAATCCAGTCTTTGATTAAAATCACCAGAGGCAGCTAGGTGGTACAGTGGACAGGGTGAGTACTCTGGAGTCAAGAGGATCTGAGTTCATATTTAATCTCAGACACTAGTTGTGTGACCCTGGGCAAATCACTTAATCCTCATTGCCTCACAAACAAACAAAAACAAAAAGAAAAATTCAAACAACAACAACAAACCACAAGAGAAAATCACCAAGGAAAATCGTTCCTGGACTATAGCTTAAAGAACCTTTTGCAATGTATATTGAGATCCCCACCAGCAGCTAATGAGAGCTCTCACAGGTAATGGCTAAATGAATCCTACACTCTTCTAAATTACTAAAAGTGTACCAGTGATGCTATTTGGAGTTACAGAGACAACACAGTATGATTTCTTCTTAAATTTAAAGGCCTGGATGTCTTCAAGTTTTAATATTATTACATTTATGACCCTTAAAAAGAATCTTGGTATCCTCTTTATTCACAGCATTTCCTCACTGAATGTTATTAGGAAAGTTAGGTGAATAACTGGAGCTTGGCTTCCTGCTAACCACGGCAAACTTCATTAAACTTTGTGGTTATTAACTTCATTCAGTAACACCAACTGATTCAGAATCACAAGCAATCCGAGGCTAGGTTAACTGAGGCCTAGGTGGTTTAATATTTGGCCTATCTCTCAGTATGCATGGATCAAAATATTATCTGAAGACAGCTATGACAGCTGTTTTATTTGGTCTCTACTGTGCTTTCAAGTTACAGGTTTGGTACTTAAGAAACTCTGTGCTCAAGAGAGGAGGGTACGTGTAATTGTTATAGTCTTAATTAATTACTCATGACTCTTCACCAAGTTGAAATGCATTGGGGGATAGAGAGAAATATACTCCCAGACTCAGGAAGGTACATGCACAAGGAAGAAGAGAGGCCTTTTGGTAGCAGTCAGGTAGACAAGTGAACAAGCTCACCCTGCATAAGGCAATTACATGCAATAGCCTTCTTCTAATTTGTCTTTTGTCTTCCTTGGCACCGCCAGCCTTAGAGAAGCCTCTGGAAGTAGGAGGGTTCCTGCTTCAAAGCAGGACTAAAAGTAGGGTAAATGAAGGAATGGCCTTATTCCAAGATTTTTTTTTAATTCTCTTCTCACAGTTCTCGGGTGTCTACACAGCAGACAATATGCTAAAGAAGAAAGATAAGCAACCCAGTAATAACTTGGTATATTTCCCAAACTATTTCAATTATAGTTAATTTCTTCCTTCCCTGAGCTCCTACTGTGCTAGAATATGTAACACAGCTTAATTGATTCCACAACTCTGTACTGTTTTCTAATTCTACTTTCCCCAACTAGACACAAAGTTCCTTGAAGGCAAACTAGATTCATGAATTACAGAATTAGAGTTGGAAAATACTTCAGAGGTTAACTAGTTCTACCCTCTCCACATAAGAAAATTGAGGACTGGTAGGATTAAGTGACTCATTTAAGGTTACATAAGTGATCAGTAGTGGGTCACAGTAGAAGGTCAACTGACTCAGGACTCAAAAGACTTGGATTCAAATTATACCCTTGAGGCTGTGGGACCTTGAACAAGCCTTTCTGAGAATAAGCATTTACTAGGTATCTGCTATGTGCCAGGAACAGAGGTGAGCACTTTTACAAATATTATCTCATTTGATCCTGTGAAACAGATGCTATTATAATTTCTATTTTAAAGTTGAGGCAGAGATTAAATAACTAATGTAAGATTACACTGTTAGTTTCTTGAGGCTAGACTTGAACTTAAGTCTTCTGGACTGTAGGTCCAGAGCTCTATCCACTCTTCCATGTAGCTTTTTGTTGTTCTGTTCTGTTTCAGTCATGTCCAGATCTTGCTGACCCCATTTGGGGTTTTCTTGGCAAAGATAGTAAAGTGATTTGCCATTTCCTCCTGTAGTTCATTTTACAGATAAAGAAACGGAGGCAAACAGGGTTAGATGACTTGCTCAGGGTCACACGGATTGTAGGTTTCTTATGCTACATGTGAATTCAGGAAGAGAAGTCTTCCTGACCTTCAGGCCCAATCCTCTGTGCACCACACCATTTGTAAAATGAGGTCTTGTACAAAAAGGTATTTGAGGTCCCCTCCAGCTCTCTATCCATGATTCTATCATTTACAAAGCCAAATCCTCTAACTATGATTTCTCTTTATTCCTCTCCATCCCCAATGTACCTAGGACAGTGTTGCAAATATGATAGGGATCCAATAAATATTTGTGGAAGGATTATCGATTTATAGGTGAGGCAAAAAAAGAAAACAGTCTAATTCTCATTTTCTATCAAAGAATTTCAGGGCTATAAGGGATCTTGAGAGGCCATATAGTCCTTTACAAACCTGAAATGGAAATATTCTTTTTAAGAAGAAATATTCTTCTTTAAAAATATAAATCTTTCTTGGTCTGCTGATAAAAATATTTACACTTAACCAACTACTTAAGGTTCCCTTGAAATGATTATTAATTCAGTCGACTGAATTATGAACTCTCCTAAAAACCTCAAGGGATACCATTAGCGTTATATAGAACAGTTTACCTTATTACATAAAATAATTTTAAACTTGCAAGGAATCTTAGAGATCAGAGTTTTAAAGATCATATCAGTAGGGCACATGAAAAACAAAGACTGTTACATGGATGATAAATATTTGGTCACATAAAAAAATAAAGGTACAAAGTCAAGACTAGTGAAAAGTAAAACAATCTGAAATTACACACCTTGCCAAAGGTAATATGCAACTGAGAACATTTTTATGACAAAATGTTAAAAACTAATAATCTGTAAAATAAAGCAATAAATGAAATGTACCGTGAAAATATTCCCTGCAGGAAAATGGAATAATCTTTTAATTGAACTGGGGAAATAATTGAAAACATGTCTGTCCAGACTACATAAGATTTATGAACATTTGTTGTTCGGACATCTTTTCCCTTCCCCTGCTCATGGGGAAAAAAGTCAGCAGAGTTCCTGGCACTCTAGAGATAGTATAAGGTTCTTGGCCTTGGAAATTTCTTCCCCAAACCATTTCAACCAGAAATGGCCTATTAAATGTTATTTGAAACAGCTATGCTATCACAGTATTTAAACATCAAAGACATTACTAAACCTACTCATCTTCGAAACCACAAAGAAAGGCCGCTAATACCATGAAAGCTTTAACTTTGCTTGTAACATCTTACTGGGCCACAACTGCCCAGAGAGCGGTTCTAAATATTTAACCAGAACTTGCTTAGCTTGTCCAAGTGATAAATATTATCTGCTCATGACATGATTATGGGTACAATTGGCTATTTGATGAAGATATGGAAATGAGATTGCAGGCCCAACTGACTTCGTGACAAAACTATATAAGTTGGTGAAAGAATAAAAAGGCTGCCTCTTTTCTAAGCAACATTTAAAACCTGAAAGGATGATTCAACTGTTTACCACAAATTCTGATCATAAGCTCTTTTCAAAGTAGCTTTAGGCAAAAATTTGAAAGGAGAAGCCAAAACAGATAAAACAGAATCTTTTTTTCCCCTCTATTCCCATAGGAGTAAGCAGAGATAGTACAATGCACAAAATGGGCAGTGAGATTTCTTTCCATTGTTAAAGAATGTTGTTATTGAACACCTTGGAAAAACCCACAGGTACTCTTTTCATTTATACAAAGAAAAGATTATCTCGTTAGTTTATTTTTCAGCCAGTAGAGCCAACAATGTCAATTAGCTGAAATCTAGCTACTTGAAATCCATAATTGAGTGGTCATATTTGTCAAAAATTATTTTAAAACGTAACTTTGGGTGTCTATCTAAAGGTCAGAAGAGATTCAGTATAATCATCTGTCACA
>CM053588.1:124100647-124138088 GCA_028646515.1 Pseudochirops corinnae | reverse complement strand
ACCATTACATCCATACCTAGTCAGTTACCAGAGAGGGAAGCACCATCATCTGGGTTTTTCAAAGCTGGGGGGCTCAACAGCTTCCCAGAGTCTCTTCTGGCGAAATCACACAACTCTTTCCAAAGTGAGCCCCAAAGAAAAATCTCACATCAGAGTATATATAGCCTTCTCCTGGATTGGAGAATGTCACAGCCCTCTTGACCCCCTGCCCAATCACAAAGAGACAAGGCTCAGGCATTCCTGAAGAACAAGCTTCCCACCACAGGCTCCATGTGACCACGTTCAGCCTATTAGTGGGCAGAGTATATTTTCAAATCAGGGAAGGTTCTCAGAGTCACTTAAGCCACTTAAGCAAAGGGCCTAGGGGCAGGGAAGATCTTCAGATTCCCAGAACTAGCAGTTAGATTTAATGGCCACTAAGTTTCCTTCTAGTTTAAATCTACAATAGTATAATAATATGAGTCCTGCTTCAGATATATACATATATACCTCTGACACTCTAACCTTTCAGTGGGCAAACCAACTCTTGAAATTTATAACTTGTTGAGTAATCATTGTCATTCCCACTGGTAGAAGGGATTTCCTTACCAGAAGGTCCCTCTACCAGTGAAATCACAGGTATGGAGCCTCTCTATCTGTATTCATGTATAGAGATAGAGATGTAGGAGTTGGGAGGTCCAAATATTTCATTATTTTTATGTCATCATCTGTGTATTTATTTAACTATTGATTGATCTATCTAGGTGAGAATTAGGTCTATTATTTTAAAAGTTTATGGATTTCCTGATGAGGAACTTTCTGCACCAATGCCCACCAGCCTTTTCTCTTCAATTTAGTCTTAGAAGGGAACTTGAGAGATTAAGTGACTTGCTTAGGGTCAACATAATCAGCATGTCTTGAAAGCAGGATTTGAGCTCAGGTTTTCTTGCCATGCTAGACAGCTTTTGTAGGAAAAGGAAGGCCATAGACCTGTTGTGCCTGCTTCTTTTCAGATACTATTTATTTAATAATGCACTGAATTAGCACATGCATAGTGTTTTTTTCCTTATTTTCCTATGCTGAATATTCTCTATCTCATTACTGTCTTCTTTTATGGATCAAACTTTAGGAAACGAGTTTTGTGAAAGTTTTGGACAGGAAGGTATTTTATGAGAATACTATATTATTCAAAACGTAAGAGTCACACTTTCCTCCAAAGGGAACAGGATGTGTGGAAGACTATGTTAGCGATATGTCAGTTGAATGTTGTTGTACTGTTGTAATTTTCATTAAATGTTTAGTCAACTAAAACAATGAATAAACGTAGTGTCAGGTTATCAATCATAAGAAATGGAGAACATTTGATTCAATTCAACAAGTGCCTACTATGGGCCAGATACTGTGCAAAAGGGCTTAGTTCGAATCTGGCCTCAGACACTCACTATGTGACCCTAGGCAAGTCTCAAATTTGCCTCAGTTTCCTCATCTGTGAAATGCGCTGGAGGAGGAAATGGCAAACCACTCCAGTATCTTTGCCAAGAAGACCCCAAATGGGGGCAGAATCAAACATGACTGAAAACAACTGAACAAAACCAAGCACTGGGGATACAAAAAGAGGTAAAAAAAAAAAAAAAAAACCCAGCCTCATACCCTCAAGAAACTTATGATCTAATTTGGGAGACAACATGCAAACACATATATACAAAGCACTCTATGTCCAGGTGAAATAGAAATATTTAAAAGAGGGAAAGCCCTGGAATTAAGAGGGATTGGGGAAGGCTTCCTGTAGAAGATGAGGATTTTGTTGGAACTTAAACGAAGCCAGAGAGATCAGTAATCTGAGAAGGAGAGGAGGAACATTATATGCAAACCTGAAGTGAGCTTCAATGCCCTTCCCTACATATTTCCTTGAGCATTTGGAATTCCTACTCAGTCTGGGAGGACTGAAAGGAATTCATTCTGCTATTAGCAGATAAGATGGCTAAGGTGAGTTAACATCAGGAAGAGTACTAATTATGATATTCTTCCTCTAAATTCTCAACAAATTTGAAGATTCCTAGGGCCCTACCCACAAGCTTGGTGTGGTGCATATTCTTGGAGACAATACAAATAATGGGTGAAATAATCAATGTAACCCAGTACCCAAGGCATTTGCAGATTAAGTAGTATAAATGGTAGGAATACACCTTGCATCCACCTTGCAAGCATCTTGATAATATGATTATAGGCCAATGATGCCAAATGGTAGCCATCAAGGGCATGATTATAAACATTTGCTGAATGGATGTTAAATTTTTTTATCCAATATTTCTTCCTCAGAGAGACTCTAAATACAGGTTATAGGAGCTAGAACTACAAAAGACCCTAAGAGATTATCTGGTCCAACATCTTTATTTTACAGATGAGGAAGTGATTTGCTCATAATCACTTAAGTAGTAAGTAGCAGTGCCAGTATTTGAACCTACGTGTTCTCATTCTAAAAGCATCTTGTGCTATATCTCCCATATGCTAATGCTCCCTTTGTCTGTGCCATTCATTCACTGCCCAATTCATTCCATTTTGCCCAGTGTTTGTTTCAGTGGGCACATATATTAATGTTCCTTACCTGCTCTATCTCAAATCTTACCCAGTTATTTTCTTTCTTATATCACTATCAATACTTTTATCTGTATTGTAAAATATGACATAAGCATTATCTAAAGTCCATTCACTTTCATAAATTCGTCCCATTCTATCTGTGTACCTACTCTAGTCATAGCTGAGAGGTGTCAAGAGGCCTTCGGAACTCCTTCCTGAGGCAAGTTCCTTCCCCTCTTAGATTACTTTCTATGTACCTTGTATGTAGCTTGGTGTGAATATTCCATATAAAGCTCTAGTCATGTCTTTGCTGCTCCAAAAATCTCCAGAGCCTTCCAGCTGCCTTTCATATTCTCCCTTCTTTTGCATTTGATGCCCTCTGCAACATGACACTACCCTACATTGCCATCCTTCTCTTCTCTTACACTATTCTTGCATATTCTTCAGTCAAATGGGTCTCCTGTAAATTCCTCCATCATACCCTACACCTCTCTGCCTGTCTAAATGCTTTTGCTGACATTGGCTTACACTGTTTCCTATGACTAGCCTGTCTATTCTTTTACTCTTCCCTTCCCTTAGGAAAATTCCTCAGGAAGTAATTTTTATTGACATCTTTTGTTTTTACATTTAAATAAATTCTCCTCCCAAAACACAAGCACATATGTACTGGGTCCTGGACCTTATAACAAAGAAGAAAACTAATACAAGTGATCATGTCTGAAGATATATTTGTTGTTGAGTTGTGTCTGAGTTTTTGGTACTCCATTTGGGGTTTTCTTGGCAAAGATACTGGAATGATTTGCCATTTCCTTCTCCAGCTCATTTTACAGATAAGGAAACTGAGTTAAACTTGGTTAAGTGACTTGTCTAGGGTCACACAGTGAGTAGATGTCTGAGGCAGGATTTGAACTTATGAAGAAGAATCTTCCTGACTTCAGGTCCAGTGCCCCATGCACTGCACCACCAAGGTATATGTAACGTCCTAACTCTTTAAACCTCACCTCTTCACTGTAAGTAGGGAAGTACATTTCATTGTCTCATTATAATTATTAGGACCTTTACAGCTCCAGACTGATGTAACACCCTGTCTGGAGTCTTCTGTAGCTGTCCACTGTTATAACCACATATCTGTGCTTTATCCCCTTTCAGAGTATAAACTTTTGAGAGCAAGGACTTTGTCTTATCTAGATTTCATACTTCCTTCAGCATCTAACACAATGCTACACAGTAGGCACCTACTAAATATTCTGTTAATGAATGAATAACTTGCATACTTCTGGGTACTTCCAAAGAATTTAGTGAATGATGGCACTGATTCTTTATTATATTATATTTATGATCAATGACTTTATTTTTTTTGATGCATATATGCTACTAACATGATATTTTCAACTATCAGTTATGCTACAAGCAGTTATTAAGAGTAATCAAATGCTAAGCACTGGAAATAGAAAGTTTAAAAAAAAAATTCCTACCCTCAGGAAGCTCACCTTCCAATGAAAGAGAAAACAAGTAAGGCAATGTATATGTATATATTTGCATGTATATTATGACAGTAGTCAATGGCATAATGGATAGAAAGCCCATATAGGATTCAGTAAGACCTGGGTTCAAGTTCCAGTTTTGACACATACTGTATACTCATACCTGTATATATACTGTATACTCATGACCCTAGTCAGTTATTTGTCAATTCATCCTACAAACAATCCTCTAAAAGGGAAAGTGCTCATTTGCATTGGTAGGAAAAATTTCTTTAAGAACTCACTAATGAAACCACAGGCCCAGTCAAAAAAAATTTACAACAATTTTTTTTTTCATGTTTCCTTGAAAATATAGTTATTTCAGGTATACTATGGATTAAATAGGCCTTTCCAGGCAATTCTAACTTCCTAACCCATACTTCTCTTGTTCCTATGGAAAAAAAAATGCTAAGTTCCTAACAACAGTGCTTTCATATGATAGATATGCTATGATCTGTCTTTCTACCTCGATCCATTATGATTCTTGTGCTCAACTTTCTTGCTTTTGGAATGGAGCCCGTTTATAAGCAGGCGACTGCCTGCTCAGGAGATTGTCAAATCCCCAAAGATGATTCATGAGAGAGTCCCTTTCTGGTGATTGAGCTTATTGACCCAGCAGTTTACATATGGCCAAGCAATCCTTTCTAGCCTTTGATTCAATTCAAGGTCAGATTTTTCTGCTAAGCACTTACATGTGAAAGATAGGCCCTGATCAGTCTCTGTCGGCCTCAGTTCACGTTTATTCTTGTATCCGAATTGCCTGCTGCATGGGAGCTCTTCTCATCTTAGGGGGACCAGTTCAACAATTGTGTCAACACACACACACACATATATGTGTGTGTGTGTGTGTGTGTGTGTGTGTGTGTGTGTATGTGTGTGTGTGTGTATAGATACATATATATGTATATATATATATTAGCAAAACTTGGTGGGAAGTGATTTTAATGTGTCTGTAAGAGTGACTATAAGTTATAACTGAAAGTTGATAATGAGCTTTCCCAGATGGAATTTTTAAAAAAATGAAATCAGTGATTGACTCACAGTTAATCTAACAAAGTGAGAAACAGAAGAGCTGATAGAGAATCAGGAAATGTTACGATGGAAGCCATATAAACATGTAAGATTCTATATTACTCCAAGTTTAATATAAAACCACTCTGGGGCTGGAGAGTGTGATATAGTGGGAACAGCACTAGATTCCAAAGCAGAAAGTCTCCATTCAAATCCTACCTGAGATACTTACTAGCTAAATGACTTTAGGCAAATCATTTTACCGCTTACCCCTAGCACAATGATCTTATGATTTATAGGGAATTAGCTCATACAGAAATTCCATCCACAGATGCAGACACATTCACTGCTTTTGTAACTTCTAGTCTTAAGTGAATTGTCTGGGGACTTTGAGTAGGTGTGACATCCATCAGCACTCAGCTATTATGGTGGAGGCAGGCTCATTATGCCTATAACAAAAACAAGCTGATGCTATGAAGAGATTGTTTATGTTTTTGTGAAAACTCAAAAGTAGATCATGACACTGAAGAGCATAAACACACATTTCAACATGAACAAAAAAGCACAGACATCTATTTAAATTATCAAAGGAATATGTAAAATCACCTGATCTGAGTTCAAAAATAGTTGATGCTTTGATCTTCCCAAAAAGTTAAAGCTTGTTACAAAATAACAATTCTTAATTCAGAGACATAATTTTTAAAACAACAGTAAGACATTATTGGACATATTTCCTTTGATCAAACCCTATTCAGCCCACAAAAATGTGAAAGCTTGCTTAAATGTCAGAAGGGACAAGAGGTGTTCCAGACAGAAACCATATAGATCTTCTTTTTAAAATTTCTGGATCAAAATCTCTGTCTCAGGCAAATGAGCCTGTGACATTGCCTGTCTCTTATTTTGCAGCTGTCTATGCTTTTCAAAACAAATTTTATTGATATCTTTTATTTTTATATCACCCACATTTCCCACCTGTATCCTCTTCCCTCCCTCGCCTTGACTACCATACTAAATTAAGATATTTTTTAAAACAAAGAACTAACAAAAAGTTAAGTAAATTAATTATCACATTGATAAAAAATGTGATATCATATTCAATGTTCCATACCTATGGACCCCTCATCACTGTAGAGAAGCTGAGGAAGCTTCTTCTCATATCTATTCTGTGAAACCAAGATTTTTCTTTATACTTTTCAAACAATTCAGTTTTGATTACTTTGTGGTCAGTCTTTCTATTAATATTGTTGTACTCATCATATATATAAATATATATGTAATATATATTATTTATACAATTATATATTTTATATATAATTATAAATTATATATAAACATATATACTTATATATATTATATATATATAAAAATTTTTTTTCTAACTATACTTACTTCACTTTGCATCAGTTTGTATAAATCTCTCTGTGTTTCTCAGGATTCATCATATTTGCCATTTCTTACAACACAGTAACATTCTATTAATTGATTTAACATTATTTGGTCATTCTCCAATAGATGGGCCATCTACTTTGTTTCTGGTTCTTTACTACCGCAAAAGGTACTGCTATAGATATTTTGGTATATATGGTTCTTTTTTTTTTTCTTTTCATCAATGACCTCCTTGGGATATATATCTATTGCTTATAGCTTTTTAAAATATACTTATTTGTTTAAAACATAAGAATAATAAGAATAATAAAAAAGCAAGAATCCAGATTATAGATTCATAACTTGATTGGTTTTGTTTTTTTGATCTCTTTTGGCAGTTTGATGAAACCTAGGAACTATTTAGAATAATTTTTCTAAATGCATAAAATAAAATATATAGGATCACAAAGGAAAACAAATTAATGTGAAATTCAGTTATCAAAATACGTAAAAAGGTTTACATATCCCCAGTTAAGAATTCTGGATAAAGAGAAATAGAGTGCTCTTTGTTTTGCTTTGTTTTTCTAACACTTCTACTAGGTTCAAGTAAGCCTGAGTCAGCCTACAAAGTCCTGCTTTTAGAAACCGCTTGCCTATATTTTGACTGACAAACAATAACACACAATTTTTCGCACAAAGGGTTGACTCCAGCACAAGAGTGACAAAGTGATAGTCAGTCAATTAAGCAGTGCCTACTATGTGCCGGGTATTATGATAAACATTTGGGAATACAAAGAAAGGCAAAAGATAGTCCCTGCTATCAATGAGCTCACAGTCTGATGGGAGGAAACAGGATGGAAACAACTATTTACAATCAAATTGAAAATGGGATAAGTTGGAAATCTTCAACAAAGGTATGGGTGCTAGAACAAAGGGGGAATCAGGAAAAGTTTCTTGTAGAAGGAATTTTTGTTGGGACTTGAAGGAAGCCAAGGTGGCCAGGGATGCCAGGAGATGCCAGGACTATACAGCATGTGTTAGTTTGGTATTATGGTGTATCTATTTAACATTCCTTATTAGGATATGACCTGTAACCCTCTTTTCTAGTAGCAGGGACCGATTGAAACTGAGCCATTCATGGTCTCTTGGATGGTTTCCCTTGCAGCATGTATGTACAAGATAGAGAGTTGGGACCATGAAAAGCTCCATCAACCCTACAACTTGGCCTCTGTTAAAGAAGGACAGGAATTTAAGAATACTTCAAAGGACTAACCTGTGAATTGATATATCGTACGTGCAAATACTAAAGATAATAGGATGACAATTTTTACTTCAAAATAAAATTTTTTGCTTATAGTTATTTGCATTTAAAGTATATTTTCACTAATAGGAGATAAATATTATAGTAAAATTATTTTTAAAAATTCTCATGTCAATTTGACATGAGAATTTTTGGGTTCTTTTATTATTACCAACACTGAGTGGCTGTTCTGAGCAGAACCTTATAGAAAGTGCTGAGCACTAGAACAATTTTGTCTGTGTTCTATCTTCCAGACAGTCCTACATACACCTTCCTGCCTGGGCTCATGTTTGTCTTGTGGTATCCTCATCACCCCTTCTCCTGCCAGGACTCCACGGAGGATGCTTAAGGACTATAAAACACAATTAGATCTCTCTTTCTCTAAAATCTAATACTTGATTTTCCAATTATAGTTACTGAAAAAGTTGAAATTTCAAAAATTGATAAAAGGCATTCTATAATAAATGAGTAGCCATGATTTCAAAGGTCCCTCCCACCTCTAATTTCTATGATTTTTAAAAGAACATGTATGTGTGCATGCTTGTATGTCTGTATATGTATATCTACATATACACATTTATATACATATATATTATTTATGTATATACACACATACACACACACACATACTAAGGGATTTAAGAAGCAAAATATTGAAATTGTTGCACCAAACTAATGATATATTCTTATCTTGCATTTATTTTATATTTGCTTATCTGTTGATATGATGTATGCTGTGCAGCAGGATGCAAGCTCCTTGAGGGAAGGAACTCTTTTATATCTTTGCATGCCCAACATCTAGAACAGTGCTGGGGTATGTAGCAGCAACTGAATAAATATATATTGAATTGCTTAATTTTGTTGATGTTATATACATCAATGCTGTTATTTCCCATTAGATTTTTTTTCTTTGTTATTGCTGCTATTAAACTTTTAGAAAGTAAACATTTTTACTATCTTTTCTTTCTTTGCTATTGGAAATGAACAAAAACAAAACAAGGAACCCAACTGTGTTAATCCAACTTTATAACTTAGAACTAAAATTTTAAAAAGCAGGAAACACAAATGTTGTGTTAGCTGTTTAAATATCTGCTTCATTATACAGCATGCACAGTGGTCCTTAGAGATTCTTAATGAAACTTTTTTCATTTCAAGTGGGCTATTTAGTACAGAGGAAATATAGTAGTAACACTAGAGATCAGGACAGAGCCAGATTCATATCAAGTGCTCATCAGAGGGAGAAGCACAAAGCACACTGACATGGCATTTGTTTAACTATGAAAATACATTCACTGGTGACCATCAGATCTAAATAATAAAGAGGAATATTTCTTTAAATAGTGAGGGATAGCATGATGGAAGTGACTGACCTGAAGTAAGAGTATCTGAAACTTAAAGGCTGTGTGACCTGTGTGGTCATTTGGCCTTATTATTCCTCTCCTTCACAGAAGTATTTCTCAGGCACCTCATTGTGACAGGGGGTTTCTTGAGGATCATGTCAATAGAGATCTCACTTTCGCATAGCACATTAAACTAGGAAAGCTTAGTGTCTCAGTGATAAACTATATTTCTGTCTTTTATGGAACAAACAGCCCAACTGTTCAAAGAGGCTCATAGATAAAAGGTTGATTACTAGATAATGATATTTTTTTGCGGTGACAGCAACTAATGAAGGTAATCTACAATGACATGGGGGGACAGTTGTGGTCTACATTGGTGGAGAGAGTGCCCATGTCAATAAAATCATCGATCCTTGATGTAGTGTGGTGAATTTTAAACATAGTTTTTGTTAGTAGAATTCAGAGTAAAAGTAGAGGGAAGGGTGCGGCTAGGTGGTGCAGTGAATAGAGCACTGGCCCTGGAGTCAGGAGGACCTGAGTTCAAATCTAGCCTCAGACACTTAACACAAAACTAGCTGTGTGACGTTGGGCAAATCACTTAAGCCCAATTGCCCTACTTTCCCCTCTCCAAACACCAAAAAAAAAAAAAAAGTAGAGGGAAGAATGGAGAGAAAAAGGTGCCTTGGGACAGAAGGTGCAGTGATGCTTGTTTGGAGAATCCATTGGTCTTGAGATAGCCTTGGAACTACCATGTTTAAGTAAGGATGAGCCATGGAAGAAGTTTATTGGATTACAAATGCAGAAATATAAGAGGACTTGTTCATCAGTTAGGTAAGGTATCTAAGATTCATAAAAGTTAAGCACAAGGTTGTATAAAAGGCAAATCCAGGTGCATTGACATAAAATCTACCCTGTTCCACTGGACCACAAAGGTAACACCCTGGACCAGGGGTGGGCAACCTGCAGCCTTGAGGACACATGTGTCCCTCTAGGCCTTCAAAACAATTTTCCTCTGTGACATTTGGATTCAGTCAAAGGGCTGCACTTGAGGATGTAGAGAGCCACATGTGGCCTCAAGGCTACAGGTTCCCCACCCCTCCCTTGGGCCATTTTCTAGAAAAAAAAAAATGTCCATTTCCCTTTGAGTGATTTCGGATCATGCAGTAATTTCCAGTAAGTGGGGTTGATATATCTCCTCTCTTTATACAATGGGCAATGAGATCACAAAGGAATTATCTGACATTCAGAAAAAATAATTTGAAGATTCAAGGTGGAAGTGGTAGCAGAGATGGTGTAGAATATGTATAGTAAAGGATATTGAGTAATATAGTGAAAGATGAGCTTTATATTATTAGTATGAATCCAACGAAAGGCATGTAGGACAATCGAATGCTTCAGCTAAATAGATGTTTTGTTCATGGAAAATGTTCTCATATGAATAAAAATCTTCTTTTCTTCCTTCCTTCCTTCCTTCCTTACTTCCTCTTTCCTTTCCCACTCCTTTCTTTTTAATACAGGAGCATCTTAGCCTTCTTGTTTATCTTCAACTGTAGTATCAACCTAGTATTGTTGTGAGTATCATTTAATATTTTAAGTGCTTAGCACAATGTCTGGCATATAGTAGGAATTTAATAAATGCCCATTCGTTTACACCAAAAGTGGTATATGGTATTCAGGGTTTATAACAATATCTAATACAGTTTGAGAATGGACAGATAAACATTAAAGAAAAATAAAAAACCCCAGACAGTAAGTCATTCAATAGCCAGTTAATTGACATTATTCTACAAGATTTTCTTTTTCTAAATGAGTGCATGTGAATAATTTTGTTCTTTGAAATACTTCAAAAATCTTCCATTAATGTATCTACCTTCACCATAGACTAAAATTGAAAGTGAATTCAATTATGCTACTATATGAAGCTTGGTGGCACAGTGGATAGAGTGTCAAGTCTGGAGTCAAGAAGACTGGTCTTCATAAGTTCAAATTTGGCTTCACTTATTAGCTCTGTCACTCTGGACAATTCACTTAATCCTGTTTGCCTCAGTTTATTCATTTATAAAATGAGATGGAAAAGGACATGGCAAACCACTTCATTATTTTTGCCAAGAAAACCCTAAATGAGGTCACAAAGAGTCAGATACTACTGAAAAATGAACAACAACTATATACAAGGCACCGTGTCAGGTACTGGAGTTACAAACCCAAATAAGAAAAAGTCCCTACTCCTGTGTACACATTTTTTTTTTTTGGTTAAAGTGGGGAGGGGGTCTAAAAGCATAAGAAAATACAATTTGAGAAGTGGGAGAACACTAACAAGTCAAGAGATCAAGAAGTTATGTCTGTAAGAGAGCCTTGAAGGATGCTAATGATTCCAAGAGGCAGAGATGAGGAGGAAGAATATTCCAAAAATGGGGAGAACTTAAGCAAGGGCATGGGGTGGGAGACAGAGTGATGGATTCAGAGAACAGAAAGTAGCTAGTTTGACTGGAACAGAGTGTAAAGGAGAGTAATGTTAAATGTCTGGAAAGACTGGATGGAGCCAAACTGAGAAGGTGTTCAAATTGTGAGATGAGTTTGCAACAAATGCTTCATATTAGCTCACAGTAATCATCAGATGCTGTTCTTGAAAAAAAAAATTCCCAATGTGGCCAACATCCTGGTAATTATTTAAATAATATGAAAATTCATTTAGCCCTTGACCCTATAAATTAAAGTATCTTGATATAATCCTTAATTGATACAAGAATCTCTCTTTTGGGGAGGGCGGCAATGTGAATATAAGACAAAAATGATATTTTCTAAATGGCCAAATTAACTGTGTTTTTCTAGATATACTGTATTAGGGATTTTCATCTTAATTTTTATATAAAAATATTCACAATATGTATCTAAACTTTATAGGAAGAGCAAGGTCATCCTCTCCTAACTCAGATATATATCCTTTTTATTGGCATCTACAAGTTTAAATGCCAACTCTAAGACATGTACCCTCAAGGTACATTTAATCTGGTAAAACTTCCCAATGGTTCACCTTCAGGTATAATTATAGCTACTGATGAAAACGGATTTTAAAAAGTAATGTGAGTACGCCCACTGCACTACTCCAAATGAACCATCTATTAAATGCATCAGACTGAAACCATGGCAACATAGCCACTTTCCAAATATGGAAACCAGAAGGTTCTAAATCACTTGGGGGGGGGGGTAGACTAAAAAATATCCTCTTTTTTGTTTTGTTTTTGCTCCTTGTCACATATTTTTAGTCATATGAAAAGGAATCATTTAAAAGATTGTTAAAAGCCTCATGTGACAGTAGACACATACATATCTACATCTCAACAAATGGATCAGATGAAACAATTAGATTTTAAAATCTCACTGAAATATCTTCAACTACATTTGCAGATAAATCTGCTATATTGATTTTTCCTAGTCTGTGAGGAAAAGGCATAGACATCAGCATTAAAAAATAACAATAGCTGGATAAAAAATTGTAATACACGAATGAAATATTATTGAATTGTAGGAAATAAGATGAATAGAGAGAAGCATTAGAATATTTATATGAATTAAAGCAAAGTGAAGTAAACAGAACCAAGAAAATAATATACATGATGACAAAAGTGCAAATTGAAAGAACAAGGGGCAGCCTGGTGTCAAAGTGAATAGAGCACAAGCCCTGGAGTCAGGAGGACCTGAGTTCAAATCTCACCTCGGACACTTAACACTTACTAGCTGTGTGAACTTGGGCAAATCACTTAACCCCAACTGCCCTGCCTTCCCCCTCCAAAAAGACAATTAAAAAAAAAAAAGAAATAACAAGACGCAACAGAACAATAAAAAAAAACCTGAATGCCACAAAATTATAATGACTAAGCTTGTTCCCAGAGAAGAGATAAAGCTTCTCCCTTCATTCTTTGCATAAATAGGGAACTGTGGGCGCAATGTCCTATTCAAATTGAAAAGGGCTTGATATACCATACATAAGCAGGCTGCATGCTGACTTAAAAAACCCTAAATATTCCTATTATTTTTTATCTAGTTGTTCTTAAATATTTTAAGTATTTCCTTGTGTTTGATATCTCTGATGTGTAACACTGCAGAAAATATTAAGACTTGCTTGATATAATGAATATTTTGGCTTTTTTCCCCTCATTTTTATTCTTTGTTATAAGGTATGACTCTCAGGGAAAGGGGTAAATAGGAGAAATATACTGGAAATTGTATGTCCTATAAAGGCAAAAGAGATCAATAAATTTTTTTTAAAAAATGAAAACAGGTAAGAATTGGCCCATAAGAAAAAGAGACTGTAAATCACTTTTTGAGTAGGTCAGTAACTTCTTTGGTATGTTTGGCATGGTACTCTATCCATCAACCAATGCAGATAACAATCCCTCTGAGCCTTCCTAATTTTGAATATTCTTCCATAGATTCTCCATATAGGACCTACACAACACACCAGAATTTTCTCAGGCCCTTTGAGTTACAAATGTAGCACAGGTAGTATCTATATGAGTGTATATATGTATGTGTGTGTGTGTGCACACATACATATAGACATATATACACACATACATATATACATGCACACATTTAATATATTATACTGTGAAGAAGTGTGAGTATATATAAACATACATACATTTATTTCTGACACTGAGAATAGTTCTCTGTAAAAATTTTTACAAATGTGTCTCTTCCTTTACATCTATTTATTGTATCCCCAAGTTCATCTACAAATGTTCTTGAGAGAAACCAAATGATCTACCTTAGTTACCTATCATAAGAAGCTTGCTTACAAATTATTTTCTCTTCAATGCCACTACATCATTTTGTTAATGATACTACAGTCTTCTAAAATATTTTGCCATCCTCTAATTCTATAAATATTTTCTCAGTTCTCCAAGAGAGAATTACATTCTCTAAAATATTTCATCAATGAATTTATTCTCCAAAATAGTATTGTCTAACTTCTCTGTTTCTCCAGTGGGTTATGATATTAAGAGATAGCTAAGGGAGTTTCAAGTTCTTTTGTTTTTCTTATTCAGGTCCTTGTGTTTCACAGTTTAAATTTCTTTAATGGTTAAGGTCATTGTCTCTCACAAAATTCTGGTTTTTCAGTGCTGACAACGTATTGAAATAACTTGACCAGGAGCTATTTTAACTACTCTTAATGCCTTCTTATTTGTTCCTTTTCTTTCTAATGTGATATTTCCTTGGACTTATTCATTAATTTGCTTATTTATTGTTTGTCCATTTATTCTTTTATTCATTTATTCATTTATTTATTTATTCATTCACTCATTTATTTGTCTGTTTATTATTCATTATTCATTCATTTATTATCCATTCAAAGGTCTGGCTGCATATAGACCACTAAAATGATTGCTAAGTTTGTAATGATAATTTCATGTCTATTTAGTTGAACTCAATTTAAACTTTTATGACACTCATCTGTACTCATGCTGTCCAAAGTCTTCTGACTCTTCTTTTTATAAAGCTATTCATGTTCTACAGGCATGAGACTTCTAACAAACCCTCAAGCTTTTTTCCTCTTCTATCTCTTGACTCAGAACCATATTTTCCAATATAGTTTTCATCATGTTACCTCTCTGAATTGAGATCACTAAAAATCAAGGTTTATAGTTGCGAACTTTCTCTATTTTTTCATGAGCTGCAATGGATATTGAGTCATACACTACATTAATTTCATGATGCCCAAAGTTTTATAAGTCTAGATGACCAAGGACTTAACTTCTACTTTATAAGGCTCTGTGCTTTTGGCCACACAATAAAACTATCACTTTTCTCCATATCTATGAGAAGAATCTGTAAGCCATATGTCTATTTAACTGCAGTTTATTTAAGCCTATTTAATTTCAGTTATGGTGAAAGATATCTCAATAATAGATATGGCTATAATTTAAGAAATGATATCCTTCAATTTCTCAACTTGCATGTAAATTCACTAGTCATTGGAAAATATTACCTTTCACAAATACCAATAGAAAAATTAATGCTTATGGATGTTCTAAGAGTTGTATAATCTTTCTGTCTCCTTTCTACCTGTCCATCACTATCACTTTGGAAGTGGAAAAGGAATACACAGGATTTTGTCTATGTCATGGATTGCTGTGGTAAACCACTTGCCTCTCCATCTTATCCCTGGAACTAGCAACTAGTGGCCTTTCTTTTTTTTGAGGAGCTTCTCCATATTTTGCAATGCCAGGGCTTGTACAATGGCACAGTCTTATGGCTTGCTCCATTCTTTGGTCTTCCCAGCTTGGTGGAATCTGCCTCAGGTTGGACTTCACCGAAGAATCTAGAGTCATTTTCACTTTATGGGGAGACTTATTTATATGACTTTGGTGAAGTCAATCAATATGAATCTAGAATCTTGAAAAAAAACAAAACCCAAGCATCTAGGAATTAAATGATCCTATACTGGTATCAGTGGCAAAATAAGTCAATACGCTCAGTTTAAGGTTCAAAGATAATTCTTAGATTTTCTGTTCAAAGATGAATAATAATAGGAGCTTGGGAGTAAGCATAAATAACTATTTCCCCCCATGTTTAGTTTTGGTGTCATGGAGCCATGAAGTCAAGAATACAAAATGTCATGTGGGTATTCAAAGAGACAGAAAGTTAATAAATGGTCAGGTTGTATCAACTATTAAATGTCTGATTCATAGGAGTTGCTGTCTGAGTGTAGGAAGAAGAAAAAAAAGAGTATGTAAGGTTGAATTCTAGTGAGAAAACCCTGAGTAAATAGGAGTGGAGAAGAGCACCTGTGGAGAAAATAACAACAAAAGTTGTAGAAAAAGAAAAATAACTAAGAAGATTGCTCTCTAGCATCAAAGAAGGCCTGGGGTAAGCAGGGTGGGGAGGTGAGAAGGTGGTCATTAGCTTCCAAAGAAGTTGGGAAAAATCAAGATGGCGAGGGACCCATTTGTTTGGCATCACAAATTGACAATCTGTCTTGTTAAGGACATCACCAGCAGAACTGAGTTGGGAGTGGGGGGACAAGAAACCAAAGTGAAGGAGGACTGGTTATAAGGAAATATACATCAAGAGTGGGCTTCTAAGGCCATGCTTCTCAGATTGTGACAATCTTCCTGACTTCTGCATAGCCTTTTCATTATTAGGATGTATTTTTACTTCAGCCAATCTCACAGTTTATCACGAGAATCCTCATTTCTGGAATATCCAGACAGATATTTGGAATCCGTAACAAAAAACCGTGCAAAGCATTTTAGACAAATAACGCAGGAGTTAGGTACATAGGATTAATTCTGGCCTGAAATAATTACATACAGTTAAAAGTAACAGATGGGCAGTTACAGTAAAACAGAAGCAAAGATATTCTCTGCTCAAACAATGCCAACTGCTGTCAATTGCTCTCTAAATTAGTAATTGACAAGAAAAAAATCTTATAGTCCAAAAGCTATAAGAGTTTAAGTCACCATATGGCAAGTTCTTTATTATAATAGTTTTACTTGCATAAGGACTGCAAGAGACTTCATTAGAATACTTAACTATTGCAGGGTTTACTTGTTTTACATTAGATATTAAGAAATAAAGGGGTCTGATACTACTGAAATTTCAAATGTTTCACAAAAAAATATAGCTGTTTGTGACAAATACAATTGTAAGTCTAATCATGGGATCATAAATATTTAGTGACCATCCATTCTAATTCTTTAATTTGACAGATGAGGAAACAGAGGCCCGAAGTTATACAGGAAAACCAGCCTTCTAACTGTTTGGATATATGAAATGCCTTTGTACAAGCTACTTGTCTTATGACATAAATGTACCTCTTCCTCACCTCCATAACTTTAGCATCCCTACTCTCCTACAAGGGTCACTACAGGTGCTCCCTTCTGCATAAAGTCCTTCCTGATTTTCTACATGTTATTTTGGGGAATCTTACTCCCAATAATGTGTATGCTTATTCTGTATATACCACTCTATATACATTTCTCTCCTAATAAAAGGTTTCCTTCTTGAAGGCAGTGATTGTTCCAATTTTTTCTTTTTACCCCCAGCACCTAGCAGAGTGCCCAACATTCATTGGATGCTTGGTAATTGTTTGGTGCTTAATAAATGCTTCATAAATGATTGCCCAGGGCCACATAGGTAGCAAGTCTCAGGATCAAAATTTAAAACCAGGTGTTTTAACTCCCCATCCAAACAGTTAGGCATCCTTCCCTTCTATCAGCAGAGATATAGTTGATTACAGGTGGAGAATGAGGCATGTATACATTATATGTAATACAATTGAATAAAGTCAGCAATTTAATAATTAAATTATATAGCAATAAAACTACAACACTGTATTATATGAATTATACAGGTTGGTGCCTCTTTATTATATAGGAGGGTTCTGTTGGGGGATAGGAAATAACTGAAAAGTGATACTACTACATAAAAATAAGCAATAAAAAATAGGCACTTTTTTTTCTTTGCTTTTCTTTATTTTTGAATTGGCAATTCTGAGCCTATTTGACTATTTCAGCTGAAGACAAGGGCAACACTACAAAGGCAATATTGTCACAAAGACTTCTAGAACTTGAGATAGCTTTATGATGATTCCAACCTTAGTAAGTATCTTGATACAAGATGCCAAGCACTGCAGGAGGATCAGAGAATTGTTTGATGAACTTGGTGTTTAATGAATTTCACAACATGAAAGATACATAGTATAACATTATCTATATACATAATATATTACATATGTGGTTATACATGCATAAATTTATACCCATATAAATAGTCCTCTTCTTTTTTTTTTTTTTAATCAAATTCACCATTAGCAGACCTTTTTCACTTTGGTTCCTACTCTCATGCATAATGTTCTTGAGAAGATAGATTTTAAATAATTTTTGAAATGCAAAAACTAATGGGTACTTATACTTGACCATCTTGATTTTTCTCAGCTCTCTTTTCTCCCCACCCCTTTCTCCCTTCCCATCTCCACGTATATTTATGTATATACACCCATATATGTATATATACATACGTATATATATATATATATATATATGTACACACAAACATCCATATACATACTTACTGCTAGGTGTGACTGTGGATAGAATACTGGATCTGAAATCAGGAAGGTGAAAGTTCAAATCCTGTCCCAGTACAATTACTAGCAGTGTGTCGATAGGCTAGTCACTTAATCTCTGTCTGACTCATTTTCCTCATTTCTAAAATGGGAATAAAAATAGCACCTACTGGGCTGGAGCAAAGATAGCAGAGTAAAAGCAGGAATTTGCTTGAGTTCCTGCTCCAACCATCTCCAATACCTGTAAAATATGACTCTAAACAAATTTTAGTGCTACAGAACCCACAAAGTAATAGAGAGAAACAAATCTTTTTCTGAAGACAGCCTGGAAGGCCAACAGGAAGGGTCTATAGCACTGAGCTTGGAGCGGATCACAATCCTGCATGAGCTGCACCAGCTCAGACAAGTGGCACAAACCAGCCGGAGCAGACCTCAGGACAGTGGATTACTGGCACCTGTAGTGGTTTTCAGACTTCTCAACCCATAAATATCAAAGGGAAAGTAAAAGGGGAACTCTGTTGATTCCTGGGTGAGAGAAGAGCTTGGTCTGGCCCCTGCCCCCAGGGTGGTAGAGGTGACAGTGGCTGCAACTGTTGTTGCCGTGGATGCTTCTGGCTCCAGGCCTACAGATCTTAAAGGGGAACCAAATGACTGAACAGAGGGCAATTGAAGGAAGCAGGATTCTCTTGCTTTGCCCTGGTGGGATCTGGGTCACAGTCTTGGATGGTGGTCCTGGGGTGAGGAGCACTGGTGTGGAAGAGATTGTTGAGGCTCCTCCTCACAGTTCTGAGGCAGGTGCCTAGAAAAAGCTCTGACAACAGCTGTGCAAATGTCCAGGAATTTTGGACACAGTACTGTCTACTCTGGAAGCAGAGTTCTACCATGGCAATGAGCTCAAAAATCAAGTAATTGGCTGACAAGATGAGCAAACAGAGGAACCTCAATCAAACTCTTGCATCAAAAATCTCCAAGAAAAATATGAACTGATTGCAGGCAATGAAGGAACTCAAGAAGGATTTTGAAAATCAAGTAAGAGAAGTAGAGGAAAAATTGGGAAGAGAAATGAGAATAATGCAAGAAAATCTTGAAAAATGAGCCAACAGTGTGACTGAAGAAAATAACACCTTAACAAATAAACTAAATGAAATGGCAAAAGAGGTCCAAAAAGCCAATGAAGAAAAGAATGTCTTAGAAAAGCAGAATTGGATAGATGGAAAAGGAATTTCAAAAGCTCACTGAAGAAAATAATTCCTTACAAATTAGATTGGAGCAAATGAAATCTAATGACTTTATGAGAAATCAAGATACTATAAAACAGATTCAGACAAACTAAAAAAAATAAAAGGCAATGTGAAATATCTCATTGGAAAAACCACTGACCTGGAAAATAGATCCAGGAGAGATAATTTTTAAATTATTGCACTACCTGAAAATCATGATCAAAAAAAGAGCCTAGACATCATCTTTCAAGAAATTATCAAGGAAAATTGTCCCAATATTATAGAACCAGAAGGCAAAATAGAAATTAGAAGAATTCACCAATTACCTCTTGAAAAAAATCCCAAAAAAGAAAACTTCTAGCCAAATTCCAGAGTTCCCAGGTCAAGGAGAAAATAATACAAGCAGTCAGGAAGAAACAATTTGAGTATTGTGGAAACACAATCAGCATAATATAAGATCTAGCACCTTCCACATTAAGGGCTCAAAGGGCTTGGAATATGATATTCCAGAAGTCAAAGGAGCAAGGTTTAAAACCAAGAATCCCCTACCCAGAAAAACTGAGTATAATACTTCAGGGGAAAATATGGATATTCAATGAAATAGAGGACTTTCAAGCATTCTTGATGAAAAAACCAGAGCTGAACAGAAAATTTGACTTTCAAATACAAGAAGCAAGAGAAGCATAAAAAGGTAAACAGGAAAGAGAAACCATAAGGAACTTATTAAAAGTTGAACTATTTACATTCCTACATGGAAAGATGATATTTGTAATTCATGAGAGTTTTCTCAGTATGAAGATAGTTGAAGGGAATATATATGTTTATATGTATACATATATATGTATGCATAGGAGGGTATATGTGTGTATGTATATTATATGTGTATGTGTGTACATGTATACATAGACAGAGAGTAAAGGGTGAGTTGAATGTGAAAGGATGATATCAAAAAATAAAATTAAGAGTTGAGAGAGAATATATTGGGAAAAGGATGGGGGAGAGATAGAATGGGATGGATTATCTCAAATAAAGGAGGCAAGAGAAGGCTGTTACAATGCAGGGGAAGAGCAGGAAGGTGAAAGGGAATGAATCAAGCTTACCCACATTGAATTTGGCTTAAGGAGGGTATAATATACACACTCAATTGGGTATCTTACCCTACTGGAAAGTAGGGGGGAAGAGGATGAGGGGGAATGATAGAGGGGAGGACAAACTGGGGGAGAGGATAGTTAGAAGCAAACACTTTTGAAAAGGGATGGGGTCAAAGGAGAAAACAGAATCAATGGGGGGGGCAGGATAGGATGGAGGGAAATATAGTTAGTCTTTCACAATATGACTACTATGGAAGTGTTTTGCATTATTACACATGCATACCTATATTGAATTGTTTGTCTTCTCAGTGGGGTTGGGTTAGGAGGGGAGAAGAGAGAGAATCTGGAACTCAAAGTTTTAAAAGCGAATTAAAAAAAATGTTTTATACATGCAACCAGGAAAAAAGATATACAGGCAATGTGCCCTACACGAAAGTAAGGGGGTAGAAATGGCAGAATATAAGAGAGGGCAGATTGGGGGAAGGGGTATTCAGTATGCTTGACATCATAGGGTAGGGGTAGGTGAAAGACAGGAAGAAAATCTGTAACTCAAAATCTTTGGGAAATGAATGTTGAAAAATACATTTTTTTAAAACAATCCCTAAAAAAATGAAGAAAAAAATAGCACCTACTTCCCTGGGTATTGTGAAGAGAAAATGAGATATTTTTAATGTACTTTGCACAAGCTAAAGGGATATAATATGCACATATATGTGAGTATACACAAACATATACATATACACACATATGTATATACATACATATATACATATAGATATGCATTTATATGTACATATATATACACAAATACATATGTATACATTCCCATTCATACACATATATCCATAAAGTGATAGAATCTGGTAATTACCTGCTCAAGCCCTGCTATTCCTTTGATGATGGTTAAGCCTAATCTATATAATCACTAGCCCATTCCATTTCATTAGAGTACTAAGCAACATTCTACTTTCTATCCTGAGAAAGACTACCAAGGTTCTGGAAGACATTTAGAATAATACCTGCCCAATGAGACAACCTGTATAGCAGACTGAAACTTCACTTATATAGAAAGCTGGCTTTGGAGTCAGAAGGACCTGGATACTGGTGCTGCTCTGATGCTGATACTGGCTATGTGACTCTGGGAGGAATACCTAAGCTATTGGTGCCAGTCGTTACTGTCTAAGACCATAACTTGCAAGAAATGGCTGACCTAAACTGGTAGAGGAGAATATTTGTAACAATGAAATTGCAGGTCCAGTCCATTTCTCTATCAGACTAATGATAAGGTTTTGCTTTATAGAAACATGTATTTTACAATTTCTCCAAATCCACGAAGGAATAAAAGTCTTTAATTAAAGGTTCCTGCCTTAAAAAATGAATGCCATCTGAAATCATTGTTTAATCTTTTCTCTGAGAGTAGTATACTCATCTAGCAGGACCAAGCTAAATACCTCTAAAAAATATAACTTCAATCCAGTGTCAAGCAAAAGTCACTTAAAATAAAAGACTACATACAAACAAGCAATAAGGAATAGAAACCAAACAAGTCGCATCCATCTCTCAATTTCTTTTGCCTTTATTCTCTCTCTGACTTTCGTTTTCTTTGTCCCTGAACACCATTGCTAACGTTTCCCCTCTCTTATTCTTCTATGTCTCCTATTTCTTTTCAGAGATTTTTTTCCTCATTTCATTTTTTATATTTTCCATGTGATGTGAATTTTTCAACATAAACCAGCCTAACTGAAGTCCAACCAAAACTCTACTGACTATTAGAATAGATGTATTTTGATTTACAAAGGAACACTAACTAACCCACTGTCTGCTGCTTAAAGGGTGCACACATGCAGAGACTCTTTTCATTTTGTAATATCATGAAGATAAAGGTAGGTATCACTACTAAGAGAAAATGAGATCTGCATAAATATATTCTAGTCTGTAAACTTTATCTTCATGAGGAATGTAAGCTCCATGAGGAAATGTGTATTAATCATCATTGTATTGACCTCAGTGGTAATCACAAATGATAAAATCAATGAATGAAAAAGTATGTATTAAATTCACACAATGATAGGAACCCCGCAATGTATACTGAATTGAGTTTGACCTAATACTAGCATTAACTTTTTCCTTCATGAAATCATTGATCAGAGTTGCTAGTAAACAAATTCAACAGGTCAAAGAAATTCAAGGAGACATTAATTAAGCACCAGAAAAATGAAAATCATCACACTAGGTATTGGGGAGAAAAGGATAAAAAAGATATACAGTTCTTGACATCAAGGAGACTATAATCTATTTGGGGAGGAGCAGGTATAAATGTGTGTGAGTGTAGTATGCTGTCAGTCATCAAGAATTTATAAGTACTACGTGCCAGACATTGTGCTAAGTACTCTGATGATGCAAAGAAAGACAAAAAATAACCCTTGGTCTCAAGAAGTATATATTCAATTGGTGGAGATAACATGTAAAAAAAAAAAAAAACCAACCCATGAGGCAACTAGGTGGCATGGTAGATAGAACACTGGAGCTAGAATCAGGAAGAACTAAGATCAAATCTGGCCAAAAACATTTCCTAGTTAGTGACTTTGGACAACTCACTTACCTTTTATTTGTTTCAGGTTCTTCAAGTGCAAAAATGGAAAGAATACTAGCATTTAATTTTCAGGTTGTAAGGATCTAATGAGACAATATTTTTAAAGCATTTGGCACAGTACCTGGCACATAGTAGGCACTATATAAATTCTAGTGATGATGATGATGATGATGGAAATAACTAGGTATGTACAAGATGTTACATTTATAATATATGTGTGTATGTATACACATATATGTATGCATACATATGTGAAGACAGAGAGGACAGGGGGAGGGAGAGAGAGAGAGAGAGAGAGAGACAGACAGACAGAGAAACTATATAAGGAAAGGGGGAAGTAAGTAATACAGTAATATGACAGAGTAATGGAAAGTAATAAAAATGTAATGAAAGGCATTCAGAAAAGGGAAAGGATTAAAACCTTTTAGTACAATACCAGATACTATATAAATGCTTATTCTCTTTCCCTTCCCTTTTCTTATTAACAGGTGGGGGAGGGAGGTTTTGGGAGATCCTGGGAAATTTGTCTTAAAGAAGGTAGGCTATAGGTTACTTTGGAAGGAACCTAGGCAACCTAAGAGGCAGAGGTGAGGGAGAAGAGCATCCCAACAATGTAAAACAGCAAAACCAGAGAGACTGGATATGTAGTGATGTTCAAGAAATGGTGAGTTGGTCAATGTAGCGGATCATAGAGAACATGGAGGATAAGGTATTAGATGAATAGAATGGTAAGAATGAGTTAGGTTATGAAGAGTCTTAAATGTCAAACATAAAACATTATTTTTTTTTATCCTGGAGGTAATAGAGAGCCACTGGAATTCACTGATCATAATGTTGGGAAGTAACAAAGTGAGGCATATGCTTTAGAAAAGTCAACTTGGTAGTTGAATAGAAGATGGATTGGAGCAGAGAGATTTGAAGCGAGGATATCCGTTAGAAGGCTATTGCAACAGGGCAAGTAAGAGGCAAAGGAGGTCTAAATTAAGATTGTAGCTATATGAGTAGAGGGAATAACGTGTATTTGAGAGATGCTATGACGTTAGAAAGGACAAGACTAAGCAAAAGGTTGAATGGGAGGGGCATGTGAGAATTAAAGGTCAAGGCTGTGAGCCTGGATGCCTGGGAGGATAGTGGAAACCTCAGCAGTTATTAGAGAAGTTTGGAAGGGAGAAAGCAGAATGAGTTTCATTTTAGACATTCTAATTTCAAGATATCTATAGAACATCAACTTTGAGGGGGCCAATAGGTATTTGGAGACATATTACTATAGCTCAGGAGAGGAAATGAGGGCTAGATACATAGATCTCTAAATTATCTGCACAGAAATGATTGTACAAAGTAGGAAATGATAGTGGCAAAGGGAAGATATAAACAAAATGCTCTAGGAAAACTGGAGAAAACATAACATATTCAGTTTTGGGATTAGGGTAAGAAGATCAGCAAAAGTTTCATGGAGGAGGTGATAACACCTTGCCTTCAGACTGAGCTGGGAGGATGAGCAGCCAGGCTCTTGATCAACTGAAATTCAATCTTTAATTATTAGAAAAATGACTATAATTAAGCAAAGTCACAGACCCAACACACAATCATTAAGGCAATCAGAAAAACGAAAGGATTAAAGCCTTTAGTACAATACCAGGTACTATATAAATGGTGTGATATACTACATAATGGTGTAATATCTGAACTCAGCAATGTTAATCCAAAACAAAAATGTAAAACTTCTTCCTTTCAAGGAGATAACATTCTAAAAGACAGATGAAATGTCTATACAGAAAGGTAAAATGCAGTATAGTCTGGAGAAGGAAAAGTGACTACAAACAAGTGGGCAACAGTAAGTGCACCAGAGAACAATAACTAACATTGAATAGTTACTGACATGCTAGTTGTTGATTTATTAAAGATAAAGTAGGAGGGAGTACCTTACAACAGTATAATACGAAAATTAATTTTACTGGACTTGACCACCAGGCCCATCACATGAATTGAAAATTCACTCACAAGGATATGGCAATTACTAAAGGCAAGGTGTATTGAGTTCTAGTCAGCAGGTCTGTGGGATGTCCAGACTTTGCTGTTGGTGTATGCGACAGCTCTATTAATGATGTAGAAGGAAATGACCAGTATTCAAGTGCTCTTTCAAAATGTTTTTTACAGAGGGAGTTATTTTAAGTGTCAGCTTCAAACATTAAAACAGTCTACTAGCTAAACTAAAAATGAACATACAGAGACCTGGAAAGACTTAAAATGCAAGCAGGCAATTATAAATTGAGAAAGCACTGAGGTGCTAAAAAAAAAATTCCAGGGACAAATCTGAAATAGCTATTCTGTGGGAAGGTGATATCAGAACAAATGGACTCTGAATATTTCTGAAACAAACATTGATTAAATGCTAATTTCTGCTAGACATGAGCATCCTGGTCCTTGTCTAGTGGCCCTTCAGACTGCTATTCAATGTTGCATTAATGCACAAGCAACCTGCGTGATTATGAATAACACAGCTAAGTGCATCACATAATAGGGCATGGACTAAACCATCCCTAGGAACACAATGAGGTGATGGTGACTGAGGTGTGCAAGGGGGTGAGAGAGGTTAGTAATTCTGTCTTTTGTCTCAGACGCTGAAAAACTAGGAAGAACCACAAAGCAATAAAGGAATTCAGATTATAGTTGTAGATATGGTCAAAAGATAGGAATGACTGAGACCATTACATAAAAATACATATAAACATAAAGTAAGAGACAGCCTGGCTTAGGAGATTGTCATATTGGTTCAGAGGAAGGAAAGGCAATTCAAAGCTTCACCTTGGACACATCCTCAGCATCATATTAATAGCTAGTAGCTATGTTGCACTTCAAGATGTGTGAAGTACTCCTCCATCAGCCCTGGGAGGTGGGTACTATTATTGTTCTAATTTTTCAGATGAGGAAATTGAGAGTAAGAGAGGTCGCCTCTCTTTATACCCTTAATAGTATTATATAACATATCAGCTTCCTAAGGCAGTTTATAACCTAAATGCAGCTCAGACACCTGCCACATCAGCAAAGGCAAAATTCCCCTTTCCCCTACTCATTGTTCCTATATACTGATCCTTACATCACAACATAGATTCATAAAGCACCTATTGGGAGGCTAGGCTCTCTCCGTTGGTCATAAGAGACTTGCCTATCCCTCTTTTCCTTTTAGATGAGAAAGAGTGAACCACATAGGATGAAAAGGCATGAATGAAGGGTTGTGTGCTACACAAAAGAACTGATTACATCATCTCCCCACTCCCCCTAACTTACCTCTCTTCTGAACTCCCTTATTTGTATTATTACTGTTTCTATTATTTCTATTAAGAACTGCCAATTCTTCCACTCTTCCAGTTTCCAAACTTTGGCATCATCCTAGATTCTACATTTTCCTCACCCCAGATATTTTGTCAACTCTTAAATTTTGTTGTTTCTACCTCTAAAATATCTCTCACATAGTCCCTTCCTTCCACTTACATAGCTACCATCCTCATTCAGGCCCTTGTGATCTCTCTTTTGGATAATGCAATAGCTTCTAAATAAATCTGTCTTTCTGCCTCAGGTCTCTGCTCCAATCTCTTCTTTACCCCACTGCCAAAGGATTTTTTTTAAAGCTCAAGCATGACTGTGTCATTTTCCTACTCAATCTATTCAAGTGGTTCCCCATTGACTGCAGGATAAAATATAATTTCACCTTTATCTCATCATTTTTTATTTATATTTTTTGCTTAAGTCATATAATGGATATAATTACTATTGCAGTAGTACATTGAAACTATTTTAAGTATAGTACGCATATATTGGCATTGAATAAGTTTTTAGTGATAACAATGCACAAAAAAAATTAAGATAAAAGCCTAAAGGATAAAATACAAACTACCTTGTCACTTAAGTTCCTGTATAATCTTCATTCAATTTATCTCACTAGTCCCAATTTTAGTGTCCTTGCTCTGGAGACTGTCTGTTCATTCTCTTCGGTTTGTCATTTAAAACGTCACAAAATGGCCCCTTCTTATACCTTTCAAATATACTTATGCATTATTCCCCTCAATGGGGTTCACTTAACACTGGTTGTCCCTCATGCCTATAATGTTCTTCCTCATCCCCCATGCCTCTTGGAATCTGGCTTCTTTTAAGGCTCGGTTTTGGGTACTACCTCTGGCAGGAGGCTTGTTCACTTCCCCACAAGCAACATGTGCCTTCTCCCCAAAGATCCCCTTCCCCCTACTTTGTATTCCCTTCCATGTACATGTGACCTTTCCCATTAGAATGTAGATTCTTTTTTTTTTTTTGAGGGGGAAGGTAGGGCAATTGGGGTTAAGTGACTTGTCCAAGGTCACATGACTAGTTTTGTGTTAAGTGTCTGAGGCCGCATTTGAACTCAGGTCCTCCTGACTCTAGGGCCAGTGCTCTATTCACTGTACCACCTAGCCGCCCCAAGAATGTTGATTCTTTGAGGGCAGAGACTAATAATTTTGCTTTTTCATTAGCATAGCAATGTTCATATTTCTTGATATACAGTAAGCACTTAATAAATACTGAAAACACTCAATTAATAAACATTTATTAAGGATCTATTATATACCAAGCACTGTTCTAAGTGCTGTGCTTACTGATTTAAAATTCTGACAAAGTAACTTTTTAGTTATCATTTATAAGTCTGAGGATGTTTTCCTCACCATTGTTGAGCAAAATGAACATCAAGCACAAAGTAGGGGCTTAAAAATACTCAATGACAATAGAAGTAAGTTTAAGTTTGCCAAAGGTAAATAGTGTCTAATGCAGAGCTTCCCATGTAATAAGAGAATAACAAATAGTTACTGAGGACATGATAGCACCTGGAATCTTCCCAATCTATTTTTCAAGGCTACTTGGGTTGAGATAAGGTGATGGCAATGGTGGCAGCAAAGAAGAAAGCTAATGGCCTCCATTAATGCCATATGCATTGGCTTTTGACTCTCAGAGTTGGTTAAGAGACAGTCTCCCAAACTAAAACCACAGAGGAATCAAGAGTCGATGCTGCCATTTAGATATCTCTTCCACCCATCAACTTTAGGAGCAAAGTAAGAGAGAAATTACCACCCTAATTGGCTGTCCCCTAAATTATCCCTTTACTCTTCCTATTCCATTATCAAAGGAACAGGAGACAAGATCTGAAGCACTGTTTGGATAGGAGGCTGGGTTTGTAGCCAGAATGAGCTGGGTTAAAAAACTCACTTCTAGAATTTAACGAGCTGTGTGATATTGGGTGACTTGCTTAACCTCTACCTTAAGCAACTCCCTAAGACTAATTTTTTTAATTTATAGGCTAATTGCAACATGCCAGGTCCCACACTACTAGGAGTTCCCTAGACAAATCACAGATCTTTCAATATATATTAATATCTAAGTAGAGAAAGCCTATGGAGTCTGGGTTCTGTGTCTGGCTATACTAAAGAGTTTCTATATTGTACTCTCCTTTGAAAACTTGGTGAGTCCTGGTTTTTTTGTTTGTTTATTTTTTTTTTTTAGTTTCTCTCTTATGAATTTATGTTGTATTTTTATATTACTTGGATTTATACTCTTGTATTTAATTGAACGCGTTCTTATGATCAAACTACAAATGATGAATTCTCCCGACAAGGATTATTCCACTAAACTGAGGTTAACAGAGTGATCAAAGTTGACTTTCTAATGATTCCTTAGAGGCCAAGTGGCCAGTTTTTTATATTGTAATACTTTTTGGGCAGAATACTAAAAATCTAGGAGAACATTTGCAATATATAAAATCTCCTCCAAGGAGAGATCCTTTTTTCATATTTTAGGTTGCTTGGGCAAACAACACTGTGAAAAAGAAAGCCTACAATTTAGCTTTTTTACTTGTGGTCGTTTCACTCGTGTTTGACAGGAATTCTCTCCTTACAATATTTCCACAGTGACTTCCTAGAAAAAATAAGTGTCCTAACGACAAGATCACAGCGACTTAACATCAGAAAGAGCATCAGAGGACGCCGACTCCAACATGTACCTGAACAAGAATCCCCTTCTTCAACATTCTCAACAAGTACTCAAAGGCTTTGCTCAAAGACCTCCAGTCAGGTGGAATCCACTCTCTTCTGAGCCAGCCCTTCGGGGTAACTAACATTTATGATGTCAAGCTTAAATCTGCCATTTTGCAACTTCTATCTGCGGCTTCCAGTTCTGCTCCTTAGGGTCAAAATGAAAAGGTCTAATCCATCTGACACTACAGGCATACAAATTCACAATGATTGTTGTCAGGTCCCATCTATCTATGTCTTCTCTTCTCCAAGCTAACTATTCCCATTTCATCATCTGAGCCCTGTGCTCAGCAATAACATTCTAATTTTAAAGTGATTAGCCTAATGACTAGGATATTGTAAGTGCTTATATAAATGTTGGCTATTACTATTATTGTTACTAAAATGAAACATTTTCTGGTAACAATAGTGGTATTGAATTGAATATGGTTCTAAAAGTGGTAAGAGGTAGGGGGAGGGCAGTGTAGAGGGTACATGTGCAATGACAATGTGTCTGGAAGAGAGGGGGCCTGCTGGATAATAAAGCAACATTTGGATGGAGTCTGGCCTGATGCAGTGGGGCCATGAGAGGTAATTATCAATAAGTTAGGGACTTCTTACTGCATAGAAACCACTGTGCTAATTGCTAAGAGAAAAGTCCAAAAATGAATATACATTATATGTATGCATACATATATGTATATATCTGTGTGTATATTATATATTAACATGTACACACATATATTACTTTTATTATATAAAAGATTTGATTATAGAAAGGAAAATATTTTTAATAAAGAGATAGCATGAAAGAGCAGATAGAGAAGTAGCCTTTAAACTCTGAAGACCTGAGTTTAACTTATACCTTTGAAATATCTTGGCCAGGTGAATCTGGGTAAGTCACTTAATGTCTAACTGCTCTAGGAAATTTTCTAAGACTAAATTACAGAAGAGTGGCTGTGATATATATATATATATGTGAATACACAGAATAATACAACTGGAAATAAAAAACAATATTTGGTGTCTAGTACATGATGAAATGATGACATATGGATGTGTATGCTTCATATGTGCATATCTTTATAGTGGTTAAATTTTAAATAATCAGCACATTTCTGTCAGCAATCTTTTTTCAAAACATTTTTGAATATTATTATACTTTTACAAAAGGCATTCTGAATGTCAAAGTAATTAAATGAACTGTTCACAAAGGACCTTTTCTAAAGTGATGAGACTAGTGAAGCTACTAGCTTAATCTTATAGCTAAATATATTATGCCAAAGGTAAAAAAAGAACGCAAAAAAATGATTATCACATAAAAGTATGAATAAACAATTCTCAAAAGAACCACAAATTATTAACAACCATACAAAATAATATTCCAAATCACTAATACAAATTCATAAAAAAATTAAACCTGAGATTTTACTTAGAAAAAATTATGAAAGATAGGAAGAGTCAATGATGGAGGGTTATGGAAAGACTAGGCACATTAATGAATTCTAATGGAGTTCTGAATTAGTACAAACATTCAGAAAAACGATATGGAATTATGAAAATAGAGTGGCTAAGATGTCCACACAATTTGCCCAAGAAATTTCACTTCAAGGTAGAGATTATGGCACACGAATTGTGGTATATAAATGTAATGGGATATTATTGTGTGGTAAGAAAAAACAAATATGATGAATACAGAGAAGTATGGAGAGACTCACTTGAGTTGATGAAAAGTTAAGTAAGAAATCCGGGAAAATAATATACATAGTGGTTATAATAATGTAATTGGAGAGGATTGCCGCCAAAAGAAAACACTCCCTGTCTCTTTTGCAGAAGTGTACATCAGGGCTGTCAAAGAGTGTGGAACACTACATAGAATGTCATAATTTTAAATGTATTATGAGTTTTGCTTATATTTTCCTTCTTTGTATTTTTTCTTTTCTTTTTAAATCTTTATTGTAAGGGATAGCTCTCTGGGAGAGGGTGAAAGAAAGGAAAGAGTGGAAATTTAGCTGATGTAAAAATCAAATATATCAATTATTTTTCAAAGAAAAATGATTACTCTTGCTCTAACCTTAAAAAAAGAAAGAAAAATTCTGGTAGACAGATGTGGAATTTGAAGGGTAACAGAGTTCATTGGATCATAAACTTATTGTTCCAGAAATATGAAATGAGCTGTTAAGGTTATTAGATTTTATGGGTTTTTTCTACTTTGACAAATCATGCTTTTTTTTTTTCTGAAAATAAGTATGGGTTGATATGGATTTTTGTTTTTTCCCTTTTTTGAAGTGACTACAATCCAGTACTTTTAGAGTAGTATTTATAACAGCCAATATACAACAGATATGTGGCAATATATATTTTTGTTCCTTACTGTAGCCCACTTGGCTTAATGCACTCCTTTAAAAATCAACTAATATCACTCTTGCATTTTCAGTTTTACATTTTTTTTTTCGGATTGTGGTCTAATTTGTTTTTTCTTTTTGGAGGGGGGAAGGCAAGGCAATTGGGGTTAAGTGACTTGCCCAAGGTCACATGGCTAGTAAAGTGTTAAGTGTCTGAGGTCAGATTTGGACTCAGGTCCTCCTGAGTCCAGGGCCAGTGCTCCATTCACTGCGCCACCTAGCCACCCCAAATGTGCTCTAATTTTACAAAAATCTAAAAATAGAATTATCAGAAAGATTCCAGCTGATGGATTATCAGCGATAGAAAGAATCTTAACTCATTTTTTACCACAAAATATTCCCCTAGTGCCTCATACTGAGGTGGTGGTGACCCTGGCTATTAATGGCTCTGCCAGCAGAGACAATTTCTGATAGACCCTAGCAAAGTGAGAAGGCTTAGAATAAGGATTTAGCAATGGATCTTTTGTCTTGTGCCTAAGGACCAGCCTGGTAATTCACAGAGGATCATGAAGAGATGGTGGACCACCAGGTGATGAACTCTTGGTTGGCCACAGTAATCATTAATTTAATTTTTTTAAAAAGAGAACTGTGAAGGTGACTAGATGGAACATAGCAGGCTCAATAAAATTTTTGTTGATTGAATAATCACCAAAAAAAGGGGAAAGTCGGAAGATTTTGGATCCAGAGGAATTTTTAGACAATATAAAAAGCACATACTACCATCAGTATGCCTTACATGTGATATTTGTATAAGCTACCAAAGACCTGACACATTACGGGGAAGAACTGAACCATATCTATATTGACATTTTAACATACAAGTGTATCAAGAAGACTTAAAAGAGTTGTAATTAAGAAGGAAAATCAATTTTAAATTATCCTAAGTCATGGAAAGGATCCAATTAAAAATATAACTTCATGAAATACTAGGCCATCACATGAAGCACTTTACATTGGAAGTCCACCAACTTGTTTAAAATTTTTTTGTAATTGTCTTTCAACATAGTTGGATTCCTTTGCAATTCTATGTATTTTATATTGCACCTCTTAAAACATTATGCTAATAAGGGGTGCATACACTTCCACAGAGTGCCAAAGAGTTTCATCATAAGCACTCACATGCACACACACAGATGCACAGTCAGGAACCCCTGTTGCAAATTTTAAAGAACTATTCAATGGTGACATGGTACCATTATTAACCTTGCCTTTTAATATTTAATAAAAATAAACACACCATGGTGGAAGTCACTGCAGTTATTCCATTAAGATGCCAAAGGAAAAAGTAAGAGAAAATTGATGGAGAATTTTATAAGATCCATAAAATTAAGTCAATAAAGAAAAAATTTGATTTTTCTCCAATGCAAAATTGGGTACAGGAATGTTTTTTTAAAGCATATGTTGGAACAGGAAGCAGGTAAAAGACTTTCTGACTATTCAAACTTACCATATGTCCATATAATGACTATTTTCTTCAAGATGAGTATTGGAAGTGAGAGGTCCTGGCCATCCCTGAACATCATAAAAATAAAATCAATCCTACCTTAAAAATAGGAAAAATGCTTTTTGTGAAATAATTATTTTAGAATAAGCTCTTGCATATAGTTAGGTCATCAGCTAATTAGGTCAAATGCCAATGTATACATAAAAATAAGAAAGATATTATATACAATTATAATATGAGTACTACTTCTAGTTGGTAAAACAATCTGTTGCCTTTTTGAAAACAAATCGAAATAAAGAAAAGTAAAGATATTTCTGTGATTATCATTATATCTTTAAAAATGTGATGTATGTAAAACAATCACATACCAAGGAAGCCCAAGGATATGGTCATTTCCAACTCTAGAGCTAAGATCTTATGACATCATGCCTACATGTAAATCTATAATCACTACATTTTGTGCTTATCTGTATGTGTAGCCTGCTTTTGTGTTTGAAAGTGAAAAAATGTAAGCGTTTAAGTTGAAAAGAGACTACCCAAGTAGAGTTCATCTGAAAAAAAAAATGAGCTTTGGGAATTGCTTTTATCCCTCTTTTCACGTGTTTCCTTATCTCTGCTTTAAAAAGCTATTGCACCAACTACACAGGAATATTCTTGAGTTGTGTCATGTGGTTCAAAAGAGATTGTGATTCTCAAAGGAATTGTTTTTAAATTGATTTTCAAAATTTTCCATTTCCTTGTTATTATGGACCTTTGGATGGTCACCTTCACTGAAATAAAGTGCTAAAGTGAAATCACAGTAGAACATAGCATTCCAAACATAGTATCTTCTTTTTTCTTTAAAGCTCACTTTATTTTATTTACTGTTTGGTATTTATTGGCCAAATTAAGGATTACTCAAAATAGTAAAAAGAACTTTTCTGGTTTTTTTTTTTAGAATAGAATGGAAATTATTTATTCAAGAAGTACTAGAGATATCAGGATAGTTAGAAACTGAAGTCTGAGAAAGATACTATGCCTAGGCACAATGAAAGAAATCATTCGAAGACTTCAAAAGGGAGGAAAATTAAGGTTAGAAAATATATTTGAGGCTTATCTCTAACTATAACTGGTCTTATAAAAACCTGAAAGCATCTGTTCTCTGTATTTTTTTTTTCAACTATCCTGCTATTTGACTTTACAAAGGCACATTTTTGTTGTTTATTCTTTGTATTTGAAGAGGCCCAATGACATCGCAGGGGGATACATTGATTTGCCTGTGAATAAAATTTAAATGAGGCAGAGTTACAAATAAGTTGGACACATGATAGAACTTATTTCAGTTTTTACAATTACATGGTGTCTTACAGGCACACTCTGCCAAGAAGGTAAAATACATGAACAAGGGTAAGACTAAAAAACAATCAATCTCTCAACTGTCTCTTATGTGACAGGCATTATGCTAGGGGCTAGGGATACAATGACAAAAACACCTGAAAGATCTTCCTCCTACCCAAAATAAAACAAAATAAGACCAAAGAAACCTTTGTCTTTAATATAAGATTGCTTTTCCCAAACTCGTTCCCAATAAATAGAACAATGAAAGTATAAATGGCAGGTATAGGATAAAAGGGTCATATGTTATTAATCTGCTAGCAATTTTTGAGCACCTGTGTATAGGTTAACTAATAAACACATTCAGTTTAGTATTTTAACTAGACTCTGAAAAATTTCCAGGACAAAAACCATGTTATTCAAATCAATCAGTCAGTTGACAAATACTGATTAAGCCTTAAACACATGCCAGGCACTTTTAAAGAGCTCAAGACACAAAGAAAGGCCAAAAATTCCCAAAGATAAAATGCAGTCCTTGCCCTTAAGGAGCTTAAATTCCAATGAGTAAAATTTGTCTTTTAAATAGTCCAACTCCTCCTCAGTTCTGCCATATACCCATGGATTGTTGAGAGTGTTTGGTCACACACAGATATGTAACTGCCAAAGACAGAAACATATTTGAGGAGCAATTGGACATTTGGCTGGATAGATATATGGTAATTGTGCATTTCCTTTAAGAATAAGTTCTGGCACAAGTTTTGTTCTTCATTTTTACAAGTGATCTGGAAATGGGAAGACACATTAAGTTCTTTAAAATTAAAAATGTCAGGACGACTTCTTGTAGCAGTTTTTGGTCAAATAAAGGGAAGTACTCTTTCAGACAGCAGGTAATAACCTTATAGAACTTTTCTCCAGGTAATTCAGCTTCTGTTTTTGTATTCAATAAATGTTTTGAAAATTTCATGGGTGGCAGATGCATAATACACAATCAATGGGAGCTAAGAGTATTCAGGAACAAGACATAAACTGTTTAGAGTGTAACAATAATTTCTTAATAAATGGAGGAAGTAGCACTTGAGGAGAGCCTTGAAGTTAACTAGGGATTCTGGAGAGGTAAAGGTAAAGAAAGAAAGCATTCTAGGCATTGAGATAGCAGGCAAAGAAAAAGACATAAAATAGAAGATAATGCACAAACAAGTTGCAGATATGGGAAAAATTTGTCAGACTCATTTTTTACTCAATAAAGGTTTTGATAATTTCATGGAGGGCAGATTCATAATACACAATCAATGGGAGCTTTGTGGAGTTATCATCTATATCATGGCCCCTGATTATGAGAATATACTAAAGTTCTGTAATAACCCGTCTTCTATCTAAAGGCAGACATTCTTTCACTTGGTGAGAGAGCTCCTATGGATTTAATTACCATCTCTATGAAGAGGATCTATAAAACCAGCCACAGTCTCTAGCTTGAGCTCCAGGCTAGCTCCATCCACAACTATCTGTTGGACATTTCAAGATGGATGTCCCATAAACACCTCAAATTCAACAAGTCTAAAAGAGAATTAATTCTCCTTCTCTCCCATTAAACCCATTCCTCTTCCAAACTTCCCTGATTCATTAGAGGGGACCACCATTCTTTTAGTCCCTGAGGTTTATAACTTTGGTGTTATCTTTGACTCCTCCTTTTTCTTCAGTTCATATAGCCAACAAGTTGCCAAATCTTAGCATTTCTTTCTTCACACTTCTTAGTGTTCATGCCCCTCTCACCACTTATACAGTCACCACTTTAGGGCAGGCCCTCATTGCCTCTTGCTTAGATTATTGAAACGGTGTGCCAATTAGTCCTCAAGTCTCTCCCCATTCCAAATCATCCTCTACACAGCTGCCAAGGTGATTTTCCTTAGTTACAGGTCTGAACATGTCACTATCCTACTCAGTAAACTCCAGGAATTTCCTAACGCCTCTAAGATAAAAAGAATTTTCTTTAGCTTTTAAAATCTTTCAGGATAATGCCAGCAACTATCTCATAAGTAGCCCTCTAAAGATCAAATTAGATAGGTATGTAAATTACTCCATGAATTATATGTACAGATATTGTTATTATTGCCAATCAGCCAAAAAGCATTAATTAAGTGCTACTAATTGCTAGAAACTGCGCTAAACCCTGGGATACAATGCAAGAAAAAAAGTTCTTTTTGTCCTCAAAGAGCTGACATTCTAATGAGAGACATAATATGCAAATGGCTACCTGTACAAAGAAAATGTACTGGATAAATGGGCTGTAATCTCAAAATGAAGACAATTCAATTGCAGAGGAATGAAAAAGACTTCTTGCAGGAAGTGAGGTTTTGGTTGAGACATAAAGCAAGCAGGGGAAAGCTGGGATGCAGAAATGAGGAGGGAGAGAACTCCAGGTTTTGGGGACAGTCAGTAAAAAGATATTCAGTTGGGACATGGAATGAGGGACAGGAAGAAGGCTAGTGCAGGTTGATCAAAGGGAAGAAGAAAGGAGTAAGGTAAGAGAATACTGTAAAGGCAGAGAGGAGAAGGGTTGTGAAGGGTTTCAATGCAAAATAAAGGATTTTATATTGGATTGTGGGGACAATAGGGATCTACTGGAATTTTTTGAGTGGAGGTGTATATGACATGAACAGATCTGTATTTTAGGATGATGGCTTTGAAAGTGGAGTAAATGATGATGGACAGGAGTGGGAATGGACTTGTGGTAGGGAGACTAACAAGTAGGCTCTTACAATAATGCCAGCAGGTAGTGATGAAGGATTATACCAGGGTGGTGGCTATGGGAGTGAAGAGAAGGAAACATGAGAGATATTGTGAAGGCGGAACATTCTGACAACAGAATCAAGTTTCACTTCTCAGTGAGACTAAGAAATCAAGGATGTTGCCCAAGTAGCCATCCAGGTACTTAGGAGAATATTGATGTTCTCTAAAATAACACATAAGTTGGTCTGGGTAGAAAGATAATGAGTTCTGTTTTGGCTATATTGAATTTGATATACCTAGGAGACATCCAGTTTGAGATGCCTAAATGTAATTGATGATGTAGGACTAGCTCAAGATAAAGATAAGAGTCGATAAACAGATCTAAGGATTGTAAGCATAGAGATGATATTTGAAAGCATGCGAACTGATGAGATCATCAAATAAGGA
>CM053588.1:124084962-124100147 GCA_028646515.1 Pseudochirops corinnae | reverse complement strand
GAAGAGGAGGACGAGGAGGAAGAGGAGGAGGAGATGATCTAGGACACAGTTATGGAGACACTCATGGGTATTGTGCATAACCTAGATGAAGATCAAGAAAAAGGACTAGGCAGGAAAACCAGGAAAGAGCAATGTTATAAAAGAAGAGAGCATTCAAGGGAAGTGGCAGATTAATAGTGCCAAATGCTTTAGAGAGGTAAAGAAGGATAATATTCTGAGGTTTCCAAAGTTATCTCCCCTGCCTCATTTTAGATGACAGTCTTTCTCTTGCTCTACAATTCTAGCCAAATTGGTCTTTTTGGTGCTCTTCACAAATGATATACTATCTTCAATCTCTGTGACTTTGAACTGGCTTCCTCCTATGCCTGGAAGGTACACCCATCACTTCTACCTCTCACAGAATCCCTTACTTCCCTTACAACTCTGCTCAACCAGGTCCCTCTTTCTACTTGAAGCTTTTTCTCATCCACATATCTACTTCTATTCCTTTCCCTCCCTAAATTAAGCTACCTTGCATTCATTTGTATTTATTTAATATATACTTATATGTTGCCTTCTTTCCTCAGTATCTTTTCTTCCCTTCTCCCTACCTCACCATCCAAGCTCTTTGAGAACAGAGAATGTGTCATTTTTGTCTTTATAATCCAAGGGCCCAGTCATTAATAATCAATCAATTAGCATTCAATAATTGTTTACTATGAGTCATGTACTATGGTAAGCTTTAGAGATACAAAGAAAAGCAAAAATAGTGTTCCTGACTTCAAGGAGCTCACATTTGAACATAGGAGACAAAATGAAAATACTTTGGTATGTGTAAGATATTTGTAAAGCAGATGAAAGGTGAACTCAGAAGGAAAGCACTACAGTGGAGGTTGCGGAATGAACTAGGAAAGGCCTCCTGAAGAAGGTGAGATTTCAACTGAGATTTGGAAAACCCCAGAAAACCAGAGTTGGAGGTAAGGAGGGAGAGAATTCCAAGCCTGGTGACAGCCAATGAAGAAACTCATAATTCAGAGATGAAGTATGATGTTCCAGGAACACCAAGAAGGCCACATTGCTGGTGTGTAAAGATAATGGAGATAGACAAATATAAATGGAAAGGCAGGAAGCCAAAGGATTGTAAAGAGCTATAGTTTCCAAACATGATCATAAGTTAGATCCTGGAAGTATGAGGGATCCATTGGAGTTTATCTAGTGGTAGTGATGGTAGTGGTGAAGAAAAACATGATTCTGGTTAGAACCTTGACATAAAGGGCTTTAAATGCCAAACAGGGGAGGCACATAGAAGGTTCTTAATCTTTATGATTAATTAATATGGAAGCATCAACCACATGTACATTATATACAGTATATTTTTCACAAGAGTCATGATAAATGCACACTGATTCAAACACAACAGTAGGAATTATTAGGTGCTATATAAAGAATAGTAGTTCCTACCCAAACCCATGTCTGAACTGGAGCTGAATGTACTTCTAACCTCACATTTTCTCCAGACTCATTTCTTTGATTGATTATAAGATGTTTTCTTTGTTACGCAGTTAAGTTCATCCCTGATCTGCAACAACTGCAGATAAGGAATTTATTAACCCTGAGTTAATTAAAATTCTTGTGTTTAATTCTGCTTAGTTTTTTCCCCTCTCTCCCATGGAATTAATGCTAATGAGACTGAGTGGGAGACTAAATTGTGTGTAAAACAATGCCAAGAATAATTCGGTCTAGAAAATAAGGAAAACAAAGATGTGGTCTCATACCTAACACTTCTCATGTAAGGAGAAAAAAAAAAATCTGTTTTCATTTGAATGTTATCACTATCATTGCACCAGCTAGTTGGTGAAGTGGAACCTGGAGTCAGGAAGACACATGTTCAAATCTGGATCCTGAACAAATCACTTAATTTCCTATCTGCCTCAATTTTCTCATCTATAACATGGGCATAATAATAGGATCTACTGCTCAGGGTTGTTGAGAGTTTAAAATGAGACACCATGTAATACTTATTATTTATATCACTATTATTTTCTTTTAGAATAAGAAAGGGTGTTGGGAATCCTCTGGGTAGATACAACAATTGTGATAGTGGTGCTCTTTTTAAAAATGCTTTTAAGTTAAATGTAACACAAGAGAAATGTTTCATTAGTCTTAAGCTAACTGGTTGATTTTGAAGAAGCAGGGACAGTGTATTGGGTGTCAGCACAGAATTTTCTTCAGATAGTACTTAACCTGTGGAAACCAGTATACAATTTGGAAACTAGGAGGAGACAGAGCAAATGCATCTTACTTTTCTTGAAAGCTCTGGTCATTCTCACATACACTGGAGTTTTGGTCATAGCACCATAACTTTAGAGCTGGAAGGTAACTTGAGGTTACCTAATACAAACCCCTCATTTTGTGGAATAGGAAACTGAGGCCTAGAGAGGTCATATAGATAGAAAATAACAGAATCAGGATCTGAACCCAGGTCTTAGAACTTCAATTCTAGATTTCTTTCCACTGAACTTCAGAAACTACAAAGTGTTGGGATAACTACATTATCCTCTCCCCGATTAATCTCACAGGATCATTTCAAATATTCCTCTGGTTTATCATTAACATTATTTTTAGTTATGAAATAGGAAATGAACTTTCTTTCTCTTCATTGCTCTCTAGGCTCCACACCTGACTCTGTGGACTTTCTCACCCTGGAAGTTCACTCTGTCCCTGAAGGTCCTTCATATGACTAGTCAGTCTCTCCTAGAACCTCCTAGGCCTTCCTTGGCTTTATTCATCTCCTCCTCCACTCCTATCTCCCCAGACATATTACACAAGGTGTTAAATCCCTAAAATAAATAAGAATACAATGCAATATAGACAACATTAATTTGTGTTTTTTTAAATTGATATATAATATATGGCAGGGATCTATTTCTATTTGAGTTTGAAACCACTGTTCTTCAGTATGGCACGGAAGTCTTCTCACCATGGTAGTATGCTCTGCCCTATAAACTGAAATTTCACTGATACCTCTGTGACTCCTTCCTCTGACTGGCCATTTCCATCTAGAACTTCCATTTTAAGGAAAGTGTATAGGCCAACCATGTCTTCTTTCTTCTCTAGTTCTCTTAAATAACAATTATATTTATAACCAAATCAAATGATTGGGAAGCTCACTTCCCAACAATGCCATCAATTGTTTTATCAGACCTCCACACCACTTCCCTGCCAACTCCAAACCATGCCACCATAACTATATCCCACTTCTTTCTATCTCCCTTTTATGTATTATATTCACCATTAGAATATAAGCTGTCTGAGATCAGAGACTGCTTGTATGTTTTCCTAGTGTTTAGCGGGTACCTGACATACAGTAAGCACTTAATATATTCTCTTTCTCTCTGTGTCTCTGTGTCTCTGTATCTCTCTCTCTGTATGTGTATATGTATATATGTATATTTGTATGTATATATATATATATATATATAGATAGATAGATATATGTATATATATGCACATACCTGTAGTGAGTCAAAGATAAGCTAACCTCCAATCATTTGTCCTAGTTCTTTTTTTCTAGAATCAAAAAGAATTAATAGAATCTGTCTTCCATATTATAATACCATAAATCTCCAAAAATAGCTATTATGTTTCCTCCTTCTCCCTTATCCTAAACTTTTTAACCCCCTTCAACTCTTCCTTGAATGTTGGCTTGAACTGATTATATCATCCTAGTCAACATCCCCTAAAGTTAAGAATTGGATACAAAACTCCAGCTATGAATCGAATAGGGAAAAAGTATAGTAGAAATGTGAGATTACTCTTTATGGGTCTATATTTCAATTAATAATGACGGTTTTATCATTCACTGTTCTGCTAAGGGCCACAAGGTCTTGGAAGTTTTGAGTCTTCACATTTGTTAGACTAATGAGCAACCATTCTTCTCTTTCAGAACAACCTAAAGAAAATAGATTTTTTAGAAAAACAAACAAAGCAATGACAACGAAATAACAACAAAATAGCTTTCCTTGGCCTCCTTAGCATTTTACTTCTAAACCTGACTTTCCCTCTGAGCTTCTTAATGGATCTACCCTCTCATTTCTTCTTCCTACAGCTCTTCTTGGTTCCTTAGGTGGAAGAAATAAGCTTTCTGAATTTTCTCAATTACCTCTGCATATGTTAATGTCAATGAATCTCTCCTAGGGGACAATGTCTGAAATGACCTAGAAACTTGGCCTTTAAAAAATACCAGACTTGCTTTCATAAACAAACAAGATAGATCACATAAAATTACTCAGACATTTGATATATAAATTATATGGATTTTCTTTCATGATGGTTCTGTGTAAGATGTGAATAATTTCTCCAGTAAGAAAAAAAATGCCTTACTATGTAAAAAGAGATGATATATTGAATCTGAGCAGTAAGAAAATCTAAAAGGTCATTTGGTTCAGAATATTTTTTTTTCCATTTGTGAAGAACTATTTTTCAGATAGAGCATTTATGAAGCACTGACAGGTATATGCCAGGTACTCTAAATCAATCAACCTATGCAACATAGTTCATAAAAGTTAACACAGGGCCTGGCATGTAGTCAGTGCTTAATAAGTTCCAGTTAAATGATGAATTGATTTAATCTAACAAAGAGTTTGTATAATCCAACCCTTTCATTTTACACATGACAAAAAATGAAGACCAGAGAAATTCATGAGTTGCTTAAGCTCACACAATTAGCAAGTAGCTAAACTAGTCAATGAATCAGCAAACATTATTAAGCACTTACCATGTGCCAGGAGCTATATGTTAAGTTCTGGAGATGCAAAGAAAACAGAAAAGCAATCCCTGACCTCAAGGGCCTTACATTCCACTTGAGGAAACAACAGTACATATACATATACCTATAGATAGATAGATAGATAGATAGAGATAGATAGATATATAGATATGTGTATATATATATATATGTATACACACGTATATGATTATAAAGATACACACAAAGTAGATACAAAGTAACCTTGTGGGGTAGATAATAGATGCTGTGGGAACCAGGAAAAGACTCTAGAAGGTTGCATTTGAGTCAAGAGTTAAAAGGATGATGGGGATTTTAGAATGTGGAGGTGAGATGAGGATCGGCTAGTGGAAAAATATAGATATAAGAAATCAAGTATTATGTATGAGAAACAGCACACAGGTCAGTATGTCTGGACTGTACTGTTTTTTGAAGGAAGTTCTGTGTAATAAGACCAGAAAGATAGAAAAGGGGGCCTCATCTGCTAATTTAGTATTCCTATCAAAACAAGAAAAGAAAGAAAATCTCATCAGTCCATTATGACTTCTTCCTGATGAAATCTTGTTGGCCCTCTATAATCACGATTTCCTTTTCTATTCAACCACTAACCACCACTTTAGTGAAACATAGAGATTACCCAGGAATGCAAGTTAAGCTTACTGACATATAGTTTTTAGAATCTTTTTTTAAACTTTTAAAAAGTCTAAGCAATATTTGTCATTTTCCAGGTCTGCAGTAGCATTTCTATTCTCTACACTCTTTCAGATATCACTGAAGGCACCTCAGCAATCAAATCAGTCAATTCCATCAGGACATGAGGATCTAATTCATCTGATGGCTTGGATTCATCAAAGCAACAAGATATTCTCTTAAATTTTCTTATTTATCTTCTTTATGACAACTCCTTCTTAATTATTTTTGTTCTACCATTTGCAGCACACAGTGCATTTTTCTTAGAAGAGAAAATGGAAACAAAATAAGAATTCTATTTTCAAAATCTTGAAAAAATCATGGGTCTTATTATGACAAAAAAAAAAGGCTGTCAAGAAAACATTGGGGTGGCTAGGTGGCACAGTGAATAGAGTACTGGCCCTGAAGTCAGGAGGACCTGAGTTCAGATCTAGCCTCAGACACTTAACACTTACTAGCTGTGTGACCTTGGGCAAATCACTTAACCCCAATTGCCCTACAAAAAGCAAAAAAAAAAAAAAAAGAAAATATCAATATTTAGCATATCAAGTGGTAGTTTCTAAACTCTACAAAATCTGCATAAACTATACAGATATGGAAGATGTTTTTGATGAAAAGGTGAAAAGGAATATTTAAACTTTTGCAAAATGGCACCTAAAAATTTCTCTAACTGGCTATTCCCCTTGCATATGTCAAAAATCCTTCTATAAGATCCTTTTAAAGATGACTCAATAGATGACTTTTTTTCAGTGGGCCTCTAATTATCAAGACAAAATTAGGCATAAAACATGAAGGATTACACATTTCCAAGGTGCTAGTCAATGTCATGGAAGATGTCTAAGCCAAATAGAGTTTCTTTATGGCTAGAGCAATCTTCAAATGATCCTTTTTGCAGTTGGCATTGTGCTGATTACATCAAACTTTATGGTTTGTGTTATGTAACTCATCAGCATCATCCACAACAAAATCATTAATTATCATTCAGTCCTGGAGCCTTGAAGAGATTTTTAAATGAGATACATGATCACCAAAGAGCTCGACATATCTGTACAAGACAAACCAGGTGGATGAAAACTATTGTCCAGGCAAGCAACTAAATGGAGAAATATGCAGTTTAAATATTAGTATCTATCTATCTATCTATTTTAAATAGCTGCTGTAAAGAAACAAGTAAGCCCAAAATTCAATTGCAGAGTGGGCAGGATTACATTTGAGATATTCACAGTGATTTCAATGACTCTAAGCATCTCCCCAAATCAAGAGTCCATCTCCTTAATAAATAATATTCAATATCTAGTGATTTTAGAATTCAATTTACTGAATGTAAACTGTTTTTCTCTTCTAAAAGAAGGAAAATCAGAAAATAAAGTTACATTAGAATGTTATTCAAAATGTTAATAAATTTAAGAAAGATTTTATTGGTCTTTAGACACATTGAAATAAATCGACACATAGCACCATTTTCTTAATCACCAAGCCTTGCTAAGAAGGGAGATAAGTATTTGTAGGAGAGAGAGTAGGAGAAATTCTTGTTCAGAGATGGGCTAGATGAGATACATAACCTCCAGAAACAAATCCAGTGTTCTATCAAAATGCATCCAGAATTCAAATACATAAATATAGGTTTATAGAATTGTTATTCCAACATTTTCAGCCGTGTCTGACCATTTTTTTTTATATCATTTGCAGTCTTCTTGACAAAGATATCAAAGTGGTTTGCCATTTCCTTTTCCAATTCATTTTATAGATGAGGAAATGAAAGCAAACAGGAGCGACTTGCCTGGAGTCACACATTGAATAAGTGTCTGAGGACAGATTTGAACTTAGGTTTTCCTGTCTCCAAGTCCAGCAATCTATCCACTGTGTCACCTAGCTACCCAGGAAAAGACAGTAGTGACCATCTAATGCAAACCCTTCCTTTTACAGATTGGGATACTGTGGTATAGGTAAGTTTAAGTGAGTTGCACCCGTGTCAACTGGCAAAGTAAGGACCAGAATCTTGGTTTCTTGTTGACCTACCCATTAATCTTTGCCATTGCACAGCACCTTGAATAATGAACTAATGCTTAATTTATTCCACAAAATGTGTCCAGAAAAACTCAGCTACAAATGGCTAACAGTGCAACACCATGAGAGGTTATTTCATAGTCTTGCTACTTGAATTTCAGAACACTGTTCAAGTTCCCTCATGAGGAACACTTCTTATCCCTCCCTCCTGTCATTTCCTACTGAGGTCCCTGCATGAATAGTGCCAGTGAACAAGCCATTCTCCTAATCAAATCAAACAGGAATATTTGCATGAAACTATCTACTTCTCTAGATAGTCAGTCCCCTCCTGTCAGTCAGCCAGCCTGCCTTGTGTAACAGATTGTTAATGAGTTACAGCTACAGGAAATCAGTCTTATTAATTCAGTATAATAGGTCCCTGGAGATAAAATATTCCTATCAGCCTCTTATTTTTAACTGTCAGCAAATAGTCACCACAGTTATTATAATTATATATGCATGTTTTGTCCACATTGTATGGAATGTTAATACAGGATTGGCTAAATTTAATTAGCCTTTTAATATTACAGGAAAAGCTTTAGTTTAAGCAACAGGAAGCTTACACGTAATCCTTAGCTCTTGATGAGTTTTTCATCCATTCACTTGGTCATCTCTTCAGTAAATGTTTGTTCAACTGAGTTAGCAAAATAGTTACTATTTGATGAATTGCACAAAAATGAAAAACTCATATCTAGATTTTCCTCTGTTGGTCTTCTTTTATAAGTAAGGATCAGGTTAGGTTATTAAGCAATTTAAGTATATAAGCATCTGTCTATTCTCCCTTACTAAATCATGTAATGGCTAACATTTATATAGTGTTTACTATGTGTCAGGCACTGTGCTAAGCACTTTATAATTATCTTTTCATTTTATCTTTACAACCCTGTGAGGTACGTGCTATTATTATCCCCATTTTACAAATGAAAGAAGTGAGGCAAATGTGTTAAGTTATTTGCCCAGGATCACATGGCTATTCAGCATCTGAAGCCAGATTTGAACTCAGGGTTTCCTCACTCCAGACCTGGCCCTTCATCCACTGCATCATCTCACTGTCTCTTTTCTTATAGTCCTAAGAACACAGGCAGACAGAAAGATAAGACAACCCTGTATCATGCATAGCACTCAATTTAGTGCCCTGTCCCACAAAGGTGATCAATAATTAGTTTTTAGTTTAGCGGAGGAGGGTTCAGGATGATATACGACAGTTTGTTGGTACTCATGATACTTAACACATGCTGCCTTTATCATATCAATGTGCCTACCCAATACAATCCTTAAAGCAAACTTGATGGCAGGGACTGAGAACCTTATACATCTTTGTATCCCATCATCTTCCCTGTACATAGCATGAAATGTTTAATGGACTAGGAGTACAATAAATAACATGTAGTACGAATGACAAGATAGTGTGTTCTAAATGAGGTGGAGGGGTTTCAATGAGGGTTGTATATGGTTGACTAGGGATATGAGTGGAGGAACTATGGAAGAGGTTTCATGGAAGAAATGGTACTTGAAATTCACAAAACCACATAACACTCAATTTTACATAAATTCAAACTTATCAGAGAATAATTCATAACCTGGAAGCATTACAACAATGCACATTAAGTCCCTGGTGTGATATGACTAAGCTGGTACCCAATTATTAGTATAATCTCCCAATATCTCCATAAGCATTATTACCACTATGCCCACCATGGAGGAAGTTTCCTCTACAAATTCTGCAGGCTTATCAACAATGCTAATGACTTTAAAAAGCAAAAGCAAAGTTGCATTTATATAGTTAACAATTATAGTAAATCCAAAAATGAAATAATATTTTAAAATCCATACAATCTCACTGGAGAAAAGGACAAAACTCAAGAAAGTCCATGTAATCTACAAACAACCAATTGGCAGGCTGTCGGAATGAAAGTAATCATATTATAAGTTCTCATTTTACTTAAAGGTTAATACAAGAACCTCTCCACTGAACACAGGCTTCTCCTGCCTCAGATTTGTAGGACAGAAATGTCATCACTCTAAACTAATCTGTAATCCTCCAAGATCTTTTGCTCCAAGAATAATAAAAGACAATATTTAATGGGTGAGATGAGGGGAAAAAACCCCCAACAGTTTCTCTTAGTACATAAATTTGATAAGCACAGATCTTTGTGGATAACTCTATAGTAACTGGTTTCATTTTTTTTTATTAATTTGCTATATTTTAAAGTGCATCGTATTATGTATATAAAAGTAAATATAAATACACTATTTTCTTTGTGGTTTTAAAAATAAGGCATTTGATTCTATTGGTCAGGAAATTCCTCTACCCCTGTTGATCCTCACTTTCTGTGCAACTTAAACTTCAAGAGGGTATTTAGGGACACTAAGAAGTTAAGTGATTTACTTAGGCTAACATAATCAGTGTCAGTTGCAAGACTTGAACATAGGGCTTCCTGACTCTAAGAACAGTTTTCTATCCACTCCATCAATCTCCTTCTCAAAATATAATATATGTAGTTCTGGTCATTAGACCTGTGATTTCATTGATATATGGAATTCCCAGGAAGAAAACTCCCTATACCAATTCAGATCAACTACTGTTCTTTATTTTTTTCATTTTTTAGTGTTTTATTTTTATTCCCCCCGTTGCATGTAAAACAATTTTAATATACATTTTTAAAACTTTGAGTTCCAAATTCTCTCCCTTCCTCCATGTTCACCCCTTCCCATTGAGAAGGCAAGCAGTTCAATATAGGTTATATATGTGTAGTCATGCAAAACATATCCATAACAGTCATTTTGTGAAAGAAAACAGAAAAGAAAAAATACTCAAGCAAAATAAAGTTAAAAAGTATGCTTCAATCTGTATTCAGACACCATCAGTTCTTTCTATGGAGATGGGCATTTTTCATCATAAGTCCTTTGGAGCTGTCTTGGATCACTGTATTGATGGGAATAGCTAAGTCATTCACAAATGATCACCTTACATTATTGCTGTTACTCTGTATACAGTACATTTCACTTTGCATCAGTCCATGCAAATCTTTCCAGGTTTTTCTGAGAGTATCCTGCTCATCATTTCTTATAGCACAATAGTATTCCATCACAACCACACACCACAACTTGTTTAGCCATTCCCTAATTGATGGGCATTCCCTCAATTTCCAATTCTTTGTTCCAAGAAGTGAGCTGTTATAAATATTTTTGTACATCTTGGTCCTTTTTAAAAAATCTCTTTTGGGATACAGACCTAGTACTGGTATTGTAAGGTCAAAGGGTATATGTGGTTTTATAGCCCTTTTGGATAGTTCCAAATTGCTGTACAGAATGGTTGAATCAGTTCACAACTCCACCCACAATGCATTAAAATCTAATTTTTCTCACATCTCTTCTACAATTTGTCATTTATCTTTTCTGTCCTATTAGTCAATCTAATATGTATGAGGTAGTACCTCAGAATTGCTTTAATTTGCATTTCTCCAATTATTAGTGAATTAGAGTATTTCTTCATATGGCTATAGATAGCTTTGATTACTTCATTTGAAAACCTATCATATTTTTTAAATTATTTATCAACTTGGGAATGGCTCTTATTCTTATAAAGTTGACTGTTCTCTGTATGTTTGAGAAATGAGGTCTTTATTGGAGAAACTTACTTCAAATTTTTTCACTGTTACTATTGGTCCTCAAGTGTGGTCCTTTGACTGAATCCAAACTTCACAGAACAAATCTTAAATAAAAAATCTTTTTAAAAAATCCTTTAATAAAAGGACTTGGTCTTGGACTCAGTCAAAAGACTGCACCCTAGGACCTAGAAGGCCACATATGTCCTCATGACTGCAGGTTCCCCACCCCTGTTATACCTTCTCCCCTACCTAATTTCTCCCTAGGGTATCCACCATCCTCCCAATAAGTCAAGTTTGCCACCCAAGTGTCATCCTTGGCTCTGCTTTCTCTAACATTTCATATCCAATCAGTTGTCAAGTCTTATTATTTCTACCTTCATAATATATCTCCTATCTATCCCTTTTCTCCTCTGACAACCCTTCTGTCCTGGTGCAGGTCCTCATCAACTCATACCTGGACTATTGTAATAGCTTGGTCATTGATCTCCTTGACTTATCCCCTTTCATTCCAGGAAATTCTCCAAATTGGGTATTAAACTGATCTAACAGTTCTAACAGATATAACAGGTCTAACAAAAATTCCAGTGACTCATTATCACCTCCGGGATGAAATATAAAATCCTCCATTTTGCTTTCAAAACCTTTTATAACCTGGCCCCTTCCTACCTTTCCAGGCCTTAGTTCTTGACTGGTCTCTTGCTTAGACTCTTCTCCCTCCTCTGCCCACTGGCTTCCATGAAGTCTCAGCTCAATTCCTACCTTCTACAAGAAGGTATTTACAATTCTTAATTTTAGTGTCTTCTGTCTGGATCTACTCCCAATTTACCCTGTATATATCTTCTTTGTACATAGTTGTTTACATGCTGTCTCTCTCATTTGAATGTTAACTTGAGAGCAGGGATTATTTTTGCCTTTCCTTCTATCCTCGATGCTTAGTACAGCATCTGGCATAAATCCTAGTTAACTGCTGTTTTCCCTTTTCTTTCTCCTTTTCCACCTCCTTTTTTCTTCTTCCATCTTCTCTTTCCTCCTTTTCTCTGATTCTTCTTTGGTGAAGGGCATGGGTGGAGAGATGAAGAGGATTAAAGTACAATAAAACTTCAGCTTGGTCCAGCCAAAACAGCATATTAGTAGATTGTGAATCAACTCTTCGGAGTTCAATGCTCACCTGTGAAATTTACTACTTGTCTTGGGCAAGTTACTTAATCTCCGGTTCCTTAGCTCTAAAAAGAATTGTACTAAATGATCTCTACAAATCCCTCCCTGCACTAAATCCTGTCTGTATTCAAAGCCCTTTATAATTGTGGCCCTTTCTACCTTTCCAGGTTTTTTACATTTTACTCTCCTGCACACACTCTAGTGACACTGGCCTATTTGTTTTCCCTTGTGTAGGGCATTCACATCCCTACTCCATATATTTCCACTGACTGTTCCCCATGTCTGGAATCTTCTCTCTCCTTTCTGTGTCCTGGATTCCCTGGCTTTCTTCAAGTCTCAGCTAAAATTAATATATGGCCTATGATTAACTGAACAGTAATTTGGTTGATTTTTCACAAAATGAATTAATGAATCAAAGGATAGATTTGCACAAAAACAAACAAACAAAAAATAGGTGACCTGGGTCTTGTTCTCAAGCCATACTTAAGAGCAAGGCCCAGGTCACTTTTATTTGTTTATTCTTTTACATCATGTACAACAGGTAACAGCTCCTTCCAATCAGGCACAATCAATGAAAATTCATTGAATAAACACATGAATAAAACACATTGAATAAACATATGCAACAGCCTTCTTCCAAATGTTTTCATGACCTCCAACATATCATCATCCATTGTCACTACTGCTACCACCTTTTCATGTTTTCATTACCAGTGTGTCATCGGGCAAGTCACTTAATCTCCCAGAGCCTCATTTTACTCATCCTTTTAATGAGGAGTTGGACTAGATGGCCTCTGGTGTCTTTTCCAACTCTTGATCTATGATTCTATTAATGGCCTTATTAGTAATTATTCATGTCTTTTGCAATGAAGTTATATTCTCTTTTATATTATCCACATCATGGTGTGTGTGTGTGTGTGTGTGTGTGTGTGTGTGTGTGTGTGAAGTATGGAGGAAAAGAATTTGATACAACTCAACTTGTTTATTTGAAGGACTCCAAGCACTCCACCTCATTGACTGTTACCAGAAGAGAGATGATACCTCCAGGCCATAACATTCTGTGAGTTCTTCTTAATGTTTGACTTTTAATAGGTTATCTAGGCACAAGCATTATCCCAAATTGCATGTCCTATATAGCATCTACATAACGGATCAACTTTCTCATGAAATTTCTTTGGTAATGACATTTCATAATCTGACTAACAATTTTGGTCCAAGGAGTGAATCAGAAAAGTAGCACTGAGAGAGGGAAAAAAGGCATTAAAATCACTGAAATACTAATGCAGTTTTCTCATGATGGGCTATAATTGTACAGCAAATAAAAACATCTTACAGTATATCTATTATTCTCCACCGATCATTTAATGAAGGCAAAAGAAAGTCATGAAGACAATCAGAACAAATGTCTTTGTACATGAATGTGGGATATCTTCGAAAATGCCAAGATGATGGAACAATAACCAAAGGGTTTATCTTATGGGTGTCTCCTGAATTAGCCCTCTAAGAAATAAAAGTAAACCTGTACTTATTCTGCTTGTACAAAATTTAGGAGCCTTGATTCATTAGCACCTGCCAGGCTAGAAGTCGGCAAGCATTAGCAAAATAAATTAGTTTTATTAGCACTGTAAAACTGTTTGGGACATAGACCATGAATAAAAATGGATTACTGGAAAAAACCATAGAATGTTCTCTATTCTGTAGTGATTTGCAAACTGTTTCTCACCAGCTATATCTGACCTGCTAAACCAAGACTAAACAAATTCAGAGCTCTGGATCACCAGGATACCTTCTTTTGGATGATTTTTATCACAATTTCATCCAAAACTATAATTGTATCTTATCTCTTCCAGGAAGCCTTCCCTGAGCTCCTTAGCTGGTACTGACCTTCTCATACATACCTCACCTAGACCTTTTCTTTGTGACTCTCTAATGCATTTATCACATGATAGTTTGAATTACAGCTATGCGCATTGATATTATCCCCTTAATACTCTAAAAGTTCTCTGAGCTTAAAGGGCGCTGCCTTAGCTAAACATGATATTTCCCTCTTATCGTCAAAACACAAAACTCTGAACAAAGTAGGTGATTCAAAAGTGTTTGTTGTAGTCATTCAAGTTCATTAAGTAATGTAATATTTGGACTGGGGGGAGATGGTAAAGATATTCCCTTTAAACACTAATGGCCTCCTCAGCATAAACTCTCCAATTATCCAATTGGCAACTAGGTGGTGTGGCAGGTAAATGTGCTAGACTTGGAGTCAGGAGGACCTAAGTTCAAATTCAGCCTCAAATTCTTATTTGTATAAACCTCAACAAATCACTCAACTTCTCCCATCTGTAAAATAAGGATGATGATGATGAAGATGATGATGATAATAATAATAATAATAATAATAATATCTACCACATAAGTAGTTGATCATTAATTCATTTGTAGAAAAGTGGCCACTTTACACTGTCTAGGAGCTCACAGACCATACAGATTGTTGTGAGGATCAAATGAGATAACATCTATGGAGAACTTCACAAATCTTGAAGCACTGTATAAATCAAAGCTATCGTTAGCACAGAATTAATCGGGTGCATTATCTTGCCTCATATCTCTGTCTGCTCCACCAATACTTCATTTTCTGGTACAAATTGATTCATGGTTCAAATTCAGATAATGCTTCTTGTGTCCAATTGTTACAATGGAGGGGAAGAACAGGAAGGCAAAAGGGAAAGGGTCAACCTTCCTCTCATTGAATTTGGCTTAGGGAAGGAATGACATAAACTCTAAACTGGATATCTTGCCACACAATAGTGTAGGGGGTATGGGGATGAGAGGTGGGATGATGGACAGGAGGGGAGGGTAAGAAGGGAGGGTTGCTAGAAGTACACACTTCTGTAAAGGGACAGGGACAGGGTAGAGAATAG
>CM053588.1:124017293-124084462 GCA_028646515.1 Pseudochirops corinnae | reverse complement strand
AAGGAGGGACATATAATCAGTCTCTCACAATATGCACACTGTGGAGATGTTCTGCATAATTACACATGTACAGCCTGTATTTAATTGTTTGTCCTTCCAGTGGGGGTGGGTGACAAGGGAGGAAGGGAAAGAATCTAGAATTTAAAGTTCTATAATCAAATGTTAAAAATATATATGTATATATTTTTATTTTTATTATTATTAATTATTATTAACTACATCCAACTGGGAATTAAGATATACAGGCAATGGGGTAGGGAGATCCATCCTGCCCTACTGGAAAGTCAGAGGGGTGAGGGTGAGGACATAGGAGAGAGCAGATTGGCAAGGGGTTATACAGAGGGATGGCTGTCTTGAGGTGTTGGGTAGGGGAAAGCGGAGAAAATTTATAACTCAAATCTTGTGGAAATGAATGATGTAAACAAGAAAATAAATAAATTAATTTATTTTTTAAAAAAAGAAACAAAGTCCTCTTAACAAAAAAAAAAAAAAAGAAATATTTCATTTTCCTGCCTAGTTTACTAGTTTTAAGTCTAAAGACATCCAAGAAGTCCCACTATTTCAGAAGACTGATCCCTTATACATGAAATTTTTGGTTTCTAACAAAAAGACAAAGGTTGGACTAAAGGACCTCTGAAACCCCTGTCTAGTTCTAAATTCCTATGACTCCAAGAAATCCAAAGCAGAAATGAAATTATTTTCTTCAGGAATTTGGTATCAGTAGTTTCTGTTTTACAATGACTTAGAATTCCAAATGTCAGCACACATACGAATACTCACACATAGTGAATAGAAAGATTCAGCCATCAATCATGCTGACATTTGAAGTTCCTTAACCAAATTATGGAAATGAAAATATGCTTGTTTCTATTTCCGCAGAAAAAGTTGCAATTAGCCATTATAATTTTTTTTTCTAAAAGTGCAGTGTTAGATTGACCAAAAATATCAACTGTATGATTTTTCTACTTAGTCAAATGATCCCAGATGCCATTTGATAAAATTGAAAGAAAAAAAAGGGTGAGACTGTCATATTGCCAGTTTACATAGTTAAATAGAAAAACACAGAAATACAGCACTTATTTAACCCTACCCTTTCTATGTAATGATGATGATAATTGTCGGTAATTAAGTCAGAATATTTTACATTAAGTAAAATGATGCTTTTAGAGCATGATAACATATGGATAGTCAATTTGGGAAAGACAGAGAATCAGAAGATGACAGAATGACAGATTTAACATAATTGAAAGGATCTTGGTGACCATCAAGTCTGACTTTTATCTACACAAGAATTGTCTCCATAACATACCTAACCAGTTATCATCCAACATGTGTTGGAAGAGTCTAGTGGGGAATCCAGTCGTTTCTCCTGAGGTAATTCATTTCATTTTTAAATGGCTTTATTTGTCAGAAAGCTTTCCAATCCAATCAAGGACTCTTTAGAACTTCCATTGATTGCTCCTAGTTTTGATATCTGGAGCCAAAGAGAATAATCCAAATCCAATGCAAATATTGAACAAAGCAAGGTCAAGAGCAGATAACAGGAGAATTCTACTAGAGACTTTCCTCCAAGTTGATAGTGACCCATCATGCAACATTCCTAGGGCAGACCATCAACCAGTTTTGCATCTAAATAGTTTGAATAATATACTCAAGTTCTCTATAACCTAATCCACATCTCTCTTGTCTAGAATTTTTTAAAATCTATTTTATTATGAACTTAAGAAATCAAACATTTACATAACATAAAAGAATAGAAAAAAGATGATTACACATGTAATTATACAAATCTATTATGTACAATTTGCTATTCCTTTTAAACGCATATTAAAGTTATCATGTAACTTTCTTTTTTTATCTTTTTTTTTCTTATCTCCAACCCCCCTCACCCTAGAGATGGCTACGATTAGACACAAATATGTGTGTGTCTGTGTCTGTGTGGGTGTAAATCATTCCATACATAGTTCTAATTATTAGTTCTTTCTCTGGTTTCAGACAGCTTCTTTCTACAGCTTTCATGAGGACCTTTTTCAGGTGATTTGCTGAAATCAAAACAGATTATCTATCAATGGCATTCCCCTGTCTCACCTTGCCAAGAAAGAAGTTATGTCTATCTGGCATTATTTTCTCTTAATGAACATTTTCTAGCTGATAATGTTTATCTATTGTCTAAGAGTTCGCCAATCATACCTTTAATATTCTTTCCTTTACACTAAACTGATTGATGTCTAGTCTGAAGCATCTCCCTTCTCTAGATCTTTTTGAAAACTGGAAAAAAAGTTGTCTATTTCAGTCAAACTGAAATAATATTATTGTGAAATTGATTAAACTCCCACATTCAATGGTAAGGCTGTATCAGCTGAGACAAATTAGACATTTGAAAAATTCATCAAGGGATTGACTGTTCCTTTGACTTGTCTGTCTTGTATCATTCACTTTAATGTATCTGGACATCAATATCCTTTTTAAATTGTATCAAATGATGCCAAAGGTTCTTTCTACCTCTAAAATTCTATAGATGATAGATAGATTTAGATTATATACAGATATAGATATGGTATATATATACCTTTATATATACACATACATACATAAACATATACAAATATTGAGGTACATACACACATATATATGTATAAGTACATCTGACAAATTTAAACCTAAAAAGTCTTTTTATTTTCACCTATCTTCCACGTGTTTTCACCCGAATTATCTAGAAAAATGCTTCAATTCTCTCCTTCTCTCTTGCTACACTTTTTCTTTATCAATCCCATTTAATTGTTTCAATCAACTCAATGAAGATCTACTCCAGTGTTCATTGTGGTCTGTGCCTATTATATTCTACTTTCTATAATTTTTATGTTGTACCTTCTCAAATCAAAAACAAACTCCTTGAGGGCAGTATGTGTTTGTTATTCATATATGTAACCTATCTCGGTCTAGTGTCCTCTTCACATCAGGTCCTCAGTAAATGTGTGCTGAATCCAATGAGATAGTTTTTAATATTTGTATCATGACAAGGTATTTGCCAGCTATACAATTAATTATGCACAAATACCAATAGCTTACAGCATCAATGAAGAAATTGGTAATATATGGCTATATATGCATATATAAAGTTGAAAATAAGATTTAATGCTATTTGTACAGATCATAAACTTAAATTTCTGAGCCCAGCAATGAACCTTTAAAAATTTTTAGATTTTGTACATGCTCTAGGGTATATGTTATACTGCTCTGAATGAAAAGATAATGCTATTACTGATTTTTTTTGCCCATGCATACAAATGGACCAAAAGAGCCTGAGTTATTGGCAATCCTTCCTATAATGGCTGTCGAAGTTATATCTACACAAATGAAAAGAATAGCTTGCTGTAGTTTGCACTTGATACCAAAGGTAAACATTTTGTAATTTTTCTTCTGACTGAATCATGCAATAAAAGTGTCCATATTATACAAGTTTCTCATATATCCAAGTTCTTAGCTAAAAAAGTACACCATTCTCAGAGACTTTATTACCTGCCTGAGGACCTCTTTCTTTTTTGTCCAAGTTTTCACTTCTGACAATAAGTAATTTGGTTTATGATATTATGATTCAGGTATTTCTTAACTGAAAATGAGTAGAGTTCATTGTTTAATTATACTTAAGTCATCCAAAGCTCTCAGTCTTTTAAGCAACTGGAAATTTTGCTTTGTGCTACCCAGGTAGCAAAGGGGTATAATATAGCATCCTATGCACAAGACATGGCCTACTTGGAGAAACAAGTCATACAGTGTAGCTAAAGGTGTTTTAATTATAATACAAAACATTATATAGCAGGGAGAGGGCCAGGAATGAATATAGGAGTTCAGGAATGGAAGAGATATTTTGGTGCTTTCAAACTTTCACTCATAATAACATGAATAAAGTATAATGATACCAAGGGCTATGTGAGAATGAAGAAACAAGGGGACAAATTTTGAGTTCATTAACAAATAGCAAATTCAAATTAGATCAACTTGAGCAATCCCAAGTTTACTCTTGTTTGCTGTACTCTGTTTTGTCCCCAGGTATTTAAAAATATAGACAGGAATGGGGTGTTTGGTTTTCATATCATGATAGTATAATGCTATTAAGATGTAATTTCATAATGGATCGAGGGGGCAAGTTTCTACCTATAGCCTTCCAAGGGTGTGTTTGTGTGTGTGTGTGTGTGTGTGTGTGTGTGTGTGTGTGTGTGTGTAGATAGATAGATATGCGTATACATACACACACATATAATATGGGCTAAAGATAATTTTAGTTATCAAGAAGATAAAATGACAACAGAATCCGTTCTGGGGTGCTTAATGAAGCTTTCGATATATTTGACATCACTGGTCATTAGATAATATATCACAATAGCCTCCTAGTTGGGCTCCCTGCCTCCAATCTCTCCCCACTTCAATCTATATTCCACACAACTGTCAAATCGAATTTCCTAAGGCACTGGTCTGTGCATGTCACTCCCCTGATCATATATCTTCACAGGCTCCGTATTGCCTTTTTAAAATTAAATTTATTCATTTATTTTCAATTTATGGAGGAAAAGCATTTTATAACACATTGCAATTAAAAAAATGATTGCACACAAATTCACAAATTCACAAAGTACAACTTTCATGCAAATTCCCCCCACACACATACACTTTTTTTTTTCCTTCCCCTTAAACTTTCCCATAGGACACTTTTTTAGTGTATATGTAGCATTTCTTCTGGGTGAGGAAACTCTTTTACTATAGGTTAGCTCCTTCTCTGCAACTTCAGTTCCCAGAGTGTTGCCTGGGGATACTGAGAGGTTAAGTGATTTGCCCAAGGTCACAAAGTCAGTATAGATCAGAGGAGTGACTTGAACCTAAATATCCTGATTTCCTGGTGTGTGTGAATATGTTATATTGGTAGATTGTAAATTCCTTGAAGGCAGAGACCACTTAAAAAAAAATCCTCACATTTGTCTCTCAACGTCTACCCAATGCCTTCCCAAAGCAGGGGCTAGTTGCTGAATACTTGTATATCCTGGGGGACCTAGCCACAAATCAAGACTGACCTGACCAAGAACCACCAGATAGACTTCAGGGTTCTAAAACTAACCCATGCTCCACAAATCCTTGGAGGCATCGAACAGTCTAGTGGCCATAGTCTATCTGACCTGCTTTCTTTCACCTGGGAAACAACCCAGAAGAGGAACACCTTCCTATCACTATCCAGCTATAGCACATCAGATAAATCCTGGAGCAACCCTTGAGGGACAAAAGTTTAAGTGACTTGCTTAGCATCGGTAGCTAAGTAGCATGGCTAGTAAGTGTCAAAGGCTGAATTTGAACCCAGGTCTTGCTGACACCAAACCCAGCACTCAAGCCATTATGGTACTCTACACCCACATAGTGTTCCTTCCTTTGGACAGATGGCAAGTTGTACTGTAAACCAACAGGCTACTGTTTTTCATTCTTATTCACTCTGAAAATAAAAGCAATGGTTCCCCCTTATATGATTACTTCCCTCAATAACTGTTCAGGAGCCTCAGTCATGACAGCCCATTAAGTCCCACTGAGACATACTCTATTTTGTTAATATTCTTGCTTAAATGTGGCTCTCTAAGCAGGACATAACACTATAGATACTTCCTGAACAGGGTGAGATCAGCCAGAGTACCACCTCCCTGGACACAAACACTGAGCTTCTATTTTAATAGGGCCAAGAGAGAATTCCTACCCAAGCCTTGCCCTTTGTTGGAACAGTTTCTATTGGACACTATTTGTTGATAATTTTAGATCACCTCCTTTTTAAATGAAAATAAAATATGAAGCAATCTCCCAAGAGGCATGTGATGAGTCATTAGGAGGGGTGGTGGCAATACTCACATCTATCTAGTCACTCCCTCCCAGTTGTGCATTCTCTACTTGGATCAATAGCCACTCTACAAAGAATAAAGAATAAACAATAAACACCAGGAGGAAGCATGCACAATGTGGTCTAAGAGGTTTTGCACAGAACACTGCAACCAGGAATCCTCAACAACACACCCCTTAAGAGTTCCAGTATTTTTCTCAACCCAATTTGATATTCTATTTGGCAATAATTCACAAAACAAGTCTTGGTATTGCATAGAATGAAGTCATTCAGAGAAGAAGTCTGTTATAGCTCATCAGGAAAACATTACCATCAGGCAAACATATCAGTCAACCAATGCAATAGCTTGTTTTTTTTTTCAAATGTTAATCTTCTTAATACCTAGTAGAGGAAAAAGTACAGTGGTATTTTATAAAAAGGAAAAGTGAGATATGGGTTTAGAAAGATATAAACAGAGAGGTCACAGTATCATCAAGAAATAGGGTGCCCATTGTGTACAAAATGAATACTAACAAGAAGTTCCAAGTTTGTTGGAATTTTTGGAACTAGAATTAGCAGGGTTGACCTATTAGTGACTCATAATAACAATATATCATCATCACCACCACCACCATCTTGTGACCATTTTCATCCTTAAACATTACCACTACTACCACATCGTATTTGTCAGTCTCTGATAATTAGACTTTATAAAATCTCCCTCTCACTTACTCTACTACAATGTCAAATGGAAAAGTTAATAGTGTTTGCTCACTAGTGAGCTATTATAATCTCACCATTTCTCTACCATTCAGTAAATGTCTTCAGCACCATCCAAGCTTTAAGAAACAAAGTAGGGAGGGTATCATTCAAAATTGGTGAGCTCAGAAGAAACTACACTAAGGATTCTGGCTTAGTGCTTCTCTAGGATATAGACATTGAAGCCATACATATAAAGAGGTAGTGTGGCCTAATGGATAAAGATCTGGCCTTCCAGGGAGAAAGATTTCTGTTTAAGTTAGGACTTGGAGACATATTGACTGCATGACTGTGGGCAAATAATTTAACTTCTCTGTGTGCCCAGGCAATTCTCTAAGGAAGTAAATTGTGCAAAAAGAGCTAAACTGCATTGGTAGAAGGAAGTTTCCAAGAGCTCTTAGTACTAATGAGATCACAGGCCCAGTCCTTATCCTACTATAAGGAGGCCTGTCCCCTCTAAAAAACATCTCACAATGACATAATCTTTCACTTGGTATGATTTTAGGACCCCACCCTTCTTCCTCTTGGCTTGCAGATATCTATAATTTTTGTCTTAAGAACACAGAAAAATAGAATCTTAGAGGTGTAAAGAATGTAACGTTATTTATTCCAAAACCTGACTGATAGGAATCCTGTCTAGAGAATTTATGACAAATAAATTATCAAGAGTTCAGTAGTTAGTTGGAGGCTTCCCGTGCCTGATGGGAAGCTCACTACCCTCCAAAGCAGCCCTTTTACCCATTTGGATACATCAGATTGTTAGGAAATATTATCCTTTTGTAGGGCAGCACTCAAATCTAGGGAGGTTTTGTTGCTATTTACACATATGCATAATAAGGATAAGACTATCACCCAAGAAAGGGAGACTAGCAAAGAACAAAGTTTTATCTTTGTTCTTTTCTAGGTTCTCGGCAAGCCTCAGACCTCAGTGCTATATGACTTTCTGCCTTTGGTAAAGGGTGTCCACTGAAATAATTTGACAGTGTTGCAGGCTGATGATCAAAAATTGATTGCAATTTACAATCACAGCTCCCAGTTCTTCCCTCTGGGCACAAGCAAGACACATCTAATCCCTGTTTTCCAAGCCAACAATTCAAACTCTAGGGAAGAGCTGACATGTCTCTACTAAGTCTTTTCTTCTTCAGACTGAAGACACCCAGTTCCTTGAACTGACCCTGACACAGTATGGTGTCCAGTCTCCTAACTGCCTTCTTATGTATTGATGGTTATTTAATATCAATTTAATAACCTTAATAAGGACCAGGGCCTGAACTAATCAACCAGAAGAAAAGCCTGGACCTAAAAGCTTCTTTGTTCTCTGATCAACTCAGAGAAAAACTCTTCCTATGTCAAGAAAGCCAGATGGGACTGAATTTATGACCATTAAGAATGAGACCTTAATCTGAGGCACTAACTTGAGTAATGTAAGTTTTTCTTATCATAATATTTTTTGGACATATACTATGTTAAGGTATGTTAATGGTAAAGAAAACACTGATATCCTGAGTCATAATTTCGATTGACACTTTGACAACTCTCTTATTTTTATTGTATTTACCACCTATCCAATTAGGACAATTCCTTTCTCATACAATGATTAAACATACGGAGACCATAAATCTGAGGGAAAGAGACATCCTGGGATTGTCCTAAAATGTATAAAAGAACTTTGTCATTCTTGTATCAGGGAGTCAGAACTTAGGTTTTGACTCCTTGTATGTACAAGCTTGCTAGCTTTGTCCAGCATTAAGGGAATAAACAATATGGATTTGCATATCACCTAGCCTGTTTGCCTCCTTTAAGCAAACTTTCAGGTTGACAGTATAATGAGAACTGGACAAATATTCCAGTTATGTTCTGACCTAGGTGAGAATAACCACAGTACCACCTCCCTGGCTCCTAACATTAAGCTTCTTTTCTTTTAATATGGAAAAATTAAGCCCAGTTAAAATCCAATTACACCTGGTAGCAGAATATGTAGCTTTATCAGTCATTTATAGAGATAGTGAGCTGTAGTGGGAAGGGCACTGGACTTGGGGTCAGGAAAAATGGAATGGAATACAAAACACTCACTAGCTAGGCGACCTTGGACAAATCACAATTTCTCTGTACCTCAGTTGCATTATTTGGAAAATGAATGAGTTAGACTCAACCTCTAAGAATCTTTCCACCTCTATAATAACAATGGTATTAGAGGTAGCAGGATGGAAGAGATAGAGCACGTGGCCTAAGATCTGAGTTCAAATGTGTCCTCAGATACTTACAAGCTGCATGACCCTAGACAAATCACTTAACTCTATTTACCTCAGTGTCCTCATCTGTAAAATGAGCTGGAGAAGGAAATGGCAAATTATTCCAGTATCTCTACCAAGAAAAGACCAAATGTAGTCATGAAGAGTCTGACATGACTGAAATGACTGAAGAATGACAACAATTATTATTAATAATTATGTCAGCACTTACATAATGCTTTAAGGTTAGGAAAATGCTTTACATATGTTAGTCATTAGTTTTCTCATCTATAAAATCAGAATAACAAATATAACAGTTCTAGATCTGTTATTCTACTTATATCTGAGAGTAGATGAGTTCATAGAATTCTTTCCTAAACTGAGATGGAAAGGAGGGAAGTGAAGAGCCACCACCAAACTGGAGAAAGGACTGGGAAAAAAACCCAAAAAAACAAATAAAAAACAAAGTGTGGAGAGATAGTCAAATTTTTCATACCTCATAATTTTGCCTAACAGAAGCTCTGACATAGGGAAGAAGAAGCCACTTTGAGATCCTGAAGAAATAAAAGTAATCTGAACCATCACAGACTTCAAGTTTGTAAATTGCCATTATTGAGAATGAGCCAAATAAACCCATCAATCTACAAAAATTATCTCTGACCTTCTTTTGTCCTTGAAGCACACTTATAATTTAATATATATGTATACATGTGTATCTGTATATATTATATAATGCATACGTATATGTATATGTTATTCTGGGACCCCAAAGGAAAAAAAAATCTTGATTTGTTCCTCTTATACTGACTATATTACCTGAAATGTTAAATAAAAAATAGAGAACTGAGCAGAAAGGGGAGAAACAGCCTAGACCATTTGCCAAAGGGTTTCTCCTAAATTAGAAAGGCCTAGGTTCAATCCTAACTCTGACATCTTCTTTGTGACGATGGGAGAGTCACTTAACTGGTAAGTGCCCCCAAACAACTCTCCACCTAGGACCTTAAGTTACAACAAAGTTGCTGGGAAGGAATTTTCATTTCAGAAGTTCCCTATATTTGGAATATTAGTTTCAAACTTAAAAAAATAAATAACTAAAAGAAACACACACAGCGTGTAGATTAAGATGTTAAAATAGTGCATCCAGAAATAAAAAGCCTTCGATCAGGCCTCCTAGAGCTCCCTAAACCAAATTTACCCTTTTCTGCTCTTAAGAGAGTTCCCACTGTCCACACCTACAATGAAATGAGTCAAGTCATGCTTCAGGCAGGCATGTGCCCAAGCCCAGTGAAGAATTATTAACTGCTATATACCTATAATAATCAACATGTATTTCTTAGGTATCTCTTCTGTTCTTTCCCCTGTGATACACACACATACACACATACACACACACACACATACACACACACACACACACACACATACACACACACACACACACATACATTTAAGGATAAAATGTTCCTTCCCCTAAGTAGCTTATAGTAAATCTAATTGGAGGAAATAACAGTAATATGTAAAAGTAATTAAAAACAATATAATAGCGGCACTGTGTAGTGAAGACTAGGGGTAGAGAGAAGGGAGAGATCAGTGGGGTATAAATTAGTAAGGAACATTTCATGAAATAGTTCAGGCATATGTTAAGTACTTAAGGATGGGAGGATTAGCTTACATAGTGGTGGAATGCAGGCCAGGGAAAGAAAGGGAAGGAATTTGAGGCTGGGGATGCAAGATCTCCACTGACTTCTTATCATCAGAAACCAAAGGAAAGAGGTTCTGAAGTATAACCAAGTATATCTTTTTCCTTTGCAATTGGATTGGAGGGTTACCATCTGAGAAAGGACAATTCAATGCACTATGAGAGCAAGAAAAGAGGCCTCTAATCTGTTTCTTTATTCCATGGGTCTCTGTAGCAGCAGCTACACTGGCATACCCAGGATGGCTGCTAGCATGGGTTCTTAGATCTACTTTACTAGGAAAGATAGCTGTTTAAGGGTTCAACAATCTTTTTTTAATTACATTCCCTAGTTCAGGGAGAAAGTCAGCACCCTGACCTTCAGAGAAAACCAAGAAAATACAAAAAAAATATAAGCAGAGAAAGACCAACAGAAAGGACTTCCAACTGTCTGAGAAATTAGCACAGATCAATAAACAGAGCCAACTGTCTGACCAAGGCAATACATACATAGTTACCAGAGAGAGAAGCACCAACATCTCGGTTTTTCAAAGTGGGGGACTCCTTAACAGCTACCCATAGTCTCATCTGGTCAAATCACAAGAGCACTCTTCCAATGAGTGAACTCCAAAACAAAATATAACCTCAGAGTATATTTAACCTTTTTAGAGTCAGAGGGTATCACAATCCTCATGACTCAGTGCCCGATTAGAAATTAACAAAAGGTGTGAAAGACTTGGACAAGCAAATTTCCCCTAAGGAAGCTGCCCTTAATGGGCTCCATCTGAGACCTATTAATGGGGTGGGGAAGATCTTAAATCGCATTAACATTACAGTCTCCAAACTTGTTCTTTTTTTTTTTTTTAATTGGCTCTGTGATTTCATAGGATCACAGAAGTGGCCTTACAGGTCATTAAATCCAACCTCCTAATTTTACAGATAAGGAAATTGCGGCCCAGCAATGTTAACTGACTTGACCAGCATCATACAACTAGTCAGTTTCTGTGGTCAGATTTTAATTCCAATCTACTTGATTCCAAGTCCAGTGCCCTATGCACAACAGCACAATTTGATAAGTGTAGGGAACTCCTTGTGAGAAATTTCCTCTGCTAATGGAGAAAAATACTTTTTCTGCAACTTATAGTCTTAAGTGGGTTGTCTGGAAAACTTAGAGGTTAGGGTACTTGTAGGGTGATGTGGCCAGGATGTGTCAGAGGTAGGATTTGAATCTTGGTCTTTAGAGTCCTTGCTGTCTATCAACTAAGCAAGGTTATTTCTATAGGACACATTAATCAATATGTACAGATACCTATCATGTGCCATCACAAGTGCAGTGTGTTTATTTTGTGAAAACTTGATACATGAGAATTCAGATTTACACCAAAAGAACACTGACTTCATGAAAATATTTTCACTATTAAAAAGATGCCTTTAAATAAAATGCCTCCCTTTTTGTTTAAAACATAATTGGATTTATAAAACATGTAACTTTTCTGCTCACTTCTAGCATAAAGTAAAGTAAATATACTACAGAGATCCTAAAAAAAATCATCCACTGCCCTGTAGGTGTTAGCATGCCAAGCATTTTATTTCAGAAAGAAGCAAACATTTCAGAACTGGTATAAGGAATGAGTAGCAAAACAATTTAAATATACATTTTCCCCCCATCAACTAGATTCATGATTCTATTCAATCAAGACCATAACTCAATACATTTGAGGGCTTAATCTTACTATATAAGATCTTTCTGAGACCACAACAGTGGAAGAGAGAAGCTATATATTCTCTCTTTCCAAAACTCCTATGTTTCAACTATTTAACCCAAGCTGCCCAAGAATTTTTATTAAAAATATTGACCCCCTGAAGATTTTGAAATATTTTCCCAGTTTCTAAAATTACTTTTAATGCTTATTAAGCATTAAAACCAAAGGACAGTGGATCATGGCACTATGACCAGAGTTGACATTAAAACAAACAAGAAAACAAGAAAAAAATGTCACCATTCAAGTAACATTTCACTCCATGGATTGTAAGAGAAAAAATAACAAACTTTGCCTTTCTGCTAGAGCAGCAGTTCTCAACCTGTGGGTTATGTTCAATTTGTAATAATGAAAATACATCCTGCATATCAGATATTTACATTACAATTCATAACAATAGCAAAATTACAGTTATGAAGTAGCAATGAAAATAATTTTATGGTTGGGGGTCACCACAACATGAGGAACTGTATTAAAAGGTCGGGCATTAGGAAGGTTGAGAACCGCTGTGAGGGTCCAAAGAAGGTAGTCAGGGCACAGGCGCTTTCAAGCTTATCTTACCTCTCCCTGGAATATACTGTATGATTCACTGTCCTGTTTCTGTCTCTATCTCTGTCTCTGTCTGTCTGTCTCTGTCTCTCTCTTTTAACACCCCTCCTGCCACCCTATATATGCTGAGATTGTAGTGATCTCTGTATTTTTTGAACTAACATATACTGTGCTGATAAAACAGATGCAGTATCCTAGTCTATGGTTATCTATCACTAGGGTGACATTGCTATTCTCTGCCAAATCTCACAATATAGTCACTTTTTTTAAAGAAAAAAAATTGGAAACTTGCCACCAACACAAATACCTGAACCCTCACACTACTGCATGATTCATACTATACCCTGCATGGATAACATGACCAAAGAGAGCAAAGAAAAATAAAAAGGCACCATCAACAAGGAATAAGTTGATGGACATGGGCCAAATCACTACGATGTCTATTTGCAGACACAAATTGGATGAGTGGCAAATGAATATATTTTAGCAAAAAATTTTAAAATCCATGAAAAAAACTGGTTAGCTGAATATTTTCAACATTAAAAGCAGTCTTTCATAACTCAAAATTGACCGTATCTTCTATTTTTATTACACTGAGTAAACAATCTGAAGTTCCTTAATTTGTATCCAAAGAAAGGAACCACCCAACACTCAAGGCTATTGTCATTTTTCAGCTCAGTTCAGTTCTGTCCAGCTCCTGCTCTGCAGAGATAGAGTCACCATCACAGAAAAAACAATTTCAGCCTCTGGGGTATATAGTCTCAAATTGATTTACATTTCATTCACTACAGCAACAGCGCACCAAGATACGGTACTATATTCTGGCAGGGGAAGGGCTGACAAGCTGTCTTTAATGAGTCAGACTTCACAGTTGGTTGTCAAGGTTCCCTGTCCATACCCTCAGCCTGGGCTGGGCTGGCATTTCTTCAAAGGGGTTAGATGCACTTGAGTAAACAGAACTAGCTGTTCACATTAGAAATAATTATGAAAACAATTAAATAATAATAATGATAATAATCATTGCTACATGATCTGCTCAATTCAGTTGATCCCTCTGATGCTTCCAAATCTACATAGCCTCCTGAAAATAATCCAATAGGCCATGGGGATTTTGTAGACTGTCAAAATGAACTACAGGCATATCCATCAGTATGGGGAAAAATTGAACTGAGAATAAGTATTGCAATGGAGGAGATGTTTATGTGGTTTTAGCAAACCCTCAAAGCTGTTAAATATTATTCTTCTTATGTTTTCTTCTCCATTCATCTTTAGTGGCACGCTCCATATTTCAATGGTTTGTGACTAAGATTTAAGATCTCAATATGGCCTAGAAGAGCAATGCTGACATTAGTAACTTTTGTATAGCACTTTAAGATTTTCCAAGTGTTTTTCATGCATTACCTAGTTGATCCTCATTACAACCCTTTTAGAAGGAGGTGATATTATCTTCATTTTACAGAATAGGAAACTGAGTTTGAAAGAGGCCAAGTGATTTGATCAGGGTCACATCTCACAGTAGTTGTAGTAGTAGTAGTAGTAGTAGTAGTGGTGGTAGCAGTAGGAGGAAGAGGAGGAGTAGGAGGAGCAGGAGTAAGAGTAGGAGTAGAAGTAGAAGAAGTAGCAACAGCACCAGCAATAGTAAGAATTATTATCATTTACATAGCATTTTAAGGTTTAAAGTTTGAAGTCCATTACATATATCATCTCATTTAAACTTCACAACAACCCTATTAGGTAGGTGCTATTATGATCCCCATTTTATGAGAGAGGAAACTGAGGCTCAGAGAGGTTGCATGATTTGCCCAAGGTAAGAAAAACAATAAGTGTCTAGGACCAGATTCAAATTCATGTCTTCCTGAATTCAAGTCCAGTGTTTCATCCACTGTACTGTCTAGCTGCCTTTAACAAGTGTCTGTGGCAGAATTTGAATGCAGGTCTCTTTGCCTGGTCAAGTACTCCATTCACTGGGCCAACTACTTAACTAAACATGACTAAGAACCTGTTGTAATTATGCCATCTGACTTTTTATTCAAGGTCAAGTCTTCACAACCCAAATAAATACAATATTAATTTAATATAATACAAAGAAAAGTAATACAACTTAATAAAAATTTTTGCTTGCAACTGAGTAGGGCACAGAATAGCTACCAACTAGAAAATTACATGGTGTGATTTAGTTATAAAACAAAATGCTACATAAGACCTGAGGAAGGTCAGCACCAAACTGAAAGTTCACGAAGGCCCCCTGGAACTGGTGTCATAGAAACTCAGCTTTAAAAGATGAATAAGAATTTAACAGGCGAAGAAACCGTACTCTGGGCAAAGGGAACAGATGGAAATGTGCGCATGTGATGGAATGAAGTTCTGTCAGCAGCAAGTCACTGAGGTCATCTCACTCATTTATATAAATCTGAATTCGTCATTTTTGCTCAAAATTTGTCTCATCTCCTAACCTCTCTTTTTTTAAAAAAAATTTAAAATAACATTTTGTTTTCTCAGTTCCAGGGGCAACTAGGTGGAGCAGTGGATAAGAGTACTGGGCCTGATGAAATCAAATATGGTTCAGATACTTACTACTTGTGTGACCCTGGGCAAATCACGTAATAATTTGCCTCAGTTTCCGCATATATAAAATGATCTTGAGAAGGAAATAACAAACCACTCCAGTATCTTTGCCAAGAAAACTTCAAATGGGCTCACAGAGAGTCAGTCATGACTGAAATGATTGAACAACAACCTCCCAAGTCATCCATACTGAAAAAAGACTCAGAGCCATCCTTGACCCTTCTTTTTCCCTTCTAAACAGTTGCAGAACTCTATGTAAAATTCTTTTTTACTACTTCTTCCATTTTCTTCAATGATATGGACACTATCTTACTCCAAGCATTCATAGCCTCTCATTTTGAATATTAAAATACCATCTTAATTGGTTTTACTGCCTTAAGCCCTCCTTTGTCCAATTCAATCTTTCCACAATTGCCAAAAAAAAAAAGTTTCATAACACACAGTTCTGGTAGAGCAGTGGCTTTCAACCTTCCTAATGCCACAACTCTTTAATACTTGTGTGTGGGTGTATCTGCATGTGAGCAGACCCGCTTGGAGACTGATAGAGGAGCAGTGTCTCAGTTCCTAAGACCATCAGAAATATGTATTTTCTGATGGTCTTAGGTGACCCCTGTGACCCCTGTGAAAGGGTCGTTCAACCCCCAAAGGGGTTGCGACCCACAAGTTGAGAATCACTGTGATAGAGAAAAAAAAAAACAACTTTCCTTGTATTTCTGTTGCCCATAGGATCATAGATTTGGAGTTGTAAAGCAGCTTAAAGGTAATCTAATCCAACCACTCCATTTTATAGCTATGAAAATTGAGGCCAAGGGAGGTTGTCTCATGAAGAGTTCATATTCCCTACTTAAAAAAATATACTGGCATTGAAGACTCTCCACAATCCAGTTCCAGCCTGCTTTCTCAATCTTATTTCACATAATTAATCTTCATGGAGGCAGAATCATATTGCAAAAAGAAAAATGGCCTTAAATTTAAAGGATCTGGGTTCAAATCCTGCCTCTGATGCACAGTACTAATGTGACTTTGGGCAAGTCCCAATTTCCCAGGGCATCGGTTTCCTTAATTGTTAAAATGAGAGGATTAAACTAGATGGCCTCTGTCCAACGTCTCTTCTTGCTCTAGATCCATGATACTAGGCACGTCTCTGATTTTATCCTGTTATTTCCCACCTCCGTGAAGTTTCCATTTCCCACATTTAGAATGAATCATTCCATTTCTGTCTATTGAAATTCTTCTTTTCCATGAAACATTCTCTGGTCTAGATAGAAAGCTAGAAGTTATCACTATATGCAAAGTCTTTGTTCCTCTATGTCAGACCTCTCTGGTGGTACAGTGCATAGAGTACTGGATCTTGAGTCAGGAAGACCTGAGTTCAAATCCAGCTTCAGGCACTTCTGTGTGACCCTGGAAAGTCACTTAACCCATTTGCCTCAGTTTCCTCATATTAAAAAAAACAGATAATAATAGCACTTTACCTCCCAGGGTTGTTGTAAGGATCAAATGAATGTTAATTAAAAAGCTTTTAGCACATTGCCTGGCACACAGTAAGTTTTATATAAATGTTATCTAGTATTATATAGTATAATATATAATAATTAATGCTGATAATTAATATTATTAATTAATTATAATACAACATAGAATGTATGATTTTTTAAACATGTTTTATCAGTCTACCGACTTTAAACTCCAAGAAGGCAGGGTCTGTGTCATTTTCCATCTTTATATATTTATATCACCAGTACCAAGTATATTTTAATAGCATACATTTTAAAAATATTTACTAAATTGTATAAAGTTCTTCCTGGAAAATTGTTAGCACACGCACAAAAATCAGCATGAAGTAAATTTTTTAAAAATACAGTATCTTCTCTTTAAATATTTCTATATTTATTCCTGAAAAAACTGGTCTTTTCTATGTGCAACAAGTATTCCTCTTGTGAGTAGTGGGAGTTAGATTTATGAACAGAATTCTTGCAACTGGGAGAGAAGGTGGTTGTGATTAAGAAAAGACAGAAGACGTATGTGGTGAGCTTGTGTGCCATTCTAGATAATATGGGATATAGGAGAGCTGAAAGATAAGACCATAGAGGAAAAAAGAATCTCTAATGGCTACATGAAGCTACTCACCTGGACTAGGAAAGTCCAGTAAAAATATGGCTTTTAACAGCTGATTATCTCCTCTCTCCACGTTTTACCAATTCTCTCCACCTACATATTGTTACCTTCAAATGCTCAACCATTTCATAAGTACAGAGCAGCACATCCCTAGAGTACCAGCTCTAACATTGCAGAGTTTATGAGTAAATGCTTGAAACTCAGCAGAATGTGTACAAAATAATTAGTGGTGGTACTTTCTGTTAAAACACAGACACACTCACAAAATGAAAAAAGTATATGTGTGTATATATGTATATGTGCTGAGTTTATCAAATGGAGTATTTTAAAAGATCATTTTTCCTTATACAGCACATTTTAAGTGTTGTTCTGGCTTCTTTTTCAGATGCATCAGTAGTAAGATTACAGTTTAAGGATGAGGGAAAAGGAAATGTGAATAGTTATCTGTCAGGGCCATCCACTGATCAATCATGCAGAATCAGAGCCAATCGGGTATGGAGGACAACTAGATTCTGCTTCCTACTGCAGTTTAGTTAAATGTCTTTGTCAGAAAGCCAACTGAATAAATTCAATAAACATTTATTAATACCTATATTCTAGAAATTGTCCTGGGTGTTGAGAATAAAGAGACAAAAATTTAAACAGTCCCTCACATTCTACTGAGAACAATAAAGTATATACAGGTAAGTCTATACCCAATATATGTAGCATAGGCTCCAGTGCCAGGGCAAAGGAATCCAGTAGAGCTCACCATTGTATGATCCCTTGCCTTCAATCTTTGATGTTGGTTTTTGGGCTCACCAAACACTATTGGAGTCTAGGGGAATAAAAATTCAACTTATATATCTCCCCCTTTGCTTTTACTTCTCGTACTTATGAGCTTAGTCTAGCTTAGACTGCGGTTCCAAGTAGCACAACCACATTTCAGAGTTCTAGAGGAGAGCCTAGTGCTTTGGCACTGCCCTATCTAGTGCCTGCCTCTTCAAGAGGTGCAGGAAGTTTCTATCATATGACTGCACAGATCCCAATTTTTACTGTCAAATAACATACACACAAGCCAGTATTATTTATTTATAGTTCTATTTTATAAGAATACTACAATAAATAGTGGCAAAGGAATGGACTGAAATCTCTAAGGAAAGAGAGGATGTGATGCACACTAACTGGGTCTGCCCAGGATTGGAACCAGGGCTTTCCACTGTTAATTCCTTCCACTCATGGGGAATAAGTGAAGTAAAAACCCCAGAGGAGTGTTACAATTAAAGCTAGCTGCCTTCCGTGACTCAGGAGGAGGAATTTGCCTTTGGCCCAGCACGGGTCCTTTCACCCAAAACTGGTTTATAAGGTTCAGTGGTTATTAGTCAGAGCCATTCTTAGACTGCGTCAGCTTCATTATTAATGATGTGACTACCACTGAGTTAGATCAATCACTTTTTTCAGTGTCTTTGAGGAGTAATGCAGGACAGTAATGCATGTTTCTCTAATGCTTAAGTGCTTGATTCCACAAAGTTCATGTGTCTTCAAGACTGAAAACATGAAATAGTTGTGGCTTCTTCCTCCTTTTCCTGGCTTTTCTCTTTCAAATCCTCTAACTATATAGCACATGACCCCAGTGGTCAAATGATTCCTAGGAAAGCATATGAATTTCTCTAGTCATAGTAATGCAAGACCAGATCCCAGTTCAGGGTTACATTCATATTAATTAGTTTTGGGGGAGTGAAATAAGTAACTAACAACTGGGAGAACAGAGAGGGGATGTGTAGAAGGCTATATTTAAACCAAACCTTTAATGGTTCTAGGAATTCCAACAAACAGAAGTAAGGAAAAGGCACAGAGGTAAGAAGGATATATCATATACAACTCTTAAATAAGTGGAAAGATAAGCTTATACCATATTGTAAAGGGATTTAAATGTCAGAGAGGAATTTGTGTTTTATCCTACAGACAATAGGAAACTGCTAAAACCTTTCAGTCAAGGGGATGGAGTCAAACCTGTTCTTTAGAAATACCAATTTGGCAGACTAGATGATGGATTGGGAGGAGGTTAGAGGCAAGGAGATCAGATGGGAGGTTGTAGCAATAGTGAAAGGGGGAAAGAAATACAGTCATGAACAAGGGAATTAGCTGTGTGATTAGAGACAAAGTAATGGATATTAGAGATGCTATAGAGCTAGAATCAACAAGACTTGGCAACCGATTAGATTTAGGGAACAAAAAGAAGGAAGGGTAGAGGATGATTCCGGTTGTGAACTAGGGAGATTAGAAGTATGGTGGTGTCACTGGAAAAAATAGGGAAGGGAAGAAGAGGGGTGGGTTTGGGGAAAAACAATTAGTTTTATTTTTGACTTTTTGAAATTGAAATTCCTATAGGGCATGCTGGTGATAATGTCTAAGAGGCAGGTGCTGATATAAGACTGGAGCTTAGGAAATTGTCCCAGTTCATTCATTTTGAAAACAAGTTGTTTTTTTTTTCCTCTTCCCATTTCCATCATATAGAAAAGAGGTTCTCAAACCTTTTAATCTCAGGACTCCTTTTCATTCTTAAAAATTATTGAGAATTGAGGTGGCTAGTTGGCACAGTGAATAGAGCACCAGCCTTGGAGTCAGGAGGATCTGAGTTCAAATGTGACCTCAGATACTTAACACTTACTAGCTGTGTGACCTTGGGTAAGTCACTTAACCCCAATTGCCCTGCCCTCCCCCCTCCAAAAATAGTAAAAAAAAAAAATTATTGAGGATTCAACAGGAGCTTTTGTGTGGGGGAGTTATATCTATTAATATTCATTGTATTAAAAATTAAAATATCTTACCACTATTATGAAAATAATTTTAACTTTATGAACCCCATGGAAAGGTCATGGGAACCATGAGGAGCCCCAGATGACACTTTAAGAATGGTAAATGTGGAATTATACTATTGGGACTCATTAACTATTGTTGATTAGCTGTCTTTTCTAAAAGCTTTTCCAAAGAAACTAAGATGACACCAAAAGTCTTTTTGTTTTTTTCCTATGCTAAAGTATCAACATGGAATCAAATACAAAATAAGACAAGTATGGTAAGAGCTAAGGTACTATAGAAAGATCAGTGGATTTGGATACCACCTCTGAAACTTAAATATTTTGGGCCAGCCATTTAACATCTGTTGACTTCAGTTAGCTCATCTGTAGAATAAAAGAGCTAGTCTATATGACATCTGAATTCTCTTCTATCTCTAAAACTATGATATTATGGAAAGCCAACAGTGATTATTACTTTGGAAAAAAGAAATAGAATATGGTGGTTTTGTAACTAATAAAGATGACCTTCAGTTAAAGTTTCTTACATTATCATCTTGAGTGAAATTTATGGTCTAATAAAGGAGAAAATATATTTTATCAGATGGTCTGAACAGATGGCAGGTTTGACATAGCCATTTAAAAAACTGCATAAAGAAAAAAAATGTCTAGCTCTTGACAAAACTGGGAAGTAAGCACAGTTTATCCTTTTTATCTTTTCTCTTTCAGAAGAATCTCTGAAATTTCTCATTTCTTAGTGAAACTCTCTTTTGTCTCAGTAACTATGTCAACCTATAGCTAAAACTTAATCCCCTTTAAAGTGATGGCTAAAAACATTTTAACATATATCTGTTTTAAAGTAACTGAATTTTAATATAGGATTAAAAAACTAAAGGCCTCAACACATCTCTTCACCAGTCCATACTCAGTTATATACAGCATGCAGAATACCCTAAGCTTGGTTTAAAGCCCAGTTTACATTGATATTTCACATAATAGTGGAAGAGGTCGACTTTTCATATTATCTGTCAAAACATACCACGTAGGTGTTGACTTGTAAGCCTTAACTTATTGATTCTACCTCATCATATGATATTGATTCTAGCCTCCCTCATATATACCCTCTTCTCTCCTGACACTGCCACAACCTTAGTCTAGGCCCTTCATCACCTCAAGTCTGAACTATTACAATAAATTTCTGGTTGGTCGCCCTGCACAAGTCTCTCTCCACACCAGTAAATCTTCCACTCAGCTGTCAAAATGATCTTCCTAAAACACAGCTCTGGCTATTTCACCCCATTATTCAATAAACTTCAGTGGCTCCCTTTTACCTTGAGGATCAATTATTAAATCTTCTTTTTGACTTGTAAAGCCCCTTATAACTGGCCTCTCTCCTACCTTTATAGTGTTCTTACACTGTAATCCCCACACCCACATACTGTATGATCTAGTGACACTGGTTTTCTGACTGTTACTACACAAAGACACTCTGTCTCTTGACTCTAGACATTTTCACTGGCTGTCCTCCTTGCCTGGAATGCTTACCCCCACTCCTCTGTGCCTCTTGAGTTTTCTGGTTTTCTTCCAAGTGCCACATAAAATTTGAACTTATGGAAGATCCCTTCTTCAATCTCCCTTAATGCTAGTGCTTTCCTTCTTTTGATTACTCCAAATATATCTTGTTTGCACATACTCATGTTGTCTCTCTCATTAGAACGTGAGCTCCTTGAGATCAGGTACTGTCTTTTGCCTATCTGTGTATCCCTGGTGTTGACTCTAGGGTCTGGCATACATACAGTAGGCACTTAACATATGCCTACTGATAACTTGATTTGACTTAACTTTTAAGTATAACCATGCATAAATGAATGGAGTCAAATTTTCCTATTATTTCTCATAGGCAGGTGTTGGTTTACTGATTCTACCCTCTCTACAACATCTCTCATGTACACACACTTCTCTCCTGTCACTGTCACCACTCTGTTGCAGGGCCCCTATAACCTCAAATCTGAACTATGACAAGAGCCTGCTGGTTGGTCTCCAGCCAACACAGCAGAGCTTTTACCAAACCATGTGTCTAGGAGAATACCACGTAGCATTTTTGACCACTCTCCAAATCCATATCCCCCAAATGAGCTGCAAATACCAAGAAATGCACAAAATGAACAGCTGTATATAATAGAAATTTAGTTTCATATACAATACTTCCCCCCCTGCTCTGCTGTGTATTCAGACACATTCATTTTATCTTGTGTTTGTCAAGTTTGTCAAGTTCAGAACAAGAAAAAAAAAACCATAAAATGTCAAGAAGAAAAGAATAGCTATGAGAGGGAGGAAGAAGAGGAGAAATAATAGGAAGATGAAGAATCAGGAATGGGCATCATCCTGAAATCTTTTCCTGGGACTACATGTGCCTGGTCTCTTGCTCCTACTATCCACAAATATTCATGGAGAAAACATGTATGCTGTCAAGTAGACACTATCTTTTAAAGAAAGGAGGAAGAAGAGAGAGAATAAAGGTAGTAGAGGACAGGAAGAAAAAAAGCCCAGAAAAACGTGTCATAATTGTACTTGAAATGCTTTTTGATATATAGAGAGTGCTTCGACTCTCAAGATTTTAGATATAAAATACACACCATAGGAAAGCCCATCAAATATATAATGAATACTTGGACATGTAATCTCAATTATTTTTAATGTGCTGGAAGGACAATATATGGTTCAGATACTTGGAAAGGAAGCATTGAACAAACTAGCGTCATCTTTATCTTTTTGCATATTTCACTTATAAATGAAATTCCTCTGATATATAGTCTGATATAAATGCTTGTTAGCTCTATTAGTTATCATACTAAGCTCTTTAAGAGTCTCTACTATGAATCAGTAACTTACTCAGTTGTCCCTCAGTAGCCTGAGAATATTAATGCATTCTCCAAAAGTGTCTTCACTTATTCTCCTGGGAATTACTTAAACATAGGGTTCTTTTGGTTGACAATAAATACTAAAAATCCCATTTTTACTACTATTAAAATTTCCTGTAAAGTTGTTTTCCACAAGTTATCTTCATGTCATTTTCATCTAAGAACTTACTTACCATTCATAAAATGAGCCTAACATGTCCATGAATACAGAAATTCAAATGTTTTTTTAAATAAAGTGGATAAATAATGTATTTTTTAAAAGAGCCATTTTATTTTAGCTGCCATAAGATGAGCTAATAAAGAAGCTCATCCTATAATATGCTTTTTGTAATTCCTTTATTGAATATACCACCCCCAACCTTTCTCCTTGGTTCTCCCTTTGGTTCTTTTAATAAATTGTACACGTAGCAGTAATGTAGTCTTTCAGTGGTCTCTCATTCTCCCTACATCGCAACTTCTTTTTGAGTTGTATGTATCCTTCAGAACATTGTTCATACCTCTCTAGCTCCCTACAAAAAATCAACTCATGTGCTACCTCCTACAGAAAGATGATTCTAATTCCTTAGTGTCTAGTATACATCATCCTGCCCAAAGTCCTTTGTTTTACTTTGTATTTTTCTATATCCAGTTTATTTCCCTCTCAACATAATGTAGCATCTTTGAAAGCAATAAATGTTTTCTTTTTGTCTTTGGCTCCCTAGCACTTAGAAGACAATAAATGTGACCTGAACTGGCTAAAACCTACCATGGTGTTGTTGAAAAAGATAGGCTTTTGAAGTAGCAAGCAACTGGGGATCATAGAAACAAAGCACTGTGCAATTTTCCAAATGTGGTTCAGTTAAATCTCTTCCTCAATTATGGGGCTGGCTCACGAAGCTACAGAGACTGATACCCTTCACTGTAGTCTTCCTTCAGTGCCTTTTTATCATGGGAAGGTGAAAGGAGGCTCGCAGAGGACATGCCAGCAAGTCATACAATTTGGTAGGTCCCACCAAACCAAGCATAGGCATGGTTACAGGACGTATTGCCTGTCATTCGAGGGCCAGATTAGTAAAATGCCAAATCTCATCAACAGGTTGGCCACAAGGTTAGCACAACACAGTCATAACAACTTTCAGACATCAATTAAATTGCAGAGAGGTTGCCAGCTGTGTCAAGCGAAAGAGTAACAATGAAATCACAGTTCCTTGAGCTATTTAAGTATGATTGCTGCACTAATTGTAGAGGGGAAACTAAGGCCAGAAAGATTATCCCAGACCTCTGCAAGAGCCTACAGAAGAAATTCTTCTTGAAGGAGCTTTTGATTATCTTTGTTGTACTTTGATTACAAATTCACATATTTTAGAGTATTCTTAAAAGTAATTATCTCTTTTCTTTAAATTCTCAGTTACATAAATATAACTGTATTTAGTGGAGCCTGAACATTCTTTTTTAATTTCCTCTTCATTGTGAAATCATCTCTCTTTCTCTCTCTGTCTCTCTGTTTCTGTCTGTTTCTCTCTCTGTCTCTCTGTCTCTCTGTCTCTCTATCTCTCTGTCTCTCTCTCTCTCTCTCTCTCACACACACACACACACACACACACACACACACACACACTAAGCCCAAGGTTTATCATTTTGCCATTCCATTTTTAAAATCTAGCTTGGTTTTATCATTTTATAGTCTTTTGTATTCTGCTTTATTTGTTCCTCTTGTTATTTGTATTTATTTACTTCATCTATCTTTTGATTTCTACCTCTATCTAGACTATTTTGAGTCCATTCGCTTGTATTCTTCCATGCAAGGAACATATTTCACTTCTCATCTCTACTTAAAATCCATGGTTTCCTTTAAGACATAGTTCAACCATCACTTGTTGCAGGAGGTCTTTCCTAAAATCTCCAGCATCTAATTCCTTTCCCCTCAAATCTAAGATCTAAAAGCCTATTTGGCATTCAAAGCCCTTCATAATGCAGCCCCTACTTTTCCATTCTTACTCTTTGCTGTTCTTTAAACAAGACACTACACCTATGATCATTTTCACTGGCTGTCCACAAGGTCCCCATCCCTAGCATTCTCTTCCTCCTTCCTTCCCCTGGCTTCCTTCAAGTACCAGCTAAAATCCTTCTACAGGAAGCCTCTCCTGATCCCCCTTAATATTAATGCCTTCCTTCCATTGATTATTTACAATTTATCATGTAAATGATTTGCTTGTATAACAGTATTTGTGTTTTGTCTCTCCCGTTAGACTGTGAGCTCCATGATACCAGAGACTGCCTCTTACCTTTCTTTGTATCCTTAGTGCTTAGCACAGGGCCTGGCACAGAGTAATCACTTAATAAATACTTATTGGCTGACCCACAACATTACCTCATATCTGATTTGGCTGTGCTTTGTAGATGTCTATATCAGTGAAGGTTGCTTTCTCTGTCTGATTATGAACTCCCTTGAAGGAGTATACATTTGACTTTACAAGCCCCTGCCCTGCATTAAGCACAGTCCCTGGTATGTACTAGCTTCTTAATAAGGGTTTGGTGAATGACTGATTGTTCGTTTGACTCCAAGTCAAAATCTCTATTCACCTCTGGTTTCCTTTGCCTGAATAACTCAAATGTCTCTTTTTATTGAAAAACCATCTCTAATTTTGGAGATTAGGCTCGATTTTGCATACTATATCATCTGAGACTTTTTCCTTTGTAACATCCTATTCTAATACCATCTTTGATTTTTCAAAGATTCAGAGTCATCCCAGACTATTCAAATGGACTTTCCTTCATATTTACAGGCTATTTGTCTGGCTGCCTGCTCTGTGTGGGAAAATAGGTTTCTGGCTCCTTTCTCTGAGGCATACAAGTTCCTTCACCTTTATTTGGCTCTGAACTGCTGTTTTGTCCCGTCCCCCTCACAGCTGCAGCCCTTTCTCTTGCATGTACAGGATCAATGTTTTCTGCCTCTTCTGGTGTGTATGGGGTTTATAATGAGTCACTTACAGGAGAGGACTTGGGGGAGAGACTTTTAGAGCCAAGCTGGAAATACAAAGGATATGCTTAGAATGAATGAGGTCTGTGAAGAAGGAGGACTTTTAGGTCCTTTTCTCCCTGGACTAAATATTATTTCAGGAGGTTTTCTGCTGCATGGGGGTATTTCTTCTTTTTTTTATTTTCATGATTTTAGTGATTATATATTTGGTGATGTGTGTGTTGTATATGTGTATGTTTTTTGTGTGTGCAGGTTTAAGTGTGTGTGAGAGAGGAAAGAGAGAAAGGAGAAAAGTAGTATGAAAGAGGGAGGGATGGGGGAGAAAGAGAGAGGAGGAGAGAGAGAGAAAGAGAGAGAGAGAGACAGAGAGAGAGAGAGAGAGAGAGAGAGAGAGAGAGACAGAGAAAGAGAGAGAGAGAGAGAGAGAGACAGAGAGAGAGAAAGAGAGAGAGAGAGCAGATTGTTGAGAATAGGATAGTTGTGATGAAATCACCTATTTTGCGATCTTGATGAACATGTAGCCTCAACAAGCTCACATCTTTTATAAAATCTTAAAGGTCTTTATCTGCCAAGTTCCTAATTAGGGAAAAAGCATGAATGAACAAAGTCAAAGAGTCCGGGTTTATTTGAAAACTGGATAATAGTCAAATATGGGTTGATACACAAGCCAAATTAAAGGGAGTAAGGGGAAAAATATAGGAATGTAGATTGTGAGTCAAATCATGAGGACCCTGAAATGAAAAAAAAACAAGTTTGGGCTTTATCTTATAGGTAATGATAAGCCGCTGAAGATTGCTGAGGGGATACAAGGCTAACATCATTTTAAAAAGTGCTTTGGGAAGGTCAATATATTAAAAGCATGTAGGATGAAATAGTAATAATATAGGTATGAGGTATAGAGAACTTGAACCAGAATGGGGATAATGAGAATGGTGGATGCTAGAAATAGTGAAAGAACTGGCAGAATTAGTGATAGGCTGGACATGAGGGATGAAGGAAAAAGAAAATATGATGCCAAAATTTTCAGCTGCAGAGAATGGGAAGATGGTAGCATCATGAACAAAAATAAGGAAGTCAGGAATAAAAGTAAGTTTTGGAGAAAAAAAACCAAAACAATGGGTCATTTCTGTATGTGCTGAATATACGGGTGTCAAGCTCGACATCCAGGCGGAGATGTCTAGCAGACATTTGGAAATGTGGATTTGGAACTCCTCAGAGTAATTTTGCTGCTGTTAAATCAAAGCAGACATAAAGGAAGAAAGAGAATTATGGGGACAAAACATTTTTCTCAAACTACGGACTGGGAAACGTATAAGTAAATGCAAACTGCTGTAGAGAAATGTGCAATCTATACCAAATGACAAAGTTGGATTTATAAGACCTGGTACTGCTTTAAAAAAAATTAGATAATTCCCTAATTAATGCATTAGTTCTAAAAGGTCAACCTACTTTTCAGGGAGTGGGGAAGAAGTAAAAAATAGTGATAATAAATTATTTCTATTTATTTTGCCCTTGATTTTACATAAACGAATAAAAATAATTAAACTATAACACTGTGTTACCTTCTGAAAGGAAGACTATTACTCCATTTTATAAGACCTTAAATGTGTCATTAATATTTTCCTATCAAAGCTGGGCTTCACAATATTAAACCATCCCCACAAAAAGTGAAAAAATATTCTAGACATTTGGACATTAACTTTCAACTCTGTCCAATATCTAGGTAATCTGAAAATAAAAATCATTTAAAAAAATTTTTTGATCCATGTATTTGACATATTTTAGTCCAAGTCTAGTCTTTCCTTTCTTCAGCCCATGCTACAATTTTCCCACAGAGATTTACTTCCTTCGCTCACAGGAGTGTTATGAAAAAAGCATTTTGTACTACTTAAAGCTTTGGAAAAAAAACTGAGTTGTTATTTGATATGGAGCAGTAAATAGAAAGCTAGTCTAGAAGTCAAAATAATCTGGATTCAGGTTCTGATCCTGACATATATTGGCTACGTGGCAAATCACTTAAACTTTCAGTGATCGTGGAAATAAAATTGTGTAATGCTTTCAGAAATGTAATGGTAGAATGCATTCCTTCATTGTCAGCTCCTTAACGCTAATAAAATCATAAATCTCCATCCTCAACTTCAAAATAAATGTAATATGATGTGATACAACAGAATATATAATTCCTAAAGTAGGGGGCAGCTAGATGGCACAGTAAATAGAGCACCAGCCCTGGAGTCAGGAGGACCTGAGTTCAAATTCAGCCTCAGACACTTAACACAAAACTAGCCCTATGACCTTGGGCAAGTTGCTTACCCCCGATTTCCCTGCAAAAACAAAAACAAAACAAAACAAAACCCAACAAAATAATTCTTAAAGTATCTGATACAAGTTGTAAATAGTAGTCTGAGAACAGGAGTTTTTGAAATAAATAATAATTATTCAAAATGTAATGCATCAGTGAAGGCAGAGGTTACTATTTTAGAGTGTCACCTATTTATTAATACAAACACTGATAAAGCTTAACTAGGTGGCACAATATATGGAGCACAGGACTGGAGTCAGGAACACATGAGTTAAAATTTGGCTTTAGATACTTCCTAGCTATGTGACCCTGGACAAGTCACTTAACCTCTGTTTTCCTTAGCTTCTTCAGCTATAAAATGGAGATAATAATAGCATCTACCTCTCTGGGTTGTTGTGAAGGTCAAATGAGATAATAGACGTAAAAGTGCTTTGTAAACCTTAAAGTGTTATATAATGCTGGCTGTTATTATTGCCTCTTATCTTACTTGTATTTCTTATTTTACAGATATGTGTAAAGATTTATATAAAAGTTAGCAAAGTTGCACTAATAGTAAGAGGAGTACTAGTGGTAGCAGTAGTAGTAGTAATGTAGTAGTAAATTGTATAGTCACTAAACGGTGTGTTCTCCAAACTTGATCCAGCTTACTTGTAAATAAGATTATGTCATTTCCATTTTTCAATCTCTTGACACTGTTTGTATGTACTACCTCTACTACTATTGCCACCACCACTACCACCATTAATACTACTACTACTACCACTATTACCACCACTATCACTACTACTACCACTGCTGCTTCTACTACTACTACTACTACGACTACTACTGCTACTACTACTACTACTACTACTACTACTACTACTATTACTACTACTACTACTACTACTACTACTACTACTTTATTCTTCTTCCATCCCCATTTTCAAAATTCTAAGGGCATTTTAAACATCTTAAGGTATGAGAAAAATCATTAAAAACCAAATATTATTTCTCTTTTGTCACTTGAGGGATGAGAAGAGTTTTCCTTGAAGGCAGAGTCAAATTTCTACCCTTAAATTCTATGTTTTATATTATTACTGTAGCCGTTAGATTGGGCTTCCTAACTACTTGTTGTCCTAATATGTGGTAAAATGCAACAAACACTAATGAAAAACATGCTCACTACATTTGGTTTCATTCACTTATTTTAGTCACAGTATCATTAATTATATTAGCATGTCATCACAGCTATGGCAGAACTGAAGGCCTTAGGACCCATGACTATACAGGCAAAATAGAAGGTACAGTCAATTTTCTAGATTAATAAGGTAAACATACTCCTCTTGAATCTAAGGAATGGTTTTGTTTGGGTTTTATTCTGTTTTGCTGAGTTATCCAAACTGGCTGGCAACCTTGTTCAAATTCACCTGATCCCTGCCCACTGCTGCATTCCATTTCCATTCTGTGAATAAAGGTCATGTTCTATTTAGCTATGATCTACTTGACTATGATGGCTCATGTAATCCACCAGTGAAGCAACAGTGTAATTTGTACAGTGACGATAAGAAAATCATTTCCCAGGAAGATGTAGCATAAGAACAGGGTTATTGAAAGAGTCTTGAAACCACAATGTAAAAAATAAAAGACTGGGAATGACTCTAGGTTGGACGGTATTCCCATCCTCCATACGTTTCCAATAAAAAAGAAGTTCTAATTTTGGTACAAAAAAGTAGATGCGACTATCATCGAAACAGAGAATAGGACTTACTTCTGGAAGATTACTGCAAGAGAGACTGAGAAAAAGGCTTGGGGTTGTCATAAACTATAAATTGATCCCCTATTTAAAAGAGAAATTATAGCACTTACAGAAGGATTACTGAAAGTTCATTTAAAAAAAAAAAACCTCCCTTAGTCATGAAGTTCTAAAATCATGTTCTGATATTAAAAACATACTTTTTGTTCTGGGTAACAGAGTGAATAGTTTTGGTATATGACTTATAAGCCTTTTGACAATGTGCCTCAGTAAACTGTGTGATCTCCAAACTCCATCCAGCTTGCTTGTAAACAAGATTATGTCATTTCTATTTTTCACCCCCTTGGCACTGTTTGTAAGCAAAATTCCTGGCGAAACCACTAATTGGTAGCATATGCTAACATTTTCCAGTCCTGCAGAATGTAGCATACCAAGACACAGCGAGACTAATGCCAGAATTTTATCATGACACATTATTCAAGGTTGAAACCACTACCTTTTCCTGTATCAGCAGAAATTCTAAGAAATGTCAGCAGAGAACTCTGATTTTTAGAATTAGTCATAACTCAGCTGAATAAGAATCACATGAAAGCAAAACTTCTTCCTGATACATTGGCACTGATGTGTGGCAGATTTAAAATCTTTACTTATTTCAGTTGCCCAATGAAATTGGGCATCTATCACATGTTAGCCATTGTGGGAGGGAGAAAAAGATGAATAATGATGAGTCCTGTCTTTCAAGAAGTTTATATTCTAAAGTAGCACAAAGGTTAAGACAATTATGCATAACTATACTATAAAACAGAATGTAGTCTGTAAAGGACCTTCGAAGTTAAGCTAAAGTTTAAACATTATTTAGAAATTAATAGGGGGCCATAGAAGGTTTTCAGGAGAGGAGTGACATGATTATGTAATAATTAAAATATAAAATAATTTGACAATGATGAGGAGAAAAAATTGGAAGTGGAAAGAATGGAAGTGAGTACACAGATTAGGTAGCCAATATCTTCATAAAAGGCCAAAAAAGGGTTAATGATAATCGTGACTAGGAGTAACGAGAAAAGGAACTATATTCTTCCATATTCTGTGGGGTTGACTTATATAATTGCAACTGCAATGCATACCTTAGACTAGAGACACAATTAAGATATGTTTGGAGAGCTAGCAGCCATAATTTTAAAATCTGCTACCACATTTCAAATATTACCAAATTATTACTTCTTATAGTAATCACAATCAAGTAATTTAGAAGATGGTCTTTATTGGAGATCTGTATGATGCATGTAGGGACAGCCCTAAGGAAGTCTACCGAATTTAGAACAACTATTCAGTAAATTGTTGACTTTCTGAAAGGAAAAAGTTTGCTACTCTTGTCATCTATCTAGGACCTCCTGCTAAATTCATTGTATTCTACCCTCTAAGACCAGCAGTTCTCAACCTGTGAGTTATGTTCAATTTGTAACAATGAAAATACATCCTGCATATCAGATATTTACATTACGATTCATAACAGTAGCAAAATTACAGTTATAAAGTAGCAATGAAAATAATTTTATGGTGGGGGGGTCACCCCAACATGAGGAACTGTATTAAAGGGTCATGGCATTAGGAAGGTTGAGAACCACTGCTCTAAGACCCTTACAATGCTGCTATTAAATTCCAAACAATAGCTTGGTGTGAGCAGTACCAATGGGGATAAAAGCTAGGTTAGATTATTTTGTCTATGTGCTTTCAATTGGGGATACAGAAGAGATTCCAGTAGCCCTTGGGAGAACCACAGAATGAAATGTAGGGAAAAATCACAAGAATTTAGAAGAGGAAAAAGCTTAAGGAATATTCTTTAATAATGTACATTTCTAAAATTACTTTTGTAGATCTTTGCAAATATACTCAATTAAAGGAGCTATCTATATGTTGTGACAAAATTCCACAGCAAAAGGTGATTATAGTACTAGGAGAGTCAGAAATGCACATTGTACAGATAGGGCAATCTTGTTAGATGGGAGCAGCATAATTTTTAATAGAATCAGTTTCTTTTTTACCTCTCTCCTAACTTTACAATTGTCTCACTTCGAATTTAAATTCTGAGAAACTGATATTTATTGATTCCTTTCTATAAACTAGTTCTATATAATTCTAATATTTCTAATATTATTGTAATAATTTTAATAATTCTAATGATATTCTAATAATTTAAATAATTCTATAAGCTAGTTCTATATAATTCTAATTATCCAGGTAATTTAAACCAAGTAGAGAAAATAAGAAGAAAGATTCTTGGATTTGTAGATCCAGAACCATGGTCCAATGTCTAACTCGGCTAAGTCCCTATATAACCTGGGGCAAGTCACTGAACATCTCTGTGCCTCTATTTCCTCATTTGTAAAAAGTGAAAGGGTTAGAATCAACTACTATGTTGTTTCCCGATCTAAGGAGAAGTGTCAAAGATAAGGATGAATTAACAAAATTTTGTGGATGTACATTTCTAGGAATGTCCTTTCAATATCTCATCTCAGTGACCTGTTTCAATCTGTATAAAAGTACCTGCTTTGAGAGTATATTTTCATTAACAATGACAATAATTATTACTATAGTTTACACACAATGCAAAACTTGATCATGCCACTGCTCTGCTCAAAACCTTGCCATCTTACTTATAGAATAATACACAAACTCCTGGCATCTAAAGCCATCTACAATGCGTTTCTAAGGTGTCTTTCATATTCATTCTTCCAAACAAGTGAGATAATATTTTTTAAAGCACACAGCCAGGCACATAGTAGGTACTGTATAAGTGTTTATTCTCTTCCCTCCTTGAAGGAAGACTTCCAAAAAGGAAGAATTCACTGAATCCAAAGTTAGTTTTTGAAGTTTTAATTCCTAGAAAGTTTTTCCTTATGTTTTTCCATAAGTAGATGAAATTTGCCTCGTTCCAACTAAAAATAAATATAATTTTAAAAAAACACAAAAGTCCATAAATCTTACCTGTTGCTTCTGAGGGTTAGCAAACTGGTGTGAACCCCGCTTAATTATGATTAAGAGCTTTGGGCTCTTAAGCAATGGTCTTGATTTGCTCACGGCTTCAGCAGGAAGAGAGTTCCAGAAGCTTTTAAGTCTTTCTCCCAGAAGAAGTTTTCTCAGAAGTACAGGCAAACTTGTAGTCTCCCTCTTAAAGTCTCAGAGATGTAAAAACCTCAGAGATTTCCGAATGTAAGCCATGCTTATACCTGGAATGCACTCTCTTCTTATGTCTGCCTTTCAGAATACTACTCAAGGCTCACTGGCTACCTTCTTTGTCAAACTTCTTATTTCTTTAGCTGAAGGTGCTCTTTGACTTCTCAAATCTTCCCAGGGTTTTTTGCTTCAAGCTCTTTCCTTTTCTCTCTATTTTTCACTGTACTTACCTAAGCACATATTGTACAATGTAAACTCCCTGAGGGTGACACTTTCCTATTTTATCTTTGTATCCTCAGTACCTTTTTCAAGTAGTATTGTAAGTATCTCTAGTACCTAGCACAAGGTTTCAATCACACAGAATTAAGCTTTACAAACATTACCCCCATCAGATCCTCAAAACTCTGGGGGAAAATAGTATTATTTAAAGTATTATGAGCCCCATTTTAAAAGATTTGGAAACTGAGGCTCAGAGAGATTAAGTGCTAGTTAGTAAGTGGACTTGATAAAATTCAAACCTAAATTTTCAGTCTCTAAGCCTAATGCCACTACAGTCTGGCCCCACCAAGAAACGGAAGGCTGGATTAGAAAGGTTTTTGAAGGTAAGAATTCTAGATTAAACTGGGTAATGTTAAATTAGGCATGAACATCTTCCTCCAACACTTGAAGGGTATTATACCCATGAAAATGAACCCTAGATTTTTTTGGAGAGGGGAAGTCAAGGCAATCGGGATTAAGTGTTAAATGTCTGAACACTGATTTGAACTTGGGTCCTCCTGACTCCAGGGCTGGTGCTCTCTTCACTGCACCACCTAGCTGCCCCATATTTTGGAAAGACGTATTTAACATCATATCCTTAATTAAAGGAAATTGCCAATAAGGTGTTTCTTCTTCTGAGTTTCAGACAGAGAATTCCTTTTTCCTCCACTCCCTTTCTATGCCGAAGATCCACTGGAAAAAATGCTATGTACTGCTTCTAATACCCCAAGTTAGCATATGAACACCTAAAAACAGCCTGGAGTTTTATAAAGCAGGCATCGATGAATATTTCAAGTTAACTCATTTAAAAGAGAAAACATGAAAAATATTAAGATCATAGACTACATCATGTATTTAACTATTTGGAATTTAAAGAAAGTATTCTGCATATACTCTTATATATGTACATGGTATCTTCCTGGATAGAATGCAACACACTTCAGAGCAGTGATTTTTTTTTTTCATTTCTGTCTGCATCCCTCCCACATGGCATAGTTTCTGGCACATAGTAGGGGCTTGGTACATATTTCTTGACTATTTGTTGTTTGACCTTATCATTAGAAGGGACTTTGGGAGTCATCTAGTGGTCTTCTAACTCAGTTTTTTAAATTGGATTTTATAGCCCCCAATGACTCCATGGATAGATTTTAGGAAGTGCATGAACTTGATTAGTTTTTTAAAAAATGACATTATTTTTCTTCAATGCAATTGGAGTTTCCTTTGTATCACTTTGTAATTTAGTTTATACACATACAGATATTATTTTGAGAAAGGGTTCATAGGCTTCACCAGAATGCCAAAGGGGTCCTTGACACAATTAAAATTGAGAACTCTTGCTCTAATCATTCCATGAGATCACATAATAGACTCTGCTTTTGAACACCTAAAGTGTCAGGCAACACACCACCCTTTGGGACAGAATCACAGAACCTCAAAAATGAAATGACACTTTGGGGATGTGTGTTCCATACACAGGACAAACGTACACTTGAACAAGTGTGCTATCAGTGACATCCACAGCCTTGCTCAGAGGTACAAGTCTTCATGTTCAGGAGTGCTGGGCATGGAAACAGGAAGAACTATGTTCAAATCTGACATAAAATAATTACTAGCTATCTGACTCTGGGCAACTCACTTAACTTGTGTTTGCCTCAGTTTCCTCAGCTATAAAACAAGGATAATAATAGAACCTATCTTGCGGAATTGTTGTGAAGATCAGGTGAGATAGTATTTGTAAAGAATTTAGCCTGGCACATAGTAGGTACTATATGGGTATTTATTCTCTTTCCTCCTTTTTCAGGGCTCCACTTGAAGACTTCCATGAAGAAAGAATTCATTGGGTCTCAAGTTAACATTTGAATGGTTTTAATTCCTAGTATGTTTTTCCTTATGCTTTTCAATAAACAAAATGAAATCTGCCTGTAATGGTAATGAAGTTTGAAGATCCTTTTGTATTGCTAAGCTAAGAGGTACTTAGTATCTAGTTTCAAATTAAGCCTCTGTTAAAGAAACAGCAGGTGTGAATCCCTGTTGTTGATGTAACAGGAAGGGGCTGAACAGGGAGGAACTATACTGTATTTAAGGAAGAACACAAGCTGGATAGTCAGAACTTCTTGGGAGGAGCTCCTGAAGGCAGGGCTGCTGCTGCTGGACTGGAACTTCCATGGAGAAAGCGATTTTGATTTTGAGAATGGGAGAAAGTGATTTTGATTTTGAGAACAGAGTTGTTGAAGACTTTCAAGGGCCAGCCAGAGCTGCTGAGGATTTCCGAGAGCCAGCTGGAGCTGCCAGAGGAAGCATGACCGTGGTGTTGGTACTTTGTCTGTCTGTGGCTTTAAGTTTTCTCTTCCAGGAACAGAAGTTGTGAAGGATTTGAGGTTGCCTGGATACTGTGAGCTTCAATATGGAGCAGGAACAATATGGAGAGCTGGACAAGGAGCTGGGAGCTGTCTGTCTTTGAACTCAGTTGGCAGTTGGCTGGATTCTGGTGGGAGCTGGGGCCATGGAAGAGAAATCATGGAAGCTGAAAGCCTGCCTCCAATCAAGATGAAAAGACCTCTCCGTGAGTACTGAGTAGTGATGAAATTGTGATTTACTTGTGACCCAGGGATATATGGCCTGTGTATTTTCCACTATCCCTTAAGAGGGTACTGAGCAGTGACTGATGACTGAGTAGTAACTGATGATTTAATAGTAACTGATGAGTGAATACTGACTGATTTGTAACTTAGCATGCCCCATGGGGGGAGGACTTTGACCTTTTGTACTTTCTGATTGAATGACTGAATTACTAAGTGACTGATTGACTAAATGCTTGTATTTTGTTCAAAAGTATGTGACCACTTTGGTGAAAACTATGTGGCCATTTTAGTGATAAATTGTTGAGTTATTATGTCATTATGAATGCTGTATTTTGATTTTCTGTGATAAGTTGTAATATTGTGAATGCTGTACCTTGATTTTCTGTAAATGTTTTGCACTGATTTGTTATTGAATAGAGTTCGCTATACTATATAATCAGAACCTTGAAAGCTTTTCACAGCAGCCATCCTCTGGAAAGCTGCTCGTGAGTGGCTTTATACTGCCTCATTCCATCTTTTACTAATTGATCCTACTTTTGCCCTATGGGTCTCAGCAGAACACATCTAAATGCTCTTTCATGCGAAAATGTTAATAGAAAAAAAACAAAAACAAAAGCAAGAAGATTGTTTATCAAACTATGATCTTCTATTTTATATAATTCTTAAAAATTTTACATTTAATTTTTATGTTATTTTTCTCAATTATATGTAAACAAAAACTTTTAACCTTTTTCTAAATTTTGAGTTCCAAATTTTCTCCCTCCCACCTTCAAAAGACATGCAATTTGATATAAACTATACATGTGTAGTCATGTAAAACATTTCCATATTTAGCCATGTTAAGGGAATGAAGATAAGCATAATAAAGTAAAAAAAAAAATTAAGTAAAAAAAAAAGTATCCTTCAATCTGCATGCCGACTACCATTAGTTTTGTTTTTGTTTTTTTTTCCGAGAGGTATATAGCATTTTTCAACATGAGTCCTTCAGGATTGTCTTAGATCATGGTATTGCTGAGAAGAGCTAAGTCATTCACACAGCTGATGTTGTGTACAACGATCTGTTGAGTCTGCTCATTTCACTTTGCATCAGTTCATATAAGGCTTCTCAAGTTTTTCTGAAACCATCTTTCTCATCATTTCTTATAGGACACTATCATTCCATTACAATTATATACTACAATTTTTTCAGCTATTCCCTAAGTAATGGACATACTCTGAATTTCTAATTCTTTTTCACCACAGGAAAAAATGTACAAATAGGTCCTTTTCCTTTTTCTTTGATCTCTTTGGAATATATACCTAGTAGTAATAGTATTGCTGGGTCAAAGGGTATGCAAAGTTTTATCACCCCTGGGGCACAGTTCCACATTGTCTCCAAAATGATTGAAGCAGTTCACAACTCCAACAACAGTGTGTTAGTGTTCCATTTTTTCCATATTCCCTCCAGCATTTGTCATTTTCCTTTTCTGTCATGTTAGCCAATCAGATAGATGTAAAGTGGTACCTCAGGGTTGTTTTAATTTGCATTTTTCTAATTAATAGTTATTTAGGATATTTTTTCATATGGCTACAGATGGCTTTGATTTCTTTTTCTAAAGATAGATTGTTCATATCTTTTGACCATTTATCAATTGGGAAATGACTCATATTCTTAAAATTTTGACTTAGTTCTCTATATATTTGGGAAATGATACCTTTATTAGAGAAACTTCCTGTAATTTTTTTCCCTGCAGTTTCATGCTTTTCTTCTATACTTGTGCAAACCCTTTTTAATTTGATATAATCAAAAGTATTCATTTTATCTTTCCTAATGTTTTTTATCACTTGTTTGGTCATAATTTTTTTTCCCCTTCTCCATAAATCTGACAAAGTATTCCATGTTCTCCTAATTTGTTTATATCACCCTGTATATCTAAATCATGTACTCATTCTGACCTTATGTTTATATACAATGTGAGATATTCATTTATGCCTATTTTCTACAAAAATATTTTCCAGTTTTCCCAGCTATTTTCCTCAAATATTGAATTTTTGTCCCCAACACTCAGTGAGTGGCTTTATACTGCCACTCGGTTTGTCAAACAATATATATAATAATGGACATTTACTACTGTATATGATGTAACTAATTAATTCAACTAATCCACCAGTCTATTTCTTAGTGAGCACCAGTCTGTTTGTTCATTATCATTTTGTAATACAGCCTAAGATCTTGTTCTGCTAAACTACCTTCCTTCTCGTGCTTTTTTTATTGATTCCCTTAATATTCTTGACAATTTGTTCTTCCAGAGGAATGCTGATATTTTTTCTAAATCTATAATTTTTTTTGATAATTTGATTCATGTGGCACTGAATGAGTAAATTAAGTCAGATAGAATTGTCATTTGTATTATATTAGCTCAGCCTACCCTTGAGAAATTGATATTTCTCCAATTGTTTAGATCTGATTTCATGTGAAAAGTGTTTTGCAACTTTGTTAATATAGTTTCTGAGTTTTTGTTGGCATGTAGATTCCCAAGTATTTTATATTTTCTATAGCTGTTTTAAATGTAATTTCTTTATCTCTTCTTGCTGGACTTTACTGTCAACATATAGAAATGTCAACGATTTGTGTGGGTTTACTTGATATCCTGAAACTTTGCTGAAGCTGTTAATTATTTCAACTCATTTTTTATTTGTATACCTTTGATATACCAAGTATACCATTATATTTTGTTTCCTCATTGTTTATTATAATTCCTTAAATTTCTTTTTCTCCTCTCATTGTTATAGCTAGCATTTCTAGAAAAAATATTGAATAATCTCTATTGTTACCTCTACGACAATCAGAATCTTTGCTTTACCTCTGATCTTACTGGAAAGGTTTCTAACTTAGTACAATAATGCTTGAGGATGGTTTTAGATGGAAACTACTTGAGGAAAACTCCATTTATTCCTATGATCTCTAATGTTCTTTTTTAATAGGAATGGGTGTTGTATTTTGTCAAAAACTTTTTTAGTATCCATAGAAATAATCATATAATTTTTGTTATTTTTTTGTTGCTGTTGATAAGGTCAATTATGCTGACAGTTTTCTAATATTGAAATAGCCCTGCATTCTTGGTATAAATCCCACTTGGTCACTTTGTGATACATTTCTATAATCTCCTTGATAGTATTTTATTTAAAATTTTGCATTAATATTTATTAGAGAAGCTGATCTATAGCCTTCTTTCTGTTTTTTGCTCTTCCTGGTTTAAATAGCAGCATCATATTTGTGCTTTAAAAGGAATTTGATAGGACTCCTTCTTTGCCTATTTTTTTGTCAAATAGTTTATACAACATTGGAATTAATTGTTTTTTAAATATTCAGTAGAATTCACTTGTGAATCCATCTGGGCCTAATGATTTTTTATTAAGGAACTCAATGATGTCTTTTTCAATTTCTTTTTCTATAATTGGATTATTTAAGTATTCTATTGCCTTTTAAGTTAATCTTTGCACTTTCTATTTTTGTAAATATTTATCCATTTCACTTAGATTGTCAGATTTATTAGTATATAATTGGACAAAATAAATCCTAATTACTGCTTTAAGGTTGTCTTTACTGGTTGTGAATTCATCTTTTTTTCATTTTTGATCCTGGTAGTTTCTTTTTCTTCTTTTTTTTTTTTAAATCAAATTTACCAAAGGTTTATTTGCTTTTATAAAACAAGCTCCTAGTATTATTTATTACTTCAATGGTTTAATTACTTTCAATTTTATAAACTTCTGTTTTGATTTTCAGGATTTACAATTTGGTTTTATTTACAGTTTTTTAAAATGTATATTAAGGTTAACATAATGGTGGCAAAACTGTCCTGAATGTTTGTGTTCCATGCTGAATTTCCTTTTGTTCTCTTCTGTATATATAATACTTTCATTTTTTTTTATCTATCACTAGATACTTCAATTTTCTCAAAATAATTTCCCCCTCTCAATTGAAACTCTCCCTTGTAACAAATTAAAAAAAAACAAGCAAACAAACAAAATTCATGCGTTGCCCATGATTCCTTATGTACCTCTAGTCCATAACTTTTCTGTTAAAAGGTGGAAAGCAAGTTTCATAATTAATCTTTGGAAATTTTTCATTATTGGTTTTAGCATTGAGTAGAGAGGTTTTTTTTAATCTTTCAGAATTGTTCTTGTTCACATTGCTGTACTTATCATAAGAATTGTTTTCCTGGTTCTGCTCTCTTTCTTATGCCTCATCTCCTACAAGTTTATCCAGATTTCTCTAAACTCATCAATTATTTGCTAGGACTCAGCACATGCTATCTCATACTATTATTAATCATTTGCAAAGGTTTTATCTCCCAGATTCAGTGCAATAACCACATATAATGCACATATTCTGTGTAAGACACTGTCCTAGGTCCAGGAGATATTGAATTATAACTCCTTAAAAGCAAATATTCAGTTTCTCTATCACCTACAAATCTAATGACAATGTCTAGAATTCAGTAAGTGTTCAATAAATTCATTGTTTAGATTTGCAAGTAAACTATCAATATCTGGTGTCTAAGTACTTTAATTCAAAGGATTATGGATCACAGACACATGTGGAAGGCAGCTTAGATATAATATAATTAATGCTTTCATTTTACATATAATCAAATTGAGGAAAAAACATTTCTATAACTTGTCCAAGATCATATAGGTAGAAAAATTCAGAGAATGTTAGAGAGGAAAAGGACCATAGAAAACTCATTTAATGTCTCCTTATATGATATCAGTTTTAAAAGAAAATAATTTGTGCTTGTGTTTATCCACTACTAGATTTCATTTTCCTCATGGTCAGAGACTATTTCTGTTTTAAGTAATTATAACAGAAGGGTTCAACATAAGACTAGATCAAGGAAGGTTTTGCTGAAGAGGCAAATAGTGGAGAGGAGTAATGGTATGTGCAGTGTGTATGGAATTAGTATTAATCAGATTTAGGAGAGATGGCTACTGCAGTAACTGCAGCATATCATTGCATCTCCTACCAGCTATTAGAGCTGTCTATATTTTGCCACTTAAAGCAAATTCCAACAATCCGAGCCACTAAGAAGTAATGCTATTTCTAAATTGTGCTTATTTCTTTATCAATTTTAACAGCATGGAAAAAATGAAAGATGACTTTGAAGCCAGGATAGACCTGGGTTCATGCCTTGCCTTTGAAATTTACTATGGACAAGTCACTGACCAACTCAGTGTCTGGGCAGTTTTCTAAGACTGTATCTTGAAAAGAAGGTGCTAACTTGCATTAGTAGAAGGTGTTTTCACATCTAAAAGTTTCCTGTATCAATAAAATCTCAGGTACAGGGCCTACTTATTTAATGATCTACTTATTTTTGCTAAAAAGAACTGTTTTAATGTTTTGTCAAACCTAATGATTCACTTTTGGGAAAAAGACTTTTAATGTTTCAAAGAAAACCTTAAAGGTATTAGAAAAATCTTTTATCTCTACCTCATCTTTTGAAATTTCTATTTCACATAGGTTTTATGCTATCTATAATATATTATTACAGTGGTACATATCTATAATTTATAAACAAATATCCATTCTGAGGTATATGCTCAGTTTTTTTTTTTTACTGATTGTATGCATGATCAAAAAAGCTTAGAGACATTTGATCTAGACAGCTCAAGTAAAAACTCTTGCAATGTCTCATTAATTGCCTCAAACTTCTGCTATGTTTTTTCTGTGAAGACACAAACTATGGGTGCTTAATGAATGTTAAATAATAATTACAAGCATCTATTATGAATAAGTATGTGATCAATTTTTAAAGCCAGTAAACTATAAGTCAATAATATCCCGAAGCCATGAGTTCCACTAATTAAATATTGTTAAAATGGCATTTATTCTTCTTCATTATGAATTCATGAAATTCAAAGGCAAAAAAAAAAACCACAACCTCATTATCATGCTGGAAATCTGAATAGAATGAAAAGATCTTTCTGTTTCATTTCTTTTGGAACCACCTGAAATGCTTTCCTTTATATCTCATTCTTTCCAGTCAAATTAACAAACGAGTAAGTGTTTACTGATCACATGACCACATGGCAGACATTGTATTACCAACTGGGGATACAAAGAGAGATAAAAATAGTCCTAGGCCCAAAAAACTCATGTTGTAATGGGGGAGACACTGCAAATGACTATGTACATACAAGATACATTTAGACTAACAATATAATCTCAATGGTAAAGCACTAGCAGGGAGTGAAGGGAAGGAGGAGAAGGAAGAAGGAACTGAGCAAGGCAGGCATCTTAAACAATGTGCGTCTTAAAAGGAATCTTGAAGGAATTCAGAAAAGCTAGAAGTCAGAGACCATGAAGAAAAGCATTCTAGGAATGGTAGGATTAGCCATTGAAAAGGCATGGAAGAAACTCTTACAGCCACTGTCACTGAACAGTATATGGAGATGAATAATATGTAAGAAGACTGAAAAGAAACCCCCTTCTTTTCCCTATTCAACAAAATATTTCTGTACCTAAGGTCAAGTACTTACTCTAGTTGACTTTTTAAAGTCAGTGGAAAAGCACTGACACCTACCCTAACCCCCAGCTCAAATGCACAGATAGTCAATCAAGCAGGAATCCTTTTGGGTTCTTTGAAGCTATGAAAATTCTGCTTATTTGTTCTCTAGAGTTAGGTGAAGTTGGTTTGTTTGTTCACTTATTAGGCAAATATTTACATTCAAAGAATCTGGGAAGACATAAACACACATAAGTAAGATCCTTGCCCTTAAGAAGCTTAATTACATTCTAGTCTTACCTTCTTCATGAAGTTTTTTCCCCAATATTCTGCTTCTCCCAAAACACATCTGTTCTTTAGTTTTCTGAACCTATCACACATTACAATACTAAAAATTTAATTCTATCCTCTCTGTTTTACATATTATACCTGTTTATCCCAGTAGATTACAAGCTACTTGACAGCAAGGAATAGGTATATTGAGGGTGGTCTGCTTCTTGTCATCTTGGCTGGAAGTCCTTAGGGTTTCAATTAACTTTCTAATATTTAATTGTTGTCAAAACACAGAAATTATTGTGAACCAGGCTGTTATCTTTCCTTTTTATCAGTCAAGTTTTGGTTTATTTGATAGATACTTATTGAGTACCTACTATATGAAAGACACTGGGTTAAGTATGAATGATTTAAAAATAAATATGCCAGAGTCAAGAGTCAAGAACATTGGCTCTGGAGTCAAATGACATGAATTCAAAGTTTGCCACTTAGCTTTACAACCATTGTGAAACTGGTCAAGTTGTTTACCTCAGTTCCCTTATCCATAAAATGAAGGGTTTTGACTAAGAGTCCTTTGAGTTTCCTTCTGATTTTAAATCAATAAATCTACATCTACTTCCAAAAATCTTGCAATCTAACAGTGAAAAATAATACGCATAAGGAAATAAATGCTACTCACTTTTATGTCAAATAATTTTGCTTGTAATCATAAGCAAACACTGTAGCATATTTAGGGAAAAATGCAAGAAAAGTATTTATCAGATAGTGGAAAGAGCGTGAGATTCAAAATAAGACCTGTGTTTGAATCCTGACTTCATTACTAACTAACTATGTGACACTGGGCACCTCCTTTTCCTAGTTTACTAATTTATCAAATGAGGGGATGAGATTAAATAATTTTCAAAGTCTCTTATATTTCAAATTTCCATGACCCTAAAGGCAGGTTAAATTGGAATCAAGGTGAAAGGATGTGACTCATTAATGAAGATATCCAACTGAATAAGGCAGAGTACAAACAGAATCCGAAGCACAGTCAGAAATCAAAAGCCTGAGGGACCCACAAATCATTTGTGGGGAGTCCTGAAAGGGATATGCCATCTCAGGGTCAATGAATGCCAAGGTCCAGTATACAGGGATTCAAGGGGAGGAACAGTGAGTCTGTGCTGCAGAACTGGCTGGAATTGCACAGTGGAGGGTTTTAGGCTTGCACAAGTGTTTATCTGTGCCTGCCCATGCTCTCGGGCACTAAGGTACAAGTTTTGCATCTATGATACCACAGAAAACATGATATATTTTATGTTATCTATCTGTTTGTATAACCCTGGGCAAGCTGCTTGTTCTTTCATTGTTCTTGGTAACTCTCTAAGGTTACCTGATGAGAAGGAGTTGATCTGAATTGGTAGAAGGAGTTTCCTTACCTTGGAGCTCCCTGTACCAAAAACCTAGCAGTTCAGTTGCTCTTCCTCCAGTAAAGGAAACCAGAGAAATTCAATAATTTTCTGAAGGTCACACAGCTAATAAGTGGCAAAACAGATTGGAAATCTTTCATTCTAAATCTAGGATCCACACTGTCACACAATCTTAAATAATTATCAATTAATTATATTTTTAGGAAGTTCTAAAAATAAATACATTGAAATAGAACAATCTACCCTGGGCCTGTGTGGCTTCACTGTCTTATTAAATTATCCATTATGTTTTTAGGGTGATCTAATTTTTAGCATACACAATAAAATGAGAGTAACTGACATTTATGTGGTGCTGGGCTCTTCAAAGAACTCAATATACAATATTTCACTGGAGAAATAGATACTTTAGGTATTCTAGTCTACTTTACATATTAGGAAATTGAGGCATAGTCATTTTAAGTGATTTGAACAAGATTACAGAGCTAGAGGCAAGATTCACCCCGGTCATTTAGAAATCTTTATGCAACACAGCATCTTCAGCAGGAATGAGAGAGGTACATAGTACTGAGAGAGTGAAGCGGGAGGAAGAAGAGGGAAGCTGGGATAGGGTTCTAAACTGGGAAGAATTTGTAGAAGAGAAACTATTTGAATTGGATCTTGAGAGTTGGTTAGAATTTCAAAAGACGGAGAGTCTGAGTGGAGAGAAGAGAGAAGGCAATTCCAACAGTAGTGAATGGAGTGAACAAAGGCTGGGGTTTCAAAAAAGTAAAATAACTTTAAAATTAGCAATTTGGTTAGTCAGGCCAAGTCACATGGTGAAAGCTTCTATACACCAGATGCTATTTTAGTGGCCTCCCTCAAATTTATTTTTCTTACATTATTTTTTATGTCACATGTATCTCAGATTTTAATTGGTTACTTGCCTGATGTTAAATTTAATGAGATACATTTCAGTTGTCTGAAATGGTCCTCTTTGGGGCAGTCAGGAGATGCTCTGGGCTGTTTATATTTTCATAAATCATTTTTCAGGTTTGAATGGTATATATTTAAAAAAAAAACCTGATTGTTTAACTGAAAATAATAGGCAACTATTACTTACAGGCAAATAAATATAGGTTCAACTCCAAGTACATATGTTCTGCTCCAATGTATTCCATTTTATATGCCATGATAGAAAGCATTACTAAGAATATTTCTAAATTTGAAGTGAATATTATGCTTTATTGTTCAGTCATATCAGTTGTGTCTAATTCTTTGTGACACCATTTAGAACCCTAAATTGGCAGAAGTATTGGAGTGGAGTACATTTCTTATTCCAGTTCATTTTACAGATGAGAAACCTGAGGCAAACAGGTTTAAGTGACTTGTTCAGGGTCACAAAAGTGTCTAAGGCCAGATTTGAACTCAGGAAGATGAGTCTTCAGGACTTGAGGCCCAGTACTCTATCCATTGTACCACCTAGCAGCAGCAGCAGGAGGAGGATCTTCCAATTATTTTACTTGCAGTTTTTTGCATTAGTTCTTCTAATAACCTAGGGAAGGCAATGGGTAAATCAACTCCAATATCTTGTACATTATTCATTGAAAAATCAAAGAGTTATTTTCAAGAGTAATAAAATAATATTGAGATCATGATATATAAAGGTACCAAGTTTTCACTTTCAAAGAGTTAATCCAAAAAGAGCATGATAAAAAAAAGCAGCCTAGCTTGACAAGAAATCTTAGTAAGATTTCAAGTAATTTGGTAGGAACTCTCATGGTGCTTCTGGCAATGATTTAATATCATCAAACCATTTAGTTATTATTCAGTGTCTGTGGACTCTTAAGAAGAGCATTTAAACGGAGTTGTAGGGGTAATTCTTGATATCTCTAAATATCACATTTATATTGGCTCACATTTATTTTTCATGATCAATAAACTCCAGTAGCTTCCTATTGCCTCTAGAAAAAAAATATGAGCTCCTCTTTTTAGCCTCTAAAGCCGTTCAAAATTTGGCCCCAAACTATCTTTCCAATGTCAATTCATGTCATTTTTCCTTTCAAACTCTGTAATCTGGTCTAACTGGCTTTCTCTCTGTTCAGCATACTAGACACCCCATATGTCACTGCCCTCCCCTAGCCTAGAATATGCTCTTTCCTCTCTTCTGCCCCAAAAACACAGCACTTCCTTCAAGATTAAGCTCAAGCACCACCTTCTTCATGAAGAATTTTCTGATTCTCCCTTCCACTTAAACAAGTTTTTATTGAATTATTTGTATTTATTCTCTTTTGATTTATTCTGTACAAGCTTATATATGTATTGGTTCTCTCCCCTATACCTTAGAATATAAATTATTAGAGAGGAGAAATTGTTTTATTTTTTGTCTTTGTATCCTTAATACAGTGACAGAACAAAATAAATGCCTATTGACTTATTGATTGATATAAAGGTATACAAAACACTTTCCCACAATCACTTTGTGGAAGCATGTACCAAAGAATACTTGAGTGGGAGGGTCCTACATTCAGCTATGAGATATGGTATCCACAAGCTCATTAGGTCTTTGAAAAGGACATATTTGTTTCAAAAGCAGAGAGTTACATTCATCAAGCATGAGATGGAAAGAACATGGGTACAACATTCCTGTATGATGGTGCAACAAAACTCCACTGACAAGCAGAGGTGACAGATGTGCTAGAGACATTTTAGAACAAGAGAAGGTTGAGTCATGTAATAAGGAGTACGAGAAATTGAGGAACCCAGCATATGGTCTAGAATACATCAAGAGATGATTGAAAAGCCAAGGCCTTGGGAGGGCAGTCATTTTATTCATTAACTCAATTAACTTTTATTAAACACCTTCTGCATGTAGAACACAGATGCTGAGGGAGATAGAACATTCCGATGAGTCAGTCAGACCCCTGCCCCCACGGGAGATATTCCCTGGTAACAGAGGAATAAGACATAAACACAGATGGCTACATCACCCAAAACTACAGGATAAGGGTATTAGAGAAATGTTAAAAAAAAACAAAACTGTCCTATGTGAAGACCCAGGGTAATATCATTGCTGACAAATCAGAGAAGGCTGCCAAGAGAAGACAATTCACACTTAGTTGGTCATTAAATGATATTTAGGAATTCACAAAGCAAAAAACCAAGGAGGATGGACATTCCAGGAATGAGGAATGCAGAAAACTGCAAGTGAAGGGAAGGGGACAGAAATATATGATGTTTGAAAGTTTTTTTTTTTTAAAACGAATCCAGAAACAGCAAGCAATATTCTATATTCAGCATATATTGTGCTTTATTGTACTGGAAAACAAATGATTCTAATTAGTTTTGGACTGGAAGGAGTTCCAGAAGTCATGTTGTCCAACCCCTCCGTTATATAGATGAGGAATCCAAGACCCAGAGAGGTTAGCTGAGTTGCCTAATGTGATACAGGTAATGTGGTGGTATTAAGTGGAAGAGCCAGAATTTGAGCTTAAGGTCTGTGACTACACATTTAGTATATTTTCCATTGGACCATAAAGTATAAAAACCATGTATAAACAAGGTATAGACAGAATAAATTGGAAATAATAGAGAGAAAGCATTAGAGTTAAGAGGGATCAGGAAAGGGTTTCTGTGGAAAGCAGGATCTGTGTTAGGACCTGAAGGAAGCCAGCGAAACCAGGAAGTGAAGATGAGGAGGAATCCAGAATAGGGGAGAGTCAGAGAAGTTGCCCAGAGTGAGGAAATGGATTTTCTTGTATAAGAACCAACAAGGAGGCCATGATCATTGGTTTGAAGAATATGTAATGGAGTGTAAGGTGTAAGAAGACTGAAAGATGGGGTGCGGCAGGTTATGAAGGGCATTGAATGCCAACTAGAGGATTTTATATATGATCCTGGAGATGACAGGGAGTCACTGAAAGTCACTTTGGCAGCTGAGTGGAGGTTGAAATGGAGTAGGGAGAGGCTTGTTGCAGGAAGACTAACCAGCAGACTATGGCAATAGTCCAGGAATGAAGATATGAGGGCTTGGGTCAGGGTACTAGTAGTATTAGAGGAGATTTGGGGACATATTAGAGAGATGCTGCAAAGGTCAAATACATCGGTTTGGCAACATATTGGATAAGTGAGGTTAGAGACCAGAGTTCAAATTCTGCCTCAGATACTTCCTACCAGTTCATTCCTTGACAAATCTTTTGTAAAATGGGTATGATAATTATAGCACTTGCCTCCCAGGGTAGTTGTAGGGATCAAATGAAATAACATTTGTAAAACACTTTGAAAACCTTAAAGTGCTATGTAATTATTAGCCATGCTTACTATTATTATTATATTTATTCCCCTGCTCAGAGGTGATGATGATGATGATAGTCACATAATTAACATTTATATTTTATGGCTTGCAAAATGCTTTACACATATTATCTCTTTTTATCCTCATAACAACGCTAGGAGGTAGGTGTGATTATTATCTCCATTTTATAGATGAAAAACCTGAGCCCAAAAAAATTTAAGTGACTTGCTCAAGGTTACACATTTCACAAGTGTTTGATACAGGATCTGAATTCAGGTCTTTTTGATGAGTGGCACAGAGAAGTAAGGTTAGACTTGGCCAAAACCACTTTGCTCAACCTCTTCCATATAGGTTTTGGCTGACTATTTGCAATTCCATGAGATCCAGTTTATGTTTTAGATGGTCCATCCATGATCTATCTTCATTACATCCTTCCTTCTCTTCTGAAAGTGTGAAAAACAAAAGGGCCTAACTGAGTCATTTGGCTTCTCACCATATATGCTTCTAGAATCATCCAAGGGCACAAGGTCAAGGGGCCAGGGGAGGGGGAGGGCACAAGAACCAGCCCCCCATTCCAGCACTGATGGTTCCTGTTCCTTTGCCAGCCTAAAGCAGACAATGACTAAGCAACATCTGTAATCACAAATGTCTCCTTCTTCTTCTTAAATTATAAACATCAATCTCATTCTTCACCAGCTCCCCAGCAACACAGAAATACGTTCAATCTATACACCTACAGGATTGAGCCAAGCTCCCAAATGAGGGATTTGTCTGACATCCTAAATATTTTGGAAAATTGAGATTTCTTTAGAGTTATGTTTTTGGTGTTTTCTGGGTGATCTGGAAAACTTACAAGGCTGATCAAGCCTGGCACAGGGCAGACAGGTGCTGTCCCAGATCCCACAGAGAAATCTGTATTTTCTCTACAGTTAAGGTGTCACTATTGCCATAATCTTTTTTTCTCTCCTTTCAGCAATGTGGATGTTAGAGATGTAGCAGCATTGTGTGGCAGCAACCCAGGCATTGCGGAGAAGTGGCTGAATAACTAAGGGGCCCTGACATATCCACTTTTCTTCCAAGAATTAAGATTTCATATTACTTCTTGTCAACTTCTCATCTATCCTGAAATGCTCCTTCCTATGATATCTTGAATCAGGAGCTGAAGCATGAAGTTAAATAAAGGCATGCCCTTTCCCCCACTTGTATCCCAGAATATATTTCTAGCCTTATAAAAAATGTCATGGAGACAAAGGAGAAAACTATTTCTTTACAATGTTTGTGACAGGCTCATTATAGCAACACGAAGGATTCCTTTAAAAAGTATTCACCTTTCTGGCTGGGGAAATGTAAGAAAAAAAAGCTAGTTGACGGTGTTCTTTTTCAGATGAGAGGGCAGAGGCTATTCTCTCTCTCTCTCTCTCATAACAATTAACATTTGGGACAAGAAGTAATAACTTTGCCTTAAAGGTTTGCTGCCACAAATCAGTCACAAATGAGTAGAAATGTCTAGGGCCGCTTGGATTTTTTTTTTTTTTTTTTTGGTCTTCCTTGATGCATTCTGGGCACCAAGTAGCTGTAAATACAGCAATGCCTGTTGCTGTGCTTGCTGATTCAATAGCCTCTAGACAGAAGCTCTCATTTGTAAGGGTCTAGTGAATTGAAGATAAAATTGGGAAGCAGAGGCAAATTGGCATCTTAGTGTATACCACATTCTCAATTAAGAAATGCATTTTTCAGATGCATTTCTATGATTTCAGATTTCCTATCCTTCCAAGTGCTTCTCTTTATTTCAAAGGCAAATATATAAAGGGTCAGAGAAGTGCAGAGAAGTCAGACTGTGATGAATGAGATCATTCATTCACCTGGAATCTGCTTGATCCCCATTCTGTGTGAGTGGACCCACATCTCACTGAAATTCTCTAACAGTCTTCCTTCTGAAGCATCCCCAGCAGCTTCTGGGTTCTGATTAATTCTATGGGAAGCCACTTTCTTCAAGGTTCATAGAATCACTGAATTTTAGAATCGAAGGAGCCTCAAAGACCATCAGCTCCAGCTCATACCTATAAAAGAAATCTCTTGGGGCAGCTAGGTGGCGCAGTGAATAGAGCACTGGCACTGGAGTCAGGAAGACTTGAGTTCAAATCCTGCCTCAGACACTTTACACGCTTAATAGCCATGTGACTTTGGACAAGTCACTTAACCCCAACTGCCCTCCAAAAAGCAAAAAAAAAAAAAATATTATCTTTACCCAGGCTTTACTGAAAGGCCATTCTAGTGGTCTTCCAAGTATCTCCCACTTTCTCAATGGGACAACTCATTCCACTTCCAGATAGTTCTAATTATCACTCATTTTTTTATTTACAGTAATTTCTTGGCCACTTTCACCCATTACCTCTAGTTATACCCTTTGGGGTAGAACAGGATAAATCTGTTGTTATTTGTCCATTTTCAAAGAACATCAAGGGCATTACAGGGTGATCTCTTTAATTGGCTGTGAATTGAACTTAAGGGAAATAGAGCTGCACAGAGTTGTCAGCCTCACTCTCTCTTCCAGAGTCATTGAAGTCCAGTGGTGAGACAAAAGTCAAGATAACTGGTGATGGTCCAGGATACAGTGAATTACCTTGGTGTCTTCCATGTCTGACCAAGCTCTAAGCATTCTACAGCACCTGCTTCAGTGGCTTTTATAGTCATTGGAACAAATTGTTCAAATTTGCCCACTCCATCAAAGGAAGTCTTCACATGCTTGGGGGTAGAAATCCCCTTAACTTACTGAACAGTGTGAGTTATTCTCAACCTGATTTAGCCCATCTCTCCCTTTTCCTGAATGACAGTCCTGCAAATATATGAAGTCAACTATCATATCATCCATAAATTTCCTCATCTCCAGGCTAATGATGCCACACTTCTTCAGCTGATCCTCACATGCTTCCTATTCCTGGAATTCTCTTCCTCTTCATGCCTGATCCTGCAGTCCCTGGCTTCCTTCAAGTCTCAGCAAAAGTCCTGCTTTCTATAAGAAACCTTTCCTAATCCCCCTAGTGTTAGTGACTACTCTCTGCTAATTATCTCCAATTCATCTTGTGTATTTCTTATTTGGACATAGTTGTTAGCATGTGGTTTCCCCATTAGAATGTGCACCAATCAGGAACTATTTTTTTTTTTTTGCCTTTTTTATAACCCCAGTGCTGAGCACAGTTCTTGGCACAAAGTAGGTGCTTAGGTTTGCTGACTTGATTTGATATGGCTGTGACATAATCATTTCCTTTAAAAATATTTTCATGAAAAATTTAAATTGAAAAAAGTCCTTTAAATAAATTTTACACTGTGCTTAAGCTTTCAATAAGAAGAAGATAGTTGTGTCCTTTTTTTTCTTCAGTGACTAATGAATCAAGACACAGATACACCAATAAATTGTTCCTAAGAGGTTATAAACATTCTGCTGTTACTAGAAACTTTCATGTCATAAAAATGATGTCCCCATTAAAATATTAATACATAAACACTGGGTTTTAATACATATGCTATTAGAATCATAGCACACAGATTATTAGCTCTTTGTGATCCATGGGATACTGAAGAACCTCAAAATTAGAGGAGTTGTGACATAATCCTGGGCTGATACATTTGCTCAGTTCTTCCTAAAAAGTTCCTTAGGGGCAGGAAAAGAAAGATTGCTGCTTTTCTTATCACTACTGTACTGTACACCCAAATTACATTGGGCTAAATGTTGAGTGCTTTTTTTTTTTGATGAGGGGGAGGGAAGACTAGGAAGTTGGGGTTAAGTTACTTGCCCAAGATCACACAACTAGTAAGTGTCAAGTATCTGAAGTCAGTTTTGAACTTAGGTTCTCCTGACTCAAGGGCCAGCGCTCTATTCACTGTGCCACATAGCTGCCCCTTGAGTCCTTTTGAAGTGTCTTGGATCACTGTATTGATCTGAATAGCTAAGTCTTTCACAACTGATTTTCATTACAACATTGCTGTCACTGTCTATATTGTTCTCCTGTTCCAGCTCATTTCGTTTTGTTTTAATCAATTAATTTAAGTCTTCCTAGGTTTTTTTCTGAAATTATTTGCTTCATAAGTTCTTACAGAAAAATAATATTCCATCACAATGATATACCATAATTGTTTAGTCATTCCCAAGTGACTGACATAGCCTCAATTTCCAATTCTTTGCTACCACAAAAAGAGCTGCTATAAATAGTTTTTGTACATACAGGTCCTTGTCCTTTCCCTTTCCCTTTGATTTATTTGGAGGTTTAGCCCTAGTGGTGGTACTGGGTCACAGGCTAGGCACAGTTTTATAGCCCTTTGGGGATAGGTTCAAATTGCTCTCCAGGACAGCTGGACTAGTTCACAGTGCCATGAACAGGTGTATTAGCGTACCTATTTTCCTGCATCCCCTCCAGCATTTGTCATTTTTCTTTTCTGTCACCTTAATCAATCTGATGAGTATGAGGTGTTACCTGAATGCTTTTACTTTCTATTTCTCCAGTTATTACCGATTTAATACATTTTAATATGACTATTAATAGCTTTGCTTTTTTCTCTGAAGATTGCCTGTTCAAATACTTTGACAATTTGTCAACTGGGTAACGGCTCTTATTTTTATGAATTTGACTTAGTTCCCTATATATTTAGGAAATGAGTCCTTTATCAGAGAAAATATACTTTTTCTCAGTTTCCTGCTTTTCTCCCAATTTTGACTGCATCGGTTTTGTTTGCACTAAAAAATTTTAATATAATATAATCAAAATTATGTATTTTATTTTCCATGTTCCCCCCCCCGTCTCTCTGTCCCTCTCTCCACAGATCTGATAGGTATTTTTTCACATTCTTCTAATTTGCTTATGATATTACTCTTTATGTCTAAATCATTTGCCCATTTTGAACTCATCTTGGTATATGATGTTAGATATTGGTCTACGCCTAATTTCTTCTAGACTATTTTCTGGTTTTCTCAGTGGTTTTTGGCAAACAGTGAGTTCTTGACCCGGTAGTTTGGATTTTTCTGGTTTATCAAACACTAGACTCTTATACATATTTTCCTCTGTATAGTATGTACCAAATCTATCCCACTGATCAATTATTCTATTTTTTTTATCCAATACCAATTTGTTTTTATGGTTACTACTTGGTAGTATAGTTTGAGATCTGGTACTGCTAGGTTCAATTATTTCTTCTTTTTCTTCTTCATCATCATCTCCTCCTCCTTCTTTCCTTTGATATTCTTGAACTTTTGTTCTTCTCGATGAATTTTACTACTATGTCTAGCTCTAAAAAAATAGTTCTTTGTTATTTTCATTGGCATGGCATTGAATTAGTAAATTAATTGAGATAATATTATCATTTTCATTATACTGGCCTTACCCATGAACATTTAATATTTCTCCAATATGTTAGACTTCTCTATTTGTGTGAAAAATGCTTTGTAATTATGTTCAAATAGCTCTTTTATGTCCTACTTTTACATCTAGATCTGGGTGTTTTCAGTACTTCTATGGAGGTATGATCTGCAGAGATTTCTGGTCCTACTTTTACATCTAGATCTGGGTGTTTTCAGTACTTCTATGGAGGTATGACCTGCAGAGATTTCTGGTCATTGCCCTCCTGGTCTGAACTCTGGTACCCAATCAGCAATGGCCCTCATTCCCTTTGAATCGCAACCACTCTCCTCTCTGTCCTGGAACTTCAACCTGGAACTGGGTAATGGGTGATAGAGTTGCTAAATGTTGGCCAATCCTGTTCCAGTACTAGCACAGGGGTTCATTGGAATCTCTTTTTGACCAGGAGTTCAGTCTCTTTACCTTCCCTCTGCACTGGGTATTCTTATGCCACTGCTACCATTGATGCCACTCCTACCTGCAGGGCTTACCACTGTTGCCATTTCTGCTGCTCTACACTCTTGACCAGCCCCGCCCTAATGTCTGCAGTCATCTCTGTCTTCCTAAGCTGTTCTGCACTGGGAAAAAAAAAAATTACTCACAATGACTTTTCTGGAATTTCCCACTCATAATTCTGTTCAGTATTTTCTGTGTGTGGTCATTTTGTAGGAGAGGTTTTGGGGGAATTTTGATAGCTGTGACCCTTAGCTCTGCCATGTTGACTCCACCTTCTACGATGAATATTTGTTATAAGAGATTTGTTTTTCTTATTCTTATTCTTTTTTGCATTTTGGTTGTGGTAGGTGGGAAAAAGAAAAAAAAATCATGTTAATTGGATGAATAAAATTTAAAAATATAAGAATCAATCTCAATAGAATAATAAATATAGATGACAAAGACAGATTCTGATAATTAAATGCCAAACAGAAGAATTTGTTTTTATCCCAAAAGCAATTTGGTGCTATTGATGCTTTTTATGCTCAAGATAATACAGCCCAAGTAGCTCCGAATGATGGAACACCCCTTACCAACACAGGTTGACCCCTTTTCTATTACATATAGTCTCAGAGAGCTGCCCTGAACACAAAAGTTAAAGCACTTGATAAGGTTCATAAAGTCAGTTTGTATATAGAAGAGAAAACTGTGAGAGATTAAATGATTTTCCCTAGGTCACATCAAGAAGAACTCAAATTACATTCAGTATACCCTAGGAAAGCAGAGAAGACATGGTAAATTCAAGAGTAACAAGGAAATTACAGGGGCTTTATTAGCTACAGGGAACTAAAGAGGGCCCAGAGAAAGACAGCTGATGGGATCAGTTAAGTAACATGAGTGTATTAGGAGAAGTAGACAGATGTAGTAGAATGGCTTCCATGCTAAGAATATGTAAATAACCAAGGCATTAACAACTGATATAAAATAATAATTACTATCAGCAAAACAAATGAAATGAGAAATAAAAATCATATGGAAAACCATATGTTAAAATATTTTATAATGCAAGAATATCCTGCTACATATACTATATTGGATTATTCTCCAATCCTTTGACAAGGATTTTCAACTTCTATTAATATTTTTCATGTAGTTATCTCATAATAACAGGATTTAGTACTGGAAGTGAAATAAATGCAGCCTAGTCTGAAGTTCTTAACCTTTTTTTGGGGGGGATTGTGGACCCCTTTGGCAGTTTGGTGACTCTTACTGACCCTTTCTCATAATAACTTTTAAATGTATGAAATAAAATACAAAGGATGACAAAGGAAACCAATTATAGTGAAAAACAGTTTATAGATGTATTGATAGAAATAATATAAAAATCAGTAAATAACCATATATTCAAAAATAAACAAAAGTAATCTTTAGGCAATAGTAGGAGACATTTGGAGACTTTAAAGAGAGTTAGAAATTCCAAAGGGTAAAAATGAGAAGGAACAGCATTTCAGGTGTGGGATAAAGCATGTACACTTATGGCACCAGAAGAAGCAACGGGTACGAACCGGAGGGCAAGATAGCCAGTTTGACTGCAGAGGGTATAGGAAATAGAACAATGAGAAATAGTCTAGAAAGATAGGGTGTAAGGAGATTCTGAAGGGCTCTAAATGACAAAGGAGCTCATAATTTATTCTATAGTCAAAAGGAAGTCATGGAAGCTTCTTGGGCAGGTTACTGGGCCTTAGGAGTAATAATTTGATAGCTGAAGGGAGAATGGATTAGAGAAGGGAAGTAACAGATAATGGGGGGTTTGAAGGGTAGAACTTAGAAAGTCCAGGGAAGAGGCAATAAAGACCTGAACCAAGGCAAAAACATAATGAATGAGTTTGTTTATTTTATTTTATTTTTTTATTTTTTAAGATGAGGTGAGACGTAGGCAACAGAGAAGGGGCCGGTGAATTGAATCATTGACCACAGAGAGGATTAGGATTGAATCTGTAAACTACAAGAAGAGTGAAAGGATGGAACCATGGACTTAAATACATGGGGCTAACCTCGGTAAGAAGAATAACCACTTCTTTCTTTCTTTACTAAGCAGAGGAGAAGACTTGGGGATGATGTTGAAGGGGATTCTAGGCATAAAATTGGGGAGCAAACTCACAATGGATGGCCTAAATTTTCTCTATGAGTTAAGATGCTTACCTGAGATGGAGGAAGAAAAGATAAATAACTTAAATGGCATGAGAGAAAGTTTTAAATAGGCTTCATGGGGTGTTTTATATGTAACTGATGATGGAATGCTAAAAACAAAAACAAAACAACAACAACAAAAACCAATTGCTATAAAAACATGAGGTCCCCGTTGGGATTAGATAACATTAATTTGTAGTTGACACAGTCATCAGTTATAGTTTTACTTCCAGCTACATTTAGCAGCACTGGATCAGAAGGAGAGCAGACAGTGGGGGAACGCAGAGTTAAAGTTTAAAAAGGGGTGAGTGGTGACAGCACAAGAGGGCAAGGAATTCAAAGCCAGAGGATAGTATGAGATTGAAATGGTTAATGAGAGCAATAAAATTTCAAAGGGAGGGAAGTGAGGCCACAGCAGGAATGACAGCCTGGGAAGACAAGGTGGAGATGGAATGACTGGAAGTTGCAGTACAAAAATAACCATAATATAAGAGAGGGTAAGATAAAGTCAAAAGAGAGATCCAGGCACAGAGCTAGGGGAAATTTGAAAAGGGAGAAATCTATTTCACCCAAGGGTGAAAGGCAGAAATTGTGACATTGTAGTTGAGGTTTAAATGAAGGGACTTCAAAAGAGAAAGAGTTGAAAAGAGGAGCTGTGTGGGGGGGGATGTCTTTTTGAGGCATGGAGTACAGCATGAGAAATCCTAAAGAGGCTAAGATTAGTTAGTAGTCCAGTATGAGACCATAGATTGTATAAGGAGGTGTACTGCAAGAATAAAGATGGATAGGTGGATTGAAGAGATATTTTGAAGGGCTTTGAATGCCAAAATCAAGGGTTTAAAGTTTTGAGCTTAAGAATGAAATAACTGCAGGTGTTCATTAGAAAGATTACTTTGTGGACAGTATGAAGGATGGATTAGAGTGAGTAGAGAAGAGAAACACAGAAAACCAGTTATGAACCTATTTGGGCAGCCTAGGTGAGAACTGGGGTATTCATAATGTGAGTAGAGAGGAAAGATCAAATGTGAGAAAGAACACAAAAATAAGCAACAAGACCTGGAAACTGATTGGATACATGAACTGAGGGAGATTCACCAAACTAAGATGACTCCAGGGTTCCACTAGGATAGTTACACTGTCTCTTTACCTAAATGGAAACCTGTAGGAAATGGATAGGTTTAAAGGGGAAGCTGTTGTAGAATGATGCATGTAATTTTAGATGTGAAAAGTTAGTGGTACTAGAAAAAATATCTAGAAGGAAAAATTCAGCCAACAAGTGGAAAGAGGGAAGTGGAGCTCTGGAAAGAGGTTGAGGGATGGATGGATAATAGACTTGAGAATGATCTGCATAGAGGTGACATGGAAAGTCATAGGAGTGGATTGGGTTACTAAAAGAGAATGTGTAGAGAAAGAAGAAAAAGGTGTCTAGGAGAGAACCTTGGGGAAAACCCACATTTAAGAGGAGCCAGTCAAATGAGATAATGGAGAGTGAGAGAATTGAAGAATCCTGGTGAGCATTACAGTGTCACAGAAGATAACTGAAAGAAAGGCAACAAGAAGGATGGGATGGTCCAGTGTTAAATACTGCAAAGAGGTCAAAGAAAATAAGATGGAAAACAAGTCATAAGATACAATGAAATTACATTGTTCATGTAACCATAATGTAATTTTGATCTGTATAGACCTAAAGATTGTGTAACTGTAAAGTTAATGGGATAAGGTTAATGGGATATAAGATCTTCCCTGCCCATTAACAGGACTCACATGGAGTCCTGACTCAGAGTCAATTAGGCTCTGGGCCACATCCCCATACCTTTCCAATTAAGTGCTGATTTCCTAGCTTCTCAGCACTAAGCCAATCAAGTCTTTGATTGGAGAGAAAGAAAGAAAAAGTGAAAAAGAGAGAAAAAGAGGCAGAGAGTGACAGAGAGAGAAAGAGAGAGAGACAGAGTGAGAGAGAGAGACAGAGAGAGGGAAAGAGAGAGACAGAGAGAGGAAGAGGGAGAAAGAGAGAGAGAGAGAGAAAGAGAGAGAGAGAGAGAGAGAGAGAGAGAGAGAGAGAGAGAGAGAGAGAGAGTTTTGCTTTTTAGGGAGAGGTTTGGGTGGAGAGAGAAGCAAGGGGGAAGAGACCTTGCCTAGGGAAACTTGCTTATGAGGAGGGCTTGACAGAACACTTGCAATGTCAGCGTTCCCTGGATTGGTGATGAGTACCTTACTAAACCTTGCTTTTTGGTATCCTAACAGCAATGTCCCAAATAAACACTTTGGTTTTGTCTTGGAGGAGGAGGGTTTATTACATTTTGTGAACAAACCCTGGGAATATGTATGCACATTCATAGCAGCTGCTATGGGTAACATATTGGCATTACAGTAATCCAACCTACTTATATTATAGACAAGTAAAATGTGGCCTAGAGAAATTTACTCATCAAATTCCACATGGATAGTTTTATTAACTACTTTTACAGTTTTCCAAAAGTGGGACTTGGTGAGTAATTAAACAAAACACATGAAATTTAAAAATTAAATTAAATTAAAATAAATTTATGTTTCATGACTTCAGTATAATGTTTTTCCCCAGTCCTTTGTGCTGCCTCACCTTAAACATAAAAATATTTATTTTGAGAAGTATTAAGCTTATTTTTATTATAATCCTGTTGTCAAGTTTGTTATTATTTTTTAATATGGATGGTTTCCATTCTTTTTTTGTAAATAGAATATATTGGCAGCCAGGTGGCACAGAGGATAGATCACTGGGCCTGGAATCAGGAGTTCAAATGTGGACTCAGATAGTCACTAGATGCATGACCCTGTAACCTCTCTGTACCTTAGTTTTCTCATCAGTAAAATATGGATAATAATAGTACTTACCTTCCAGGATTTGTTAGAAGGATCTAATGAGATAATACTTATACAGTGCTTACCACGTTACTTACTACTATTTAAATGTAAGCTAATCATCATTATCATCATTAATATTAATATTAAAATTAAGGAGTTAAAATATATCATCTTTAAGGTCCTTTCCAGCTCAGTCTATGTAATGAATATAATACAAATAAATATAAAGTAATTTTAGTGCAAGGTGAGGGAGACAACCGACTGTTAAAAAAAAGGTCTTATGTTGGTCATGTCACTTGAGGTGATCCTTGGAGCCAGCTAAGACTTCCAAGAGGTAAAGCTGAAGAGAAAGCACGTTTCAGGCATGTCAGACAGTGGTGACTTTAGACGTAGTAGATGCAGGCAAAATGTGTACATAGAACAACAAGAATTCCACTTGTGCTGAAACAGGCAGTGTGGGAAGTAGAGTAATATGACATCAGAGTAAGTAAGAAAGATGGGTTAGAACCAGATTCTGTAGGGATTTAAATGACAGAGAGTTTATGTTCTAAGGTACAGGCAAAAGGAAGCCATTAAGGCTTCTTGGGGGAGGTGGGTAGACACCTGAGTCTCTGAAAAAAACAATTTATTAGTTGTGTGGAGAACAGACTGAAGAGGAAAGATAAAAGTGAGAGATAAAGTCTATTGCCATAATCTAAGCAAGAGGCAGTGAAGAAATTAATCAGATCCTTTTTTTTTAGTCAGGAGGGCCCACTTTATCTCTCTTGGCCTTAGTTTCTTAATCTGTAAAATGGAATTTGAATGGATGATCTCCAAGCTCCCTGTTAGGTTTATAAGTCTAACCTTTTTCTTAAAGGAATTTAGGAAACAAAACACTTCAAAATAAAAATTACATATCCATTTCCTTGCCTTAAGTTTCAAAATTTTTTATTAAAGAGGACTCTCAACCAAGAGGAAGAGCTGAATTGAATCTTAAGCTGAGAATGTAAACAACACAATTAAATAAGTACAAAATAACTACAGGCCTAGACTGAATTACAGAAATATTGCCTTACAATATGTGCCCCTGTTTTGTTTGGGAGGAAAGAACAGAAGGGCACGGATGGGCCCTTCCATGTCCTGATGCACAATGAACTTTTCCTCCCTCTTTGTCAATATGAGACTAGAACACCTTTCATCTACTTTCCTGACTGCTGAAGATAGGCAGCCTAAATTTATTCCCTTCAGACTGAAAAAAAAAAAAGACAACTAATGGCTTGAAGGGAAAGCTGGGGAGATTGTTACTAAAAACAGCATCATCAAACATTAGGGAAAGGTATCAAGAGAGAAGAAATTCCACTGAGAATAATGCTTGTTGATTTGTCGATATGACTATATAACTGTGGCTTATTTGATATGCACAAGACAACACATTATCCTAGAATAGTATTGGGCCCATTTTAATGTCCCAAATGACAAAAGTGACATTTTTCAAATTCCACATCTGTGCATCCACAGTCAGTCTGCTCTTTGGACCACTTTGATGATTTTATTGTCAAAGTTAATGACATAGCTGAATAAAATCCAACTCTGTTGATCTTTAAGGCTTTTTAAAGCGAATACAATATTTGTGATCTAATCAAAATTAGAACAGGATCAACATTTTTGAATTTTGTATTATCAGAAATATACACTAGAGATCCAAAGAGGTATAAGAATATAAGCTTTGGAGTTGGAAAAACATCAGAGAAATGGCTTCATTTTGCAGATTAGTGAACAGGTCTAGAATGGTTAAATTATACATCAAATATCACTCAGCTATTAAGTGATAGAGATGCCATTCAAACCCAGGTCTTTTAATTCCAAATCTAGTGCTCTTCCATTAAGCCATGCTGTTTCCCTTATGCAGCTGATGCCTAGTAACAATTATATAAACCCATAGAAATCTTGAATGTCGGCGATAAAAGGCACTTACATATTTTCTCGGAGAAATATTTCAGTTTACTGAAATGTAAAGACTTACAGACTTGTCTATGGTCATACAGATAAGTGGCAGAGCAAAAACTTAAACCCTGATCAACTACTCTTTCTATTGCATCAATTATAACTTTTTTTTCCACTAAATTGAACAAGAACAGTGAAAAAAAAATGTTTCCACTTTAGATATAGTTTTCACTAAAGAAAATCCAACTTTAAGAAAGTTCATCAAAATAATCCAAACTGAAAATAGGTGAATTAAATGTTGGTTATTTTCACTAAAAACAAAAGACTCATTATATAATTCCTTTTAGACAGTAAACAACCTGGTCCAATTAAACTTTGATTCTATTTATAAAAAACAAAGTTTACTACAGTTTTTTTTTTTGGTCACATATCTATTGCAAAAACTGATGCACATTTTGATGAGACTATTACAATGTTTTTAATATTTAAGTGAAGCACAGTTCAAACTATTTTGTGTTTTAAAACAGAGAGGAATATTTTGGAAGTGAACTGCTGGTTAAGTAGATAATGTGATTTTTTTTTCTTGATCTGGGAGTAAAAACAGTCTCTTCTCCTAGGATGCAAAGCATCAAATGAAGGCCTAAAATGCTTTAGCATGGAGGCTTGTAGATCTGAATAAGAAACTTTTAAAGTGAAAATGGAAAAAAAATGGAAAATTTTGTCCATATCCATTCATTAATCTAGTTATAACACAGAATTGCTGGTTCAACATAGGAAGAACAATAATATTAGAAGTGTTTTATAATTTAAAGTGGATAATATACAATAAGAAAGAGAGTGCATGACACCAATGACCAAGATAACCTATGCAAAAATTGCCAGGTATGTTATAATGAGAATTCTTTTCACAGATGAGTTGGAGTAGTTTTCTACTGAATCCCTTCCAAGTTTTAATTTTTTTTTGAAATAGTAAGTTATAGATGAATAAAGAAGAACTAGAAATTTTATTGTAAGGAGGCAAATTCAATCTTATAGGTATTATTGAAATTGTATATTTACAGATAGGTGAGATACTAGAGGTCATCTAATGTAACCTCCCACCCTCGCCATTTTATGTCTAAGGAAACTTAAGATTTATAGAAGGTAAGACTTGACTGAGCCACACAAGTTGTAAGTACAAAGCTCATATGACTTAAGATTGGAATATGGCAGTGAAATCTTATTCAAAAGGAATAGATTAGATAAAGGGAGCAGAAAAATAGAACTGTACAGGAAGAATAAATAATTCTGTGAGGAAATATATGGCCATTAGTGGGGAAACATTGTGGACAGAATTTAGTTGAGTATGAGAGCATCCTATAGCCCACTATATAAGAAGGAGTTAATGGTTGAGGAATACTAAGGCAGATATCAAAGGCATAATATAAGGAAGAGGTGGAGAGTTGCAATTGTCTATGTCTCTCTCATTCTTCTCTTCTGCTTTCTCTTTTTCACCTACCATTCTCAAAGCAGAACAGCTGATGAATTTTCAATTTGTTTGATTACTAATTTCATTTTTCAAAAAGCTAAGTATGAAATTAGGGTAACTGCTATTCTGCACTTGATTCTAAGCAGTAAGGGGGAAATGCATGCCAGTGCAGAAAAAATGAATGTCAAAGAAGAAATTATGTGAACCTTAGGAGAAATCTGGTAAGCGATCTTAGATTTCATGATGAAATTCAATTCAATTCAAAAAGCACTTTTTAAAGTGAATTCTATGTTCCGATCTATGTGCTAGTGTTTTAGAATATAAGGGAAAAAATGAGGCAAATGTTTCCCTGAAGGAGTTTATATTCTATTGGGGGTCACTGCTGGAACTTGGCTAAGAAAAGGCATAAATTGATGCATACCTTAGATTTAATGAGGGCAATTTCTAAAAACAAAAACTTCAGAGAAAGGAGATGAATAATCTGAAGGCCTAAGACTCCAAAGAATTGGGACAAGAAGGATGTAATGCTTTCAGTAATTAAATATAAAAATGATACCGATGAAAAAGAAAAGGGGAGGGCTATCTGAAGAGAATGATGTGGATGCAAATGAATATCATCAACTTAGTAAGATTTTTAAACCTCATGTACAGAAAGTGAAGCAAGAGCAGGTAACTAAATGTGAATGCTAAAGAGTAGCATAGTGTTATAAGCAGAGTGCTGGCAGTGTTAAAATTCCTAAAGCTAGAACTTGTGATGAATGCCAAGGAAACAAAAAAAGGGCTTAAAAAAACTCAATTGTAACAAAAGAAAGGTCAGAGTCATTGCTCAGGATGGATACAACAAGGACAATGGCAAAGCTACTCAAATATAATTTTACATCTGTTTGTTTTTTTTTTCCGCCAGTGAGAATGATCATCAGACGAGGAACTACAAAAGAAGAACCAAAGATAAGCCAATTTACTGCACCAGACTCTGACAAACCACATCCCAAAGTCAGAGAATCATTGTTGGATAGGATTTTTGTGCTGTTGTGGTTCCTCTGCAAAAAACTGCAGATAATAGAAAACAAGTATGGGACTGAAGATAAGCCAATCTGGCCCTGATTTTCAGGAAGAAGAAATAAGTGCTTACTTCCTAGTACAACGCCCGGCACATAACAGACACAGTAAATATTCATTGATTGGTTGTTGACCATCACTTTGACTATTAGAAAAATGCACAATGCATTAAAAAAAAAACAGCCTATGGATTTTGAACTTCCAGAATGACAAATTGTTATCATTACAAATGAACAAAGGTTCACTAAAAACAAGCCATCCTACACTAACCTCATTTCTTTTTTTTTTTTTTTGGCAGGGAGATTTGACAGTTATTACAGAGGTAGATCAAGGGAATAAATGACATAAGCATAGTACACCTGGATTTCAGGTGGGGTATCTAAAAATGTCTCTCATAGATATCTTTGTGCATAAAATACATATGAGTGGAATGATAATAGTTAATCATATCTAGAATTGGTCAAATTAAGGGACCAAAAGAGAAAAGGCATATATATATATACACATATACATATATACATACTTACATACATATATAGATATATAGATATATGTAGATATAGATATAGATATATAGATATATAGATATATATGGTTGAAAACTAGGAAAGAGGTCTTCAGACAATAGTTAATTGGCCAAGTTTTTTTAGTGGACTTTGACTTCAATTCAATTCAAGAGAGCATCATTATCAGTAAAATAACATCCAGATGTTTAACGTGGAGAAAAGCCAATATATGATAGCTGTCTCTGATGGGCACATTGGACTATATGGCCTTTTAGATTACTTCCTATTCTGAGATTGTTTCTATATCCTAAACATTTTTTCCTGTGCAAAGTAGTGGAAAAAAAAAGACAGACAACTACTTACATTGACTTGTAAATTGAGCATTAATTGCTCCATTTGAATACCTGAATAAGTGCAGGGGAAAAAAACAACTGTAAAGTAAATTAGCATTTTATTTATCAGTAATTACCATATGGGGAAAATAGCAAAAAGAATCATGTTACTTTAATAAGGTCACAATTAGAGCAAATTATTTTAACAGAAAAGGAAAAGAATCAAAGCAAAGTTCACAGAATATTTTTTCAGACATAAATACAATGAAAAAATGGACTCATTCACATATATTATTACAATTATCCAGTGAATGTGATATATATATATATATATATATATATATATATTTACACACATATATATATACATACATATATATATATATACACATACACACACATATAGGCAAGGTGATATATAATTAGTATCAGATAAATTAGATTTTTACAGTATCTGACATTACAAAGTGTCAAAATAAGCTTCACATAGAAGTTAATAATGTCACTGCTTAATGGATTTTAAATAGAATGTCTTCAAATTACACTTTTAGGACTAAAACTGTGGAACAAAATTATTTATTGTACAGCAGCCCTCTAATATTTCACATTGTAATTTAGAACAGTATACATCATATACATGACACACTCATGATTTATTTCTACCATAATTCATTTCATTTCAGTTCAATTCAGTCAACAAGTATTTATTAAAGTCCTCTGTGATTGGCACCGGGGACAGAAAGCTCAAAACAACACATAATTTTTACTTTTCAAAGAGTTTACAATCCAGTGAGCGTGATACAACACATACATACACAAACTATTGTTACAAGGACGTATGCAATTAACACAAAAGTAAAAGGTGCCCAACAAAAACTTTGAAGAGGAAATAGTGGGAAAATCAAGGAGAGCTTCATGGAGAAAGGAACCCTAGAATTAATACTTTAAGGAAGAAAAGGATTTACACAGACCAGGAGGAAGTGAGACCCTAAGAAGGAGTGGTCTACAAATACTTGTCCACAGTTGACTTCCAGATGAGATAGGGAAGTAGCCAGCAATCTAGTGTGTCTGGAACACAGGCTATATGAATAGTGGTATGAATGGGAAGAGTGGTACAGAAGAGAGGAAATTTCTGTGAAATGTTTAACAAATATAAATATACAATTTTAGTCATAAATAAACATATTCCAGCCACTTTACAAATATCCCATTTGGTTCTCACACAAAACCTTGAAGTAGGGGCTATTATTGTCTCTATTTTTACAGTTGAAAAACTGAGGTATACAGAGGTTAAGTGACTTTTCAGGTTTGAACTCAAGTCTCCAGGATTCCAGGCCCAACACTCTATCTCCTGCAACATCTATTTGAAAGAGTAATTTGGTGCCTAAAACGACAAACATTTATATAGAGCTTTAAGGTTTGCAAAGTGATTTCTACCACTGTACTCCAGTCAGGAAGGTAGTATGGGTTTTACATGCACTTTTTTTTATATATGAGAAAACTGGTTCAAAAAGATTTTGACCTATGTTCACATAGGTCTCCTCTCTCTAAAATTAGGGCTTTTCTACTACATCATGCTGATCCCAACTTTTTCCTACATAATATTCCTTAAATTGACTCCTTACTTTCCATTCCTACAGCCCTAGTACTAACTTTAAATAGTCAAATTCCCTGCCCTTTTCTCAATCAGCCTTACACATGGAAGAACTTAAGTCATGGTACTTTTGGCCACTCGATTGCTATTACTGTCATCAAAAAAATATGATTATTGGACCAAATGATTTCTAAAGTTTCTTTCAGCATAATCATTCCATGATTCATGAAATAATTTTAGTTGAACTGACATACACAGGTCATCACGAAGAGGAGAGCTTCCTATACGCTTAAAAAAAGTATTAATTCAAGGGAGGGCGGAGCCAAGATGGCGGCGTAGCAGCAGCAACACATCGCAGCTCTCACATAGCCACCCCAAAATACCCATAAAATAGGACTCTAAACCAAACCTACAACTCCAAAATGCACACAAGGTTACTTCCCACTAAAGTCAGCTCGGCTAGGAGGAACCATATTAGCACTGCGAACCGAAACCAGCCTGGCCTGAAGCCGCAGCTGTGCCCCGGGGGCGGACGGGCGGGAGGTGCAGAGAAAGCTTTCAGGTGAGCGGATTAGCACCAGCTGCTCGAGGGGGGATTGTGAAAGAGGGAGATAAGCGTCCGGCGGAAAGGTCTCCAGAGCGGAAAAGCGAAAGGCAGAGGTTTTGCACCCCCCTCTGCGTTGTAGCTTCCCGCCCGCGGCCTGCAGACAGCAGGGAGACTGAGTGATTGTTTTCAGGCCAGGGCTCTCGCGTTGAGAGGCCTGGATCTGGATCGTTGTCT
>CM053588.1:123982643-124016793 GCA_028646515.1 Pseudochirops corinnae | reverse complement strand
GGGTTCTGGGACTGTTCTACAGGCAGAAAGTGACTTGATGAGGACACTGGCTATGGCTTTGTGGAGCCTTGTCTCCCCAGGAACTGAGATTGCTGAGGGCTTGCCTGGAGTGAAGATGAAAGAAGGCCCTTTCCTTGGGTATTCAATGCTGAGCTTACCCTTATAATTTAAGGATGGATGGCCTTTTGTGCTCTCCTGCCCCTTTTGAGATTCAGGGGTGGGAAGCCTTTGAGTGATTGACCAAATGAATGTACTTTGTTTATGGTTGGAGACTAATCTCCATTGGAGAGGAGACTTTTGACTGACTAAATGAATGTACTGTCTAGGGGTGGAATAGTACCTGGATTGAATTGAGAACTTGCTAAAGGAATAAGTTACCCTGTATTTTGACTTTCTCTGTTCTGTGAATGTTTGCTAAATAAATGGGGTTTACTATGCTGGTAATCCGAACCTTGGAAGTTGCCTTTGCTTGGCATTACACTATTATGCTATAAGAAATGATGAGCAGGTAGATTTCAGAAAAACCCAGAAAGACTTACATGAACTTATGCTGAGTAAAATGAATAGAACCAGGACAACATCAAATACAGTAACCGCAACATTGTGCAATGATCTACTATGATTGACTTAGCTTTTCTCAGCAAACAATGATCCAAGGTAATTCCAAAAGACCCATGATGGAAAATGCTGTCCATATCCAGAGAAATAATTATGGAGTCTGAACACAGATCGAAGCATACCATTTTCACTTTTGTTGTTGTTGTTGTTATTTTTTGGGGGGTGTGGCTTTTCTCTTTTGCTCTGTTTCTTCTTTCACAACATAACTAATGCGGAAATATGTTTACATGATTGTACATGTATAACATATCAGATTGCTTACCATCTTTGGGAGTTGTAATGGGAGGAAGGGAGAAAATATTTAAAACTCAGAATCTTATAAAAATTAACATTGAAAACTATCTTCACATGTAAATTGGAAAAAATAGAATACTACTTACCAAAAACACTTAATAGAATAGGATCTCAAATTCTTTGTAACCCTCAGTTGTACAACAGTAAAATGTTTTTCCTGTATAATTTCATCTGTAAAAGCTAATTTTTTTGTCTCCTCATGCCTTCAATGAGCATAAAATGAGAAAACCTCCCCCAAAAAGATTAAATGAGATAACTAGCATATTTACAAAACTGTAAATTGTAAAGTGCTATATAAATACTAACGGTTACTATTTATTTACAGGGCAATCAAAATGGGTCACAAAGTTTCAAATGGTAGAAATTAATTGGCAAGCAATGAGATTCTCCAAAGAACAACATTCTAGATATGTCTTTCAAGAAAAAAAATCTAATAACGGTGTTGCTAATGATGCTAAAGAAAATCCTAATATGATTTTTTATTTCATTTAATAGAATGCTGGAGTTGGTGGGGGAGGGGAAGTTTACTTCATTACCCTAACTATTTTCTACTGACAGAGGAAATTGCTATGTTGCCAAATGCCTTGCAAAGGAAGATGGGAGTCTTTAAGTGGGAGAGGGATGGGGAAACCAGGCAGAGGGAACTTAATTTAGCAAAAATAGACATATTTAGAATTTATAGAACATGTTTTGCTAAGGACCTTCTGATGAAAAGCTGAACAATTAAGTGACAAATCTAAGATTAAAAACTGCCAAGCCAAAATTCTCAGGATATTGTCTCCCCTAAAAAAAAAAAAGTCAGGTTACTAGGACTAGGCAATCCCGTCTGTTTCCCAAGTATGAAGAAGTGAAGAAAATTTATATCCAATTTACCAGGATTACCTGATGCAAATTTAAAAAAAAAAAAAGCAATAATTTATTCTAAAGGTTGGCAAACTAAGGCCCTGGACCTCTTTCTGCTACTATGAGGTGTTTTTTTTAAATCTATTTAAATAAAATTTTATTTTTTTAATGTATTTTAAAATTATCAGTTAAGCCATACAGAAGCAGGCAGTAGGCCTGGATCTCACAGGCCACATAGAAACAGGCAGTAGGCCCAGATTTGGCACTTAGCAAACCTCTCATCTATTCAAATTAAAAATATTGGTGGTAAGCAATTATATTTTGAAACATTAATTTATCAACTAGCAAAAAGCAACTATTCAAAGGATAAAGAATGCTGGTATTATTGCCTTTGACTAATTGAGTTGTTGATGAATTGAGTTCTAGTGAGTCTGTCAGTAAAAAACCTTTTATTAAATTCCTCCTAGGTGCCCCATATTGTGCTTTGTGCTGCAGCTACAAAGAAAGGTAAGAAGACTATTCCTACTCTCAAAGAACTTACAGTCTAATGGGAGAGATAATGTATAAACAATTATGTAAACAGTTATATTTAGGATAAATTGGGATTAATTAATAGTCTTCTCTGTATTTTGTTTTTTGGTTAAAAGAGACAACAAATGATCCAATTCATAGATTCCCAGCTACTGTTTTATGTTCTATGCAAACCAGCTTGGGGCACATAGCTTAGGAATTCTATTACTGTTTCCAGATTCAAGTCCAACCCCCAAATTTCTAATAATCTTTATTTCTGAAACATTCTAGAATTACAAAAAATTCTAAAAGCCAAAGAAACAGAAAATACATTTTTGCCTTTTTGTTGTTGGTCTTTTTTGGTTGGATTTAAGGCCTCTACAAAACAGATATTAGATTCCCTTCAGGAGTATCTATATCTTTTAAGCCTATAATAAAAACACAGAGTTCTCCTTGATCACTCAAGGTCATCAACCCTCGTGACTGCTCTGGATAGTCCACTTGGCATCTTTTCCACTCAGAGCCATGTCCCTGACCCTTTGTCTACTCAATAATTTCCGTTCCACTAATGGGAAGATGCCTGGCCCTCTGCCCTTACTCGCACCATTCAGTGAATTAGTCCTCTCATCTGAAATACTTGGCATCCTCATTAGGTCAATTCCCCTGACCTTTCCCATTCCCTGACCAATGACTTCTATATAGTTTCACCTTCACAGTATATAGAGCAAAGCTTTCATTTAGAACACTCATAATAACATAAAAACCCAAATATGTTAAAACAGAGTAAAAGCCAGAACCAGAGATAGAGACAGTGAAAGAAACAAATAGATTGTAGCAGTGTGGCTACAGAAACAAAATTTCTAAAGCCTATGAAAGGAAATAAGTTGAAATAAGGAGGGAGGCTAGTGACAAATTAACTCCTTTTATTCTCTTGAGGAACACTACTACCACATATTACAATCACTGACCCCTAAGTAACAACCTCCCATTACATATTTGTCTTTGAAGCATCAAAGGATAAGCGCTGGAAGAGGCATTAGAGATTGTCTGGTCTAACCCTCCCAGAAGAAGGAACTGGAGCCCAGAGACCTGAAAGGACTTATTCAGTATCATATTGCTAAGAAGTGGCAGAGTTAGCATTCAAATCCTAGTCCTAGGACTTAAAATCCAATTTTTCCTCTACATCATGTTGCCTCCATCCTGCCACAGGATCCTATTTTCAAAGGAGCTGCCCTAACCTAATGGGCAAAAAAGAAAAGGAAGAAAGGCTTAACCCAATCCCCATGGCCTTTTGATTACTTTGACACTTTTGATTACTCATTGTTGTTGTTCAGTCATTTTTCAGTTAGGATAGACTCTTCATGACCCCATTTGGGATTTTCTTGGCAGAGATACTGGAGTGGTTTGCTATTTCCTTCTCCAGCTCATTTTATAGAGAAGGAAACTTAGGCAAATAGAGTTAAGTGACTTGCCCATGATCACACAATTAGTAAGTGTTAGAGGCCAGATTTGAACTCAGGAAGATGAATCTTTCTTATTCCAGGACCAGAACTCTATCAACTGTGCCAACTAGCTGCCCTTTGACCACTAGGCTTTACTCTAATTATCAGGTGCAAAGATTTTAGCCAAAGCATCTTCCTGCTTAATAGACCCAGGCTCACTGTAAAGAAACCATCTAGTATGACAACAACAATAACGACATTTATATAGAGCTTACTATATACCAAGCACTGTGTTAAGTGCTTTATGATTATTATCTCATCCAATTCTCACAACCAGTCATAAAAGGTAGGTGTTGTCATTATCCCCATTTTTATAGTTAAAGAAACTGAAGCATACAGAGAGAGGTTAAGTGACCTGCCCAGGGCCAGAGAGTTAGTAATTGTCTGAGGCCAGATTTGTACTCGGGTCTTCCTGAGTCCAGGCTCAGCAATTTACCAACTGAGCCACCCCATGTCCCTGGGTAAAACTTCAAGTTTTAACAAGAATTCCCTTTAAAAACATACCTGAGAAGTGGTCATCCAGCTTTTATCCTAAGCCTTTTAACAATGAAGAACCTGCCATGTTCTGGTGTACTTTCAGTAATGTTTGCAACTGTAGTGCTAAACTTTTTTACAGATATGTCACTAATTTTCATGGGCTGTGAAGAGAATACAGCGATGGCCTGTCACATGTGAGGTGGAACCCCTCTGTTCAATGTATGAGAGATCATAGATGAGTAGGCATGAATACATTTCCATCTGAATCCGTGGAAGTAATTCCCTACATGAATATTATTTTAGATCCATTGAAGCAGCCTGAAGGAAATGCATAGAGAATAAAGAGAAAGGTTCTTTTCATAAGCTTTTTGAAATTATCACAGGAACCCATCTTACTCATTTACTCAATTAAATTTTCTGTGGCAGTTTATTGGTCAATGGATAAAGCTACTCAACTCATTGTTCTCTACATGGTCTTAGAAATGTCCTCCAAAACTGTTGTCTTATTTGGAATAGGCACCAAAAATATGGACCTAATCTCTATTAAAATCATTTTGAGTTTCTGATGAAAATTGGATGAATAAAAAAAGATAATTATATAGCTATACAGCACTATTCAGTAAAGGTGAATATTTAGTTGTGTGTAGGGAAACCTTGGCAGACTTTTTACTTTGTAACTCAATGGCCTATTTCTCAAAAGTTTTCAGAAATAACACTCATATGAGAATCTTATTTATTCTGCTATAATGATGCTTTTTCAACAAGTAACAACTAGAGAAATGTCTGTTCACTTAGAAAATAAAGCTCTCTCTAGAGAGATTGAGTGGAAAGTTGGAATGGCTTCCTTTGTAATCCATAATTGCCTACCAGGCTTTTGATAATCACTTACTATATGCCATGCCCCAACCAGCTTTTTCAGGCTGATAAGAATTTCCCAATTAAGTGTTATGTATGCAACATGTTGATACATATAACTCTTGAATAAGCACCAATTCCAAGGTGTTTTCAGAAATGTCACAGTTATTTGCCTACGTATGCATGTGTGTATATATATATATATATATATATATATATATATATGTGTATATGCATACATCTATATCTGTATCTACATCTATATTTATCTCTCTCTAACAAAAGTCATCATATCAACCTACTTTTCTACTGACTTTATGTTTCCAAAGGGTCTTATTGAAAAGTACAATAGTTGCACGATCACTGCTCCACCATTTCCCCAATATGTCTGCAATTTATGAACCTTACTCACACAATCTTATTTTCTTCTCCTGATTTCATTGTATAGACTTTTGGTAGTTATCCTTTTTAAATACACAGTGGTAGTGTAGAGGATATACAGCTGACCTTGAAGCACCAAAGACCCAGGTTCAAGTCCTGCTGCTGAGATATACTTGTGGTGTAAACTTGGGCAAGTCAATTAAGTTCTAAGTGTTCTAGGCAAATCTAGAAGATTATAATTTGAAGAAATGTTGTGGACTGGAATGAAAAGAGGGAGTTTTCTCATCTGGGAGTACCTTATACTAATAAAAAATCACAGGTATATTCCCTAACCCACTTCCTTAATAAGTATGGCAAAAGAAAAATTTATCAAGAAAGTAGAATTTTTTTAGTTATTTTAATACCTATTTTTGTTTGTACCCCTCGAAAAATAATATGTGTATAATTACACATGTATCATGTAAATTATAAAGATATGTTGCATAAATATGTTGTTATGAATATTATAATTAGAAATATATGTATTATATAAATATATTGAAGAGTAACTTTCTGTAATAGGTAGATAGGAAGTCTTGAGGCCCAGAAGATGCCGGTTCAAGTTCCACCTCTGACATATATTGGTTATGTAACCCTAAGCAAATTGTTTAATCTCTTGGTGCTCCAGGCTATTCTCTATGACCATCCATTGCAAAGCAGGTGCTGATCTTCATTGGTGGAGATAATTTTCTCATTAGAAGTTCCCTATAACAATGAAATTACAGATTTAGTCTATAACAATATACTATACAACACAATTTGTTGTCAGTGCATGGACACATATAACGCATATCATATTGGAAAAAGTTTCTAAGAAATATTTCCTAAAATGTCCAAGCTGGGTGGATCCAAGTATCATTTAATTCTTTGACTGACATGTCTGATGGAATCATTATATTTCTCAAAAATTCATCACCACAAAGCACATGGAAACATGGAATCTTGTCAGCTTAAATCCTCACTGGAAGCAGTCAGGATATCAATATGCAAACATAGAGTAGTGGACTGACATTTGGGAAAAGATGCACACAGATGTACTCTGTACATTATTGAATTGGTCGCGTTATTCAGAATCTATCCAGGAGTCTCCTGTGAAAAAATTTCTCCAGCAATGGGACAACATGGAGTTCAAGCAAAACCTGGAGCTGTCCATATCTGTGAGGAGCAGCAGGCTATATTGGAGTTTAGATGTCAGGTACCTGGATGTTTGAGTCCTAAATTTTCTATTTAGTACCTGTGTGACCTTGGGCAGATCACTTAACTTTTCTGGTCCTTAGTTTCTTCAGTTGTAAGTCAGTGGGGTTACTTTGGGGTCTCTCTAGGAAGTTGCCTTCCAGCTCTAACCTAACCTTTTATGACTGCTTTCAGGCTTCTCAGTCCTGAGTCTTAAACTTTTCTGCATTTTTCCTAATCAGAAATATCAGATGCCCAGTTTACCTAAGTAATAGACCACAGATCTTTCCCCACTGGGATCATATACTCTAAAAGATGAGATAGAGATGAACTTGTTAAAGAACATATACTCCCAAGATGGTTCTTCCAAAAACCCACTTTAATCATGTGATTCATTGTTCAAAATCCTTCATTTACACATCCTTGTTAAAGTTCATATTCCTAAGCCTCTTCCCAATCACCCCTGTTTGCAAACTGAGGCCCAATACTGTCCTTGTGTTTTCCCATCTCTTTCCTTTTATTTTTGCCATTTCCCCCATTTAGAATTGCTGGCTCCTATTACAACCTACCAAATTCTTACCTTTAGGGCCCATTTCACATCTCAGGTCTAGGAAGCCTTACCTGAGCACCAACCCAAAGTTCTTGCTTCTTTCTCTGAGCCTCAATGACACTTCCTTCTGCAACATCAATTAGCTACTTACCATAAAATACCTTATAATCTTGATATACCCAACCATGATGAAAGGGCAGAAACTGTTTCATACTTTACAGCTTTCTTTTCCCCTCCTCATCCCAATTCCCGTGGGCCTAGCCAAGTAGCCTGCACGTGTAGAGTAGGTGTTCAGTAAATATCCATTCTACCAAGTTCAGCAATTCTCTGAGGACCATCTCCATTTACATATAGTTAAAGGTCAAAATTTTGTTATTACCTCTGACTTTTGCCTCTTCCTTATCTCTCATATCCAAATCAGTCAACAAATCCTACTGATTCCACCAATGTAATATGGAAGTCTACCATGTAATATGGAGACCACTCCTTTAAATATTCTTTCATTACTTGGAGTAATTGTAGTATTGTAATTACTTGTAGAAGTGGTGTCCTAACAAATTTTTTCTTACCTCCACTCTTTAACACCCTGCACACACCCTTCTGCAGTAGCTAGAACAATCTTCTTTATGTACTGATCTGATCATTATTGTCAAAAATCTTTAGTGGATCCCTATTGCCTGCTAAGAAAAGAACAAATTGTTTTGCTTGGCTTTCAAGGCTTTCCAAAATCTGACTCTGTTTAACATTTTCAGAATTATCTCAGATTATCCAAACTCCCTAACCTCTAGTCAAATTCTGGTGGCCAAGTGGATACAGCCCTGGCCTGGAGTAAGGAAGACATGAATTTGAATTTGGCTTCAGAAACTTATTAATTTGCGACCCTGGGCAAGTCATTTAACCTCTGTTTGCTTCAGTTTCTTCAACTGAGGGACTGGGAGCTCAAGAGCCCTGGGTTTATTACTCTGTACTTATTTGACAATGGACAAATCACCACTTTTCTGGTCCTTAGTTTCTTCACTCGTAAGTTGATGGGGTTAGTTTAGGTAATTTCTTTTTTTTAAATTAATTCATTTATTTTTAGTTTTCAGCATTTACTTCCATAAGATTTTGAGTTCCAAATTTTCTCCCCATCTCTCCTCTCCCCCAACCCCAAGACACGATGTAATTTTATTTAGGCTCTATATACATTCATATTAAACATATGTTCACATTAACTATGTTGTAAAGAAGAATCTGAACAAAAGGGAAAATCCATGAGAAAGAAGAAACAAACAAAAAAGAGAGAAAGAGAGTAAATAATATGCTACAATCTGCATTCAGACTTCATGGTTGTTTTTCTAAATGTGAATAGTATTTTTCATCATGAGTCTTTTGGAGTTTTCTTAGATCCTTGCGTTGCTAAGAAGAGCTAAGTCTATCTAAGTTAGTCACTGTACAATGTGACTGTTATTGTGTACAATATTCTCCTGGTTCTAGGTTGTTATGATGTCCAGGTTCACTCTATCCATTACTCACAATCTCTTATGTATGACGATGATGTTTTATAGTCTATTCTGTCATATGTCTAATCCCCAGATAGGCTATGGGAGAATGAGTCGGTGAAATTTTGTACGTCTCCAAACTTTAGTGTGAAAGTGTACGTGTGTGTGTGTGTGTGTGTGTGTGTTTTCTGGACATAGATGATTTACACATTGGTTCAACTGAATTTAATTTTTGGATGAATGACCAAATATGAACAAATAGAAACTACAGATATACTGCAATACATAATTTAAAGTATTTGAACTAAGCAACTGTATAATTTCTTATCTTTGTTACCTCATTTAGATTTGGAGATATAGCAGCAATGCTTTAAAAAAATGAATCAGAGAAAAATAGGATCAAAATGAGCTCTGACAGAGCATGAATCCCATTTCTTATTTTTAATTAGGGCAAAAGTGCACTGAACTATGTAGGCATATGCCTCTTCAAAAAAATTTTCAGAAAATTCCCAAATTCTCCTAATTCCATGTTTGTGAATTTTTCAACATGAATCCTCTTCAGGATGTCTAATCTAACCTTTTTCTTCAAGATGATATCACTTTTTTTTGGCCTTTCTTGAATGGAAAATGTGAGAGTTTGTTCCTATAAATAATTTTAAGTTATCTAGATGGTTTTAAAAGCGCACTTCAAACCTCTCTTTGGCTCTTCTCTGAACACATTATGAACTCTCAATAAACAATGGGCAGCAACCACAAAGCCAGGCTCCCACAGTCAGTATGCAGCCTCCTACTGCAGCCTCCTACACACCTGAGGCCAAAGAAGAGAATTTGATTTTGAAATAACAAAAATAAAGTATCATAAAATATAAAGCTTGCCATCAGGTTCTGATTTACTTCTAACAAAATGCCAAAATAAGTGTCCACAATTTTATATCAATATGAAAGCACTTTGTCAATAAAAATCATTCACTGAAAAGACTAAATCTAAGTCATTACAGTTTCTTCTCTCTCTAATCCATCCTCCAAATAGCTGCCAAAAGAATCTTCCTAATGCATAGGTCTAACCAAATCATTCCCCACTCAAAAATATTAAGTGCCATTGATCCTTCTCAACCATTTCTGCTGAAATATCATTCATGTCCCTCCCCTCTAATCATGGGTGCACCCCTGGACTGTATTCTGGGCCCTCTCCTCTCTACCCTATTTTTCCTAATCCATCAATTGATCAGCACAATGACCAATCTTGACTTTAGAAAAGCTATTCTGAGAAAATGATTAGATTCAGGGAACATAATATACATTCATACATACATTCATATATATGTACCCACATTTATAAACATATAAATATATGTCCACATATTTATATAATCTATATTTATATTTAGAGAGAGAAAAAAGGAGAACTGCCAAAATTTGTTAAATTTTGTGACAAAAATGTGAAAATTTGTACTATTTAACTATGAATTTGCGTTTTGTGGTTATGTGTTTTACTTTATTATTTTCTTTTATCAATGGTGCAGACAGGACATAGGTGGGAAAGAAAGTAGATTATTATTAATTGAAAAAATATCATTTAATTTTTAAAATTAGTTGAATACAGGGGTGCTGGTGAGATCATACAAATGGCCCCCAAAACCTACATATCAAGATTTCATCTCTCTCCTGGGCCCTAGTCCTGTGCAAAAACTGCCTGCTAAAAATCTAAACCTGAATGTCCCATAGGTATCACAAACTCAACATGAGTTCTGTTTTAGATATTATTTTTAACTTTAAATTCACCCTTCCTCCAAATATCCCTAGTTACCATTTTTCTAGCTGTCCAGAATCATGATATAGAAATTATCCTCAATAACTCACTCCTACCCCTTGTATCCAATTAGTTGTCAATTATTATCAATTATATCTCCTAGACATCTCTCATATCTGCCTCCTCTTCATTGATATGATAACCATGCTTGTCCACAATATGGTGACTTCTTGCCTGGACTATTGCATTAGTTTTCTAATTAGTCTCCCTGTATCCAATCCTTCCCTAATCCATCCTTCATACACGGCTGCCAAAATGATATTCCAAAAGCACAGTTCTGAACACCTCACTTCCCTGGTCAAAAAGTTTCAGTGACTAATTCTTTAAGGTTAGAATACAAATTTCATTCTTTATTTCACAATCGGCACCCAATTCATATTTCTAGATTGATGACTTACATATTACTAACCTTCATTCATTCAAATTTAGCCTAGCTAACATCCTACTTGAAGTCTTCCACATTCAGTGTTCCATCTCCTTCTTCTATACCTTGACAGAGGCTGTCCACTATACCTTCCCTGTCCCCAACTCTACCTCTTAGAATCCCTACCTTCCCTCAAGGGTCAGGTTCTACTTCCTCCAAAGAACCTTTTCTGATTCTCACAGTTGTCAGAGTCCACTCCTCACAAATTCCTATGTATAGCTATAGCTATAGATTCTATATAACTATATATAGATATAGATTCTGTATAACAATTATACATAATAAATGTGTGCATATATGTATATGTGTGTGTGTATATATATATATGTTTATATATACACACACACATATTTATGCATATTCTCTATTTATTTATCTGCAAATATGTTACATACTTCCAGTAGAAAGTAAGCTCCTTGATAACAGACAGTCTGACTTTGGTTTTTGTTTTCCCCAGAACTGAGCATGGTGCCCAACCTATTGGAAGTGTTCAATGAATTCTTCATAGAATTTGAGAGTTACCCGGGACTTCAGCAGCTATTTAGTCCAATTGTAATGTCATTCACGAGCAGCTTCCCAAAAGAATGCTACTGTGAACTGCTTTTAAGGTTCTGATTACACAGTATAATGAACACTCCATTTATTCCATAACAAATCAAGGCAAACTTTCTCAGAAAATCAAGGTACAGTATAATATTCACAACATTACATCTTATCACAGAAAACCACAATATAGTGTTCATAACATCTTAACATTAGAATGGCCACATAGTTTTCACCAAAGTGGCCACAGTATTGAGAACAAAGAACAAAAGAATAATCATCTGGTTTCCTAAGGAGGTTTGCCTCCTCCAGTCATTCACTCATCTCACAACACAATAATCAATATTCCACTCATGGAGCAATTATAGATTAACTTAATCAGTCACTTATCCATATTCATAATTACTAAGTATCATTAATCACTAAATACAATCATTAGAAAATTATACAAACCCTCCACCCCTCAGTGTCTAGTAAACTTCAATTTCATCAAACGTTCAGTATCCAAAGAGAGGCCTTTTCTTCATCTTGACTCAGGGTGGTCTCTCAGATTCCCAAGAGCCCCTTCCATCGTCCCAGCTCTTACCTGAATCCACCAAACAGTCACCTGGATTCAGAGGCAGATAGCTCCCAGGTTCTTGTCCGGTCCTCCAGACAGTTCTTGGTACATACTGAAGTTCACAGGGTCCAGTACATCTCAAAACCTTCACCACTTCTGTTGCTGGGAACCCAAGGATCAACCAATACACAAGCAAAGTGTCATCCTGGTTATGCTTCTTCAGTCCTCCAGCAGTTCAGTTGCCCCTAGGACCCAGAAGAAATTTCAGCATTCCAGGCAAATTCAGCCTTCACCAGATTCTGGTCTCATAGAAAGCTCCAATTCAGTTCTCAGTCCAGCAGCCCAGCTTCCAGATGCTGTGAAAATTCTGCTCCCTCCACTAGGAGCCACCAGGAGGAAAATTCTTGATTCTGTGTCTTTCTCCTTTGGAGCTCTTCTTAAATACACACACACACACACACACACACACACACACACACACACACACACACACACACATTGGCTTCCTGTCTCAGCCAACTCCTTCTTGTTATGTCAGCAACAGGAGACAGAGTTCATACCTTCTATTTCTTTCACATAAGTACTTAGCCCTTACCCCTTAAGGGCTAAGTACCTGCTAAATGAACTACCTACACCAATCTATACACGAAAAGCATCCCCACTCTCACATGCCCTACAAGTGGATGTTCAGCCTTTGCTTAAAGACCTCCGAGGAGGGTGAACCCTCCCTCTCCCAAGATAAGCTGGCCAGCTCTAATTATAAGGAAGTTTTCCTGACCAAATTGTCAGGCCTAAATTTGCCTCTTTACCATGCCTATCCAATTTTCCTGGGTCTTTTCCATTGGGCCAAATAAAACAAGGTTATTGCTAAATACCTGAAGACAAATATCGGCAATTGCTTCCCCTCTCTTATGACTCTTCTCCAGGATAAAAATTCCCAGTTATTTCAGTAAACCCTCATGTGATATGGCCTTGGGCCCATCATCATTGTGACTGCTGTCTCTTGTTTACTTTCTTGCCTATTATTCCCCTTCAATCCATGATGCCCAGAACTGAACACAATATTCCAGGTGAGGTTTGAGAAGGGAAAAATATAATGATATGATCACCTTTCTATTCCTGGAAAACTATGTACTTCAATGAATCCCAAGGCCACATTTGCTTTTTTTTTTTCCTGTCATATCATATTGGCAACTCACATTATAATTGTTGTCAATTAAACCATCAAGATTTTCATCATAACAGCCACTGTCTATCCATGACAACCCCATTTCACACTTTTCTAGTTGATTTTTATTCTCAAGTGCAGTATTTTATATTTATCCCTTGCTTATCTTCTTATCAGTTTCAGTCTAATGGTCTAGCTTGCCAAAATCCTCTTGAATCAGCACTTTCCCACTGTGCCAGCCAACTTTGTGTCACCTAAATACTTGATGAGTATAACATCTATATCTTCACCCAAGTCACAAATGAAAATATTGAATAGCATGGGTTAAAGTACCAATCATGGGGATACTCCATGGGAGATCTCCTGCTATGTTTACATTGAACAAGTAATAGCTACTGTTTGGATAGGACCCTCTAATCAACCAATTTGATTTTATAATCATTTAATCCATATCTCTCCATCATGTCTATAAAAACAGTGGGAGATACTTAATCAGAAATTTGCTAAAGATAACATTACCAGGTCTAGATCCTAAAGAGATCAAAGAAGAAGGAAAAGGACTCCTATGTACAAAAATATTTTAGCAGCTCTTTTTGTGGTGGCAAAGATCTTGAAACTATGGCAATGACCATCAATCAAAGAATGTCTGGACAAATTATAGTATATGAATAAAGCAAAATACTATTTAGCCAAAATGATGAAGGGGATGTATTCAGAGAACCTTGGGAAGGTTTGTATGAATGGATGCAGATTAAAGTGAGCAAATCTAGAGAACAATATATACAACAACAACAGCATTGTAAAAACAAAAAAAAAAATTAAATTGAAAACTCTGATCAATACAATGGCCAATAACAAAGATTCCAGAGAACTTCGTATTAAACTTGATCTTTTCATCCTTACAGAGAGTGTATGAATTCGGGATTTAGATTGAGACATATGTGTGTGTGTGTGTGTGTGTGTGTGTGTGTGTGTGTGTGTGTATTTTGGAGACATGGCCAATACAGGAATATGTTTGGCTTTCCTATGTACATTTATTATAAGGGTTTTGTTTTTCTCTCCTTTACCATAGGGGCAAAGTTCTAGTATAGGAGGAAGAGAAAACAGATTTTTTTTAAACTGAAAAGTAACTGCCAAAGTACAGATAAACTATATCTAAGACATTCACCTCATTTTTCACGACTTCAATAATCATGTTCAAGAAGGAAATGGAGTCAGTCTGACATGACTTTTTCATGTAAACTTTGGAGATTATAATTACTTTTAAAATGGTCACTAAATATCTCTTTAATGATTCATGCTAAGAATTTTTTACGGTAGTCAAAGACGATGTCATTGGTCTATAATCTGCAGACCTTTTCAATTTCTTTTCACGAAAATTAAGATAACATTTGAACTCTCTGAAATTAGCCTCCCCCAAATTGAGGATGCATATCACCCTATGTATAGATTCTCCTCCTCTTCCTCCTCCTCCTCCTCCTCATTCTGCTGCTTCTTCTTCTCTTTCTTCTTCACCATCATCATCATCATCACCCCACATTTGCAATTGCTGAGATTTCTGGCCTTCCTTCAAGCCCAGTGAAAGTGCCACTTTCTCAAGGAAGTCTTCCCTGATACCACTTTGATTAAAATTATACCTGTGTGTATTCTTTCTTCCCAGCATAATGTAAGCTTCTCAAAGCCAGGGTGGTGTCATTTGTGGTTTTATATTCCTAGTGCCCAACATACTGTCTAACACATAATAGACACTTTTAAAATAGGTACTTTAAAAATAGATACTTTAAAAAAAATGTTTTCCTGAATTGAATCTCTACCTTCCTCTCTGTTTTAGAGTGCTTTGTCTGGATGACTTTGGCAGCTAGGTAGAGCTGGAAGTATTGCCAGACTTAGAATCAAGAAGCCCTGAATTTAAATCCTGACTCAGACACTTACTAGCTTTGTGACATGGGCAAGTCACTGAAACCCTCTCAGTCCAAGATTCCTCATCTTTAAAATATGATCATAGCAGTCACCTTACTGATTGCTGTGAGGATCAAGTGAGATAACATAAAGCAATCTGAAAAAATAGAAAGTGTTTTAAACATGTTTAGGTATTAGCTCTTCTTTGCATCACCACTTTTGTATACATAACACATTCCTCTCCTTTATATTCTAGGCAGGAACCAAGTGGTCTCTGTATACCTACGACTATATGCCTAGCCCAGCATCTTATACATAGCAGATAATTAACAAATATATGTTGAATTAATTTTTAATGGTTTTGAATGAAAGCCATCTTTCAAAAATGAAAGCTAGTTCAGCAAAATTCTCTGGCCCCTAATTATACAACCTTTCCATTTCATTCTGTATAAACTATCAAGATGCAAGACTAATATATCATCTTTAAATATAATTGTATATCTCAGTGTGGGTGGAGGAGGGGAAGAGTGGAAGAATTACTAATATATGCAATATCCATGCCTGCTAGAAAGAAGGAACTAGTCATGCATAGTAAAAGATCAGTCCTCAAAAGACATCCCCAACTGTATATGTGTACTTCAGAGTTCCCTTGTCTCATTTCTTTATTTATGACTTACATTTGGTCAATGGAGAATGGGACAGAAATACCACATGGGGAGCAGAGTATGTTTTCTCTGCAGTACTTCTTTTGGATTCCTTCCCTTCTGCCATCAAATATTATTTCCCTGCGGCTTTTTTTTTTTCAGAATGTGTCCTTCATATGAGTTAATAAAAAATGTTGCTTTAAAAAGATGCAGAGTCACTTTTGGGGTTTAGGATCATCTAGAAAAGTTATGGCATATATGGTGGGTAACTTTTTGTCAGTCAGCTGTTTATTGTCAACAAGAAGGTTCTCACAAGATCATCAGAAATATTCCTCCTACAACTTGGTGACTTCCCTCCATCCAAAAGATGCTGAGCTTTAATTGTGGTCAGTCACCTTTGGACACCAAGACTTTGAAAGTTCTAGACTTAAAGCGGTCAAGTTCCAAAAGCCCCAAGAAGTCAGAATACTAGAACTAGTTAGAGGGGATTATGTCTTACCTTCCTTAACAACTGAGGGTGTCTCAAAGTGGAATGGGTTACCTAGGGAGGTTGTTGATTACCCATCATTAGATGTCTTCAAACAAAATCTCTAGATGATCACTAGTCGCAGATGCTATATTGGGCATTTTTTCCATGGGTTGTACATTAAAGCCACTGAGTTCCCTCATAAATCTTACTCTGTGTTTGATTATGAGGTCCACTACTACGCACCAGAATGAAGAAAATGACGATGAACCTTACTCTTCCTTAGAGGAGGCTAGAGGAACTCCCTTCCTGCCAACCTACGTTGTCAAAATATCTCTAAATTCAAACCTTTGCTGAAAGAGGCTTCCAAGAAATGTAGCAGAGGGTAATTAATAGGATCATAGCTCTAAAGATGGATGAGATCTGAGAGTGAATCTAGTCCAATTCCATCATTTTACAGATGAAAAAACTGAGGTTGATTTGTGTTAAGTGATTTTCCCAAGGTCATACAAGCAGTAGAAATAAGAGGTAAGATTTAGCCCAGGGCCTCTGATTTGTCTGCTATTTTTCTACTTTACTACTTGAAATTCACTGCTGTGGGTGCACCTCAATTGCCAATGACTGCCTAGGACTTCCAGCCATGGAAGATGGACAGAAATAGATTCAAATTCTCATCAAAAGTAACTTCTCACCCAATCACCAGCAGAAAATGTCCCAGCTCTGCTCAGAGATCCCCTTACAATTGGTAACTGATCAGTGGAAACTCAGTGGTTCATATTTACTCTAAATAGAAGCTCTCCACTTGCGTCATGGACTCCTTTAGCAGTCTGGTGAAGTCTACTGACCCCTTCTCAGAATGTTTTTAAATGCATAAAATACATAATGTTACATAATAAACAAATTGTATCTAAATAGTTATCAAAATATTTTTAAAATAAATTTATAGATCCCAGATTAAGAACTCTTACTCTAAAGTGAAATGCCCAATATTAGTAAAACCAGTGGGAAAAGGGGTCAAGAGTAGGGCATCATGAGTCAGCTCCTGGGACTTTTTCTATTTTGAGGAAAAAAAAAATAGAATTACAGAACAGGATCTTGGAGCCACTACTTTGTATTCATGAGACAATTTTAATGAATGGAGTTCAAAAAGTAAACCACCTAGAAGAAAATGACATAGAATATGACTAAGTTCTCTAAACAATATACAGAAATCTAGAGCATTACATAGGATGTGACTCTGAAGCCCAGAATCTTCAGAGTGGCACAGGGGAGCCACTCAGCACTACTCATTAGAGATCAATGACCCCAAATTGTGTTTCAGAACAATAGGCTTAATTTTTAGGACCGTAAAAGGTGGGGAAATAGGAGAAGTACATACAGAGCCATTAAGAGAAATCTAGGCAGTAGGCATAGCTCTGATTCACATCTGGAAGGGGCATTTCTCTAGTATGAACTATTCCACCACATGGAGCCCAGACATCTATTAACGTTAATAATAGAGGTTACCTCCTTTCAATAAGTTGACCTTACCTTCTTTACCTGTTACCTCCTTTCACTAAGTTGACCAATTCTTATGAAGTCAAGATTAAATCCCAACTAAATATATAATGACCACAATGTCCAACAATTTCCTGCAAGATGTGATTTAATATGGTACTTATTGGAAAGCATGCACATCCAAATATGCTGCATCAACATGTTAATCTTGTCCATAGGTTCTCAGACATGTTTTAAGATAATGTTTCACCTAGCTCTCTTTTAAATTGTTATGTTCCTTAAGGCTTTGTCTTGGAACCCTACTCATAGAGCTATTATCAATTGACATGGGTTATTTTGGAAACAAATGGCCATTTAAAAATAAATGCAACAATTATAATAATGGATCTTGTTTTCCTGCCCCCACAAGAAGTAAGAAAAATTCAAGTCTTTTCCCTTCTTTGTAAAGGTAGGGGATTATAATGCATAAACTGTCAGAAATGGGCAATGTGTTGTTTGGATTTGTTAAATTGTTTTTTTCCCCCTTTTTGTTTTTTAATCTTTGTTATTGGGTAATAAGTGTAAGGGGGATAAATTTGGAAATAAAATTTACATAAAAACGATAAAATTAAAATGAACTTAACAGATACTGTAACTATAAGGACACCACTAGACATGCCACAAATACAACAGTTGATTCTCAGTTACTAAAATATCAAAATGCTGAGTAGTTCTAAATTCAGCATTTGAGTCATGCACACCTGTACTTTCTGAAGGCAAGACAAAATGAAAAGCATGTCAGCTTAAGAGGGCATCCACAATTTTAGCATCCTTAGCTGGAAATTGTCCCTAGTCAGGATTAGTAATCAGAAAAAAAAATCAAATCATTGTTATTCTCTTGATCTAGATACTGAATGCTATCTTTAATTACTATTACAAAAATTCTATCATTTCATGACTAAAAAAAGAAAATCTGGAATCTTTTCCCCTCCTGGAAACCTAGAAATGTATTTTAAAAACTAAAATAATTTGAGTAACAATGAAGAAAGAACATTAAAAATAGTAAGTGACAATGAATAGGAGAAATTATTAATGTACTACATAATCTTTTCAGCCTTCTAAAACTGTAGGACTTCAAGATTTCTTCTTGAAGATATAAAATCTAATATTATTCAAACTACCATGATTAGTTGTTAAAAAAAATAAAGGCAATGCAGACTTAATTTTAGGGCAGATCTAACAAAAACAAAAGAGAAAGGCCAGGAGGATCAGATAACAGTAACTGAACCACTACCTAGGGCAGAAAAGGAGGATCCAACAGTCCATGCTGATACCTGTCTGTGGGATGGCCACATCCTCTATTAGGCTAACCTGGCAGTTCTGGATAATCACAGCTGCTGATGTTATGAGACTAATCACAATGTCTTTGGTCCTCCCTTTTAAAGGATTGTCAAGTACATCCCTATAGATACATCATAGAATAGCCAAAAGAGCATTGTACTAGGAATCTGGAAAGCTATGTTCTGGTCTCTGCTCATACTTTATGATCATGTGGCCATGGACAAGTCACAAACTCCTTGAACCTCAGCTTCTGCAGCTAAAACACAGGGCTAAAAAACTATATCACCTACTTCCCAATATTACTATTAGGAAATAACTTTTTTTTATTGTAAGTGTTAGTAGAAGTTAGGGTTTTATTAAGGAGACCTATCCTTATTATACCTACTTGGGGGTTGTTGGGAACTCTTAATGAAGACTCTTACTCTATCAATGAACTTACAGAGTTGGTAAAGTAGAGAGTTGGCCTACTGATTTGCCTAGTATGCAGCTAGTATGTATCAGAAGTAGAACTTGAATCCAGGTCTCTTGAGCCCAAGACCAGTTCTCTAGTTAACATACTCTATAGCCTCTAGTTTTCTATCTTCTCTTATTTAATAACTAGGTAACTGCCCCTCTTCCACCTCCTTTCACCACCGCTCTCACACCTCATGAGCAAACATGGCATGAGGGAAAAATGGAGTCACGTAGGCCTCATTGTGTTGCCTTTCAGTGGGATGTTACTGGCTTTTGAACTTATAAGCAGGAACCATGATGAATTTTAAGACTTCTATGGGAACCTGTAAATCACTGGTATTCAGTAAGCCAGATTCCCTAAAGTAATAAATGACTCTCTGGTTGTTGAGTATCATTGTTATTATTCACAAGCCTGGATACTTTCCCCAATTATATTACATTATTTTTGCAAGCCTATTATTTATAATTATAAGTGCAGTGCCCAAGGACCTGGTTTAATAACTAGTGTCTTTATAGTGCTTTAAAGTTTGCAGAGTATTTTACATGTTAACTCATTCCATTTGTTTTACCCCGAAGATCTACATAGTGGCAAGTATGGCAATAAGTTAAGCATCTTTGGAACTGAAATATCATTTGTTAAGTGTCATTTATTAAGTGACCACTTCAATGTACAGGATGACATACTCAGTGAAATAGCTTGGTAGGTTCACTAATTCTGAAGCTTCTATAAAGAGGTCACAATTAATCTCTATTTAGTTATGAGCAGAAACCACTTACAAAGGAATTCCCCTTTAGCACTCTTCCTAAAATCTGTAAAGCCTGTCATTTTACATGGGTCACCACTTGGAATTCTTTTAAAAATGGACCCCTTCCTTTTTGAATGACTGAAAACATACTCCATTCAGGATCATTAAGTACACACTATGTAAATTAATTTTGTTCCCTTTTCCTTCCCATTCTTCAACTCTTATCCCAACTATTGGGTTGGTAGATGCGTCTGGCTTTTGTAAAATCTCAAGCTTTCTGGGCTGATCAAAATTTGAACTAATATCAACTATTTCAGTTGTTGTTAAAAAGGGTTAGTTTTAAATGCCAGGAAATCCAGGGCGAGTTTCAAAATTCTGAAAAAACAAAGTACTCCCAAATCTACATCCACCAAATATCCTAACAATTGAAACAAAGAATAAGTAACTTTTCTTCAAAGAGGTCCTACTCAAGCATGCAATCAATCTGTCAAGATTTTCTTATATCTGACTCTTGATTTTGTGAACAATTCTTAGATACTTACTACTCACCCCCCATGAATTCTTGCAATTGATACTGGGAGATAAAGTGTTATTACCTAGTTATAGTTTTAAAAAATTGAAAATGAAACATAATTGTCATTCAATAAATAGTCTCAAGAAAACTTTTCTTAAAGAGTCTGAAAAAATACAATATTTGACCTTTGGGGGAGAATTGAGAATGAAATCTATGATATCTTATTAAAGTTCCAAGATCTGACAAGGTTACACATGAAAATGATCTTTGCCTCAATATTTCTTTCAAAGTTCTAACCTTACTGTTGTATTACTTTAATCAAGGACTGGAGGTAAATAAAAGTGTGATATAGGAGCTTCTTACCTGAAAGTGTATTGTTGAAATAATCTCATTCCATGAAAAACACTTTGGGATAGGAGGCTGACTACCTTTCCAAAAACAAAACAAAACTTCTCTTTGTTTTTTATGAACATAGAATACCCTAAAATCCAGAGTCTTGTCATCATCAAAAGTTAAATAAAGATTTCTTTCTGCAAAGCCCAAAGGGCTCTTAGTAAAGCTTAAATTAAGTACGCATCAGAAAGTTTTTCCAAGTAGCAGGACATAGTGATAATGGCACCAAATAGCTAATATTTGCCAAGTAATCTAGGTCTGGAAGTTCCTAAACCACAAAAAAGCACAACAGCAAAGATAATAAGAAGAAGTTGTGTCCAAAGAGAGACAATGTTTGCTTTCTTGGCAGAGTGTAAGGTGGGGGGGGGGGGGGGAAGATTCAGGGAGAGATACAGATAAGTCAATACAGGTAGGCAACAGATATTCCTGTTACCTATCTAGAATGTATGCTTTGGATGTGAACTAAAGAAAAAGATACCTAACAGGAGTTCTAAAAAGTGTGTCAACTCAGCTACTGCCTTTGGAGAATCTTTGCCCTGAATTGAGGGAACACTCAAGGTGAAACTCTGTCCCTGACTGGAACCTGACTTGGGACAGCTGTTTCTAGGACTGACCTCTGCCCCTTGCAAAAAGGTTGCAATCCCTCTGGGAAAGAATCTGAAGCTAAACTTAACAGTGCCCATTAGGACTAGGAGTAACTGCTGGCACGCTAATCCTCACCCCAGAAAATTCTGATCCTATTTCAGAACTACCCCAAACTTGAATGAGAAATTCATTTGTGAGGGAAGGGGTCTGCAGAGTTTTCTATTGCCATCGCTCACAACAAACTTTGCCCCCTATTCTTGGGAATAGGGCGTTTTTATGGCTATTTAATCCTACTTAAAACTGGGTTAGGTGTCGACGATGACAAAACACTGCTTTAACAGAAAGGACCCAAAGCTTCATAGCAGCAATGTTTTCACTCATCATAATCACCAGCACTCACTCCTAGACTTTCTAGTGTAAAAAGTTAGGAGTGAGACAAAGAAGCGACGCAGTCCTCAACTTTCAGCAACTGAAGGAAGCTAACCATCCTGGTAACTGGTATGACAGAGTAACTGGCCACTTTAGAGGAGTGAACCATATGAATCTGGACAACTTCATTCACCCTAGCCCCACCTCTACTAGGATGAAATTGCATTGAATGGGGAGAGAGGAGGATCCCCACCCCAGCCTACTCCTAACTCTCGCAAAACCTTCGGCGCTTAAAGCAACTAGAAATAAAGTTTGAGCATTACTTACCATCTCGCCTGAGGTTAGACGAGCGCAAGGCTTTAATAGATCCGCTCTGGGGAATCGCCAAAGCGTCCCGATAGCTGCAAAAGTTTGCGCACACTACAGTGTACAAGAGGATGAGACGGTACATCGGGATTCGCGTCCCAGGGCCCACGTTGCTCCAAGAAAAATCTGGGCTTCCCCACCAAGGGAGTCCTGCACCTCACTGCTGCCTGCCCTAGAGTCGCGCCACTGGAGATAATCCGCGGCCGCCGCTGGCTGTGCTAGTCTCCGAGTTCTCCCCAAACTTCCTGCATGCTGAAGTTTGTGAGCCTTGTGTGACGGAACAAACAGCAGGTTGATTTCCTCCCTACAGCCCCTCCGGTGGCCAGCAAGGGCAGCTGCAGGAGGATCCAGATGTGTCTGTGCCGGTCCTGGTCCAGACCCAGCGTGCGCTTCTAACAGAACCAGTGCAGCCGCTGCTGCAGTCAGCCTCTGCCTCAGAGCTGCGCATACGACATGCTCTGGCAAGCTAGAGGCTGGAGTGCAAAAGCTTCTTCCAGGCGACTGAGAGCTGCCCTGGCTACTGAGCATGCCCAGTGTCGAATTGGGAATGAGCTCTTTCCCTCCTGGAGCTTGGACTGGGACTCTGAGTACAAAAAAGAGAATTAGGGAAGTAAAGGAGGACAGAGATAGAGATTACACTTGGAAAAGGAGAGAGGCCTGGCAGAAGCAGGACTGGAGCTATCTGTCCAAATTGCATTCTACTTGTATCCTCTCTTGCCCAGTCCACAGTGCCCATCCTTCTCTAGGTTTATCATCTCAACATTGTCCAACTTGAATAATTTACTTTTTTGAGGTAGAAGGGACTTGTTATAGAAGAGAACTGGGATTACCCCAGGTTGACTATGTTCATTCATTCATTCATTCATTCATTCAAATGTTTATTAAGAATTTACTATGTACAAGGCACTAAGTACTTAGGAGCTACAAAGAGAAAACCTGCAACAAAATAAGATGTTATTAAGAAGATAGTGTGGTATCATAGAAAGAGTAATGCTCTGTCTGAGACACAGGAGAGTTTCCAGGTTTTATTCTGCCATTTGTCACTTGACAAGGGATCCTGACTCTATCCAAGATTCTCGGAATCTGTTTCCTTGCCTGAATAATGGCAATAATATCCATCCAACTTACTTCACAGACTTGTTCTGAAGATCAAATGAGAGAACTCTCTAGAAACTGTTTAAAACCTGAAAAAGCAGGAGCCCCAAGAGAACTATTACTACTATCTTCAACAAGCCAATAGGAAAGGAATAAATCCATTAAAGCTAAGTCCTAGAGCCATTGCCTTTGGTGAGAATAACTCTATGACAGAACTTCTTAATTTTAGGTCTGGGAAGTTTAAAAAAACGTATTTTGATAACCTTATTATATCCAAAGTATTTTATTTTATGAATTTAAAAACAATACTTTGAGAAGATGTCAATAGGTTTCACCAGATTTCCAAAGGTGACCATGACAGATGAAAAGTTTAAGAACCCCTGTTCCAAGATATCTGATATCTGATTAGAAGTCCACATTCTGAATTAAAGCAGCTTGGTAGTTCCCAGGCTAGGAAGACCAAGTCAATAAAGGAGTAATGGCAATCCTAGCTTTGATACCCTGTTGAATTGTATGTGTAAACCATGGCCCCTTCTCAGAAACTCTGGGATGCTAATGACTGCATCACTGATTTAATTTGAACATGTTAATTCACAAAATGACTTTCTTCTATTTTGTCTTCTGAAAACCTTGATAAGAGTGTTCCCAACCTTTTTCATAACTTGGAATCCTGGGAGGAGGGGAAAGAATACCCTTGTCTAGGAACAGTGACATCTGAGAAAATCCAAGTGTCTCTAGAAAAATCAGCAGAGTTGTTAAGTCTATTACAGTGGCCACAATTAGGTAAATATATTGAAAGCCCCGACATTAACAAGAATAAATACTTCAATTGGAATGTTAACCAATTGAATAAAGTGAATGAGGCACATCAATATGGTGGAATGTGGTGGAAAGCTGAAATAAAGGATCCGAAGACCTGGGTTCTTTATCCTGTCTATGCTTTTACATGCTTATATGCTCTATGACATATTCACTTAGGCTTTAGTTTCTATCTGCTTACTGTGCTTTAGATTCTGTCTACCTCACAATGTTATGAGACCTGAATGAAATAATTTAAATGAAAATGCTTTGAAAAGTTAAGAATGTTATAGAAATGCAAAATGGTATTATCATCAGAGGGCAACTAGGTGGTGCAATTTATAGAGTGCCAGGCCTGAAGTCAGGAAGATTCATCTTCCTAAGTTCATATCTGGTTTTAGACACCTAGCTATGTGACCCTGTACAAGCCACTTAACCCTGTTTGCCTCAGTTTCTCATTTGTAAAATGAGCTGGACAAGGAAATAGCAAACCATTCCGGTATTTTTGCCAAGAAAACTCCAACGAGTCACAAGGAGTTGGACATGACTGAAAAACAACTGAACAACATCAATTATCAGCAAACATTAAGATCTTAGCTAACAACAATTCTCATTACCTCTTCGTGGGTCATGAGTAGTCTATTTGAGTAGTCTTTCTGCTAGCATTTCTTTCTCTTTCCAATCCATCTTGCACCCTAGTGTAAGGGAAGCTTTCTAATTTTATTCCAAAACATTACATAAACTTGTCCATGGAAACTTGTCCATTCCAAACACTCCTAGCTGGTTTCTTCTATAATTTTACTCTTTGTAGAAAATGTAATCTCCCACTTGTCTTTGTCTACTGAAGATCTATCCATCCTTCTATGTGCAAGATGAGTCCTTGTTTCTCTGTGAAGACTACCTTTATCTCCTACACTCTATGTTAATCTTTCTCCTGCCAAAACTCCTGAAACACTCCTTTGTTCTTCAGGAATTAGAGCTGAAGGGAACTCTGAAGATCACCTAATTGAACTGCTTCTAAAATTTTTATGAACTAAGGAAATTGAGGCTCAAAGTTTGAAGACTTACCCAGTTCAACTTAATTCAAGCATGTGTTAAGTGTCTATCATGAGCAAAGCACTATGCTCAACCCTATGGATGCAACGACATTTTAAAAAATAAACAGTTTTTGCCATTGCCAAGACAAAGCTGGGAAGAGATTATATTTATAGAGATAAGCAAATTCAGACTAACTTGAGTAGAAAAGGAACACCAAAAACTAAAGCAATCAGGAAAGGTTTGTTATCACAGGAGGAGGTGTAGGTGTATTCTACCCATCTCTCGGTATAGGGGGTATGGGAAAGTATGCTGATATTTTCAGTTGTTATCTCAAGTATAAAAGGCACGAAAGAAAAGCAAAGACTATCTTTATCTCTCTAACTTAGTGTGAAACCATATTTAGAATGCTCTTTTCTCTATGAATCCAAAATCATCATGAATTACAAAAAGTTACAGCACAATATAGAGCATTACAGCATTGCCTCAGACAAACTGAGGCCAGGGAAAGGCCTTAATTTTGAAAGCCAAGGTTGTCCATTTTTGTCTTTCCACTGGACATCAATGACTCTGGAGAAGAAAAAGAGGCTGAAGACTTTTCCCGGCTCTGTCTCACTTAAATCCAAGTCACTCCCAAATCACAACATCACCCTCATGAAGGAGAAACAGCAACAACAGCAACGTACAATAAGAATAATGCTTCATATTTTACCTGTAGATGCCAAAGCCCCTCATAGGAAGAATATAATTGCTGCTCTTGTTCTTAATAAACAATGGCAAAAACATTCAGGAACCTAGGACCAGCCTGATTTTAGGTATTTTCTTCTCTCCCTCACACAACTACCAGCTAGGTGCAGGCTTTCTTAGCCTCTGAGCTGAACTACTGTAATAGCCTCTTATATCTGCCATTTGAATTAAGTATGGGAAGGTAGGCTGAAGCCACACTAGGAATTGCTTTAAATACTAAGCTACAGAGTTTATATATTGTCCCAGAATAAACAAGAAAACATTGAAGGTTTTTAAGCAGGCATGTGAAATGGTCAGACCTATGAAATAAAAGATTATTTTCGCAGATGTTTAATATTCTAAAATCTATTCCAAAACTTAGTCCTATGTGTTATTCCACCTTGCTAAGCACCAGAACACCAGAGTTTGCCACTGTCCACCTCTCCCAATCAGGAACATTGCCTTTAGGATCTTCAGAGATTCAATTCCCTTACCCTATCAGAGTTAACCATTCAGCTTTGGGACTTAGCTGGAACTCATAGATTTAGGCCTGGATGGGACCTCAAAGCTATCAAGTCCAAAACTCTTCTTTTTTCATATGGGAAAACTGAGGCATAGAGTTATTGAACAATTTGCCCAAATGACTAGTAAGTGTAAGATAAATTCCTTTTTTTGAGAGATAATTAGGGCTAAATGACTCACCCAGGGTCACAGAGCTAGTAAGCATAAAGTATCTAAGGCTGGATTTTAACTCAGGTCCTCCTGACTCCAGGGCCAGTGCTCTGTCCACTGAGTCACCTAGCTGCTCCTGACATAGAATTTGAACCCATGAGTTCTTAGTCCCTGTCCCCTACACTATTCAGCCTTGATGACTGGAAAGTGAATAAGTCAATCCTTACTTCATTCTCCCATATTTAACTGTCTACAAGCACTCAGGTCCATCTTTATCCCATCGAGCAATCCATAAGGACATGAGAGCCAGTGTGAGCATCTTACCCTCTGTCCTGATCCCACTTCCCCTTACTATGGGAACAATGACTAAATAATACTACCATTGGTACTGGAAAGAATATGATTATTGCTGTATGGCTTCACTTCCAACCCCTGGCATTGCCTGGACCAAAGTTTCCTTATCTACTTCTTAATATATGTTCTATCTCCCTTAATCCAAAGTCTTTGAGGCTAGGGACTCTCTTTTATGGTCACTTCCCTCAGAAGGAAAGAGTAGCAGTTGGAGATAGAGTTTGGGTTTAGTTGAGGAAGACACAAACAAGAGAGATAGTGACTAGAGGCCAGAAGGAATTTCATTGAGAAGATCCTCTGGCAGCAGAGAGTCAGCTGTGAATTCAACAGAGAACAAGCCTCGACATTCTAGCACTGGACTGCAGACAGAGTTGTGGAAGGAGAGAAAAGACTTCAAGGCACCACAATATTGGAGTTGTGAATAGATGACTGAATGAATAAATGAAAGTAAGTACTTATTAAGGACTTAATATGTACTGAACGTCATATTTGCAAAATACAAGCAAGCAAGAGAGTTCCAGCCCTCAAAGAACTTGGATACTGATAAGGAAAGACAACATATAAAGCGGAGCTAAAGTTGGAAAGGGGGGAAATTAGGGAGACTAAGCATATGGCAGAAGAGTTTGGAAATGGTTAAAGAAGTGGGCGTAGCAGTCTAATTCTGGGCAGGATATGGTAAAAAATTACCTATTCGAACCCAAAGTCTCAGGAATAGTTGTGATCTCCCTTCATCACATGTTTACCCTATATGTATGCTTAAATGCCTTTGTTCTTTCAGATTGAGCCTACTCTTTTCCTGGACAGTCTACATATTTGTGGAAAAGAATGTCACAGTTTTACTAGGGGATAGGTGGGAATGTTTTATAGATATCATTTTTTTTTATCAGACCACGATAGTAAATATTTTGGCTATGAGTTAAATGTATATACCATCTGACAATTAGAGCAAGAGAAAGCACATCAGTGGGACTCCTAAGCTTTAGTTTTAGGAGCCTAGATCCAAAGGATATGCAGGAACCTATAGGAGAAGTTGTCATCCCCAGAGAAAGTATATGAGAGAGGGCTACATAAATCATTTGAAAACAGTAAATGCTGCCTAACAGTTTCAAATCCCAAGTGTCTCACATTGTATCTTCTATCCAGTAAAGCACTTAAAAAATGTTGACCGAATTGTCCCAAAGAGTTCATCTCAGCCACGTTTTCAAGAAAACCTCATTTTTAAAAAATTACATCTATAGCATCAACTACAAAGCTACTTGAGTGAATGAGGAAAATAGAGTAGCAAAATGAAGATAAGATCCATTTTCTTGGCTGCAATCATTCTCAAGCTAATTTACTGGTGTTAAATTTAACACTGCTTGGTTTAGTTTTTGTTTAAAATATCTGTTGGCCAGAGAGAAGCACTTGAGCAATTATTTGAAGTGGTGTCAAATGTTATAAATATTTATTCTTATTCAGACTAATCTGTACAGACTAATTTGCATTTGGCTCACTATTTGTTCAGTGACATATGGTTACAATTTTTAAAGAAGATACTTCTTTAGGTAAAAAGTATGGGGTCAGAATATAATAAATACATCTCTGTATTATGGCATTTATCCCAAGTAAATGGTCTAACTACAGTGACTTGATAAAAGGGTAGGTTATGATGGGACAGTGTTTTTTATCTTTGAGTGCACTTTCCCCCCTCACACTGAAGACATTACAATGATATTTTCCATTACATTTTAAAATATGCTTTTGTTCTTTCACTGTTCATTAAAATCACAGAAGGAGGAATGAAATGTGAAATACTCTTTTGAAAATCTTCCTTTAGTTTCAGTTATCCAAGGGACAAAGCTCTAATGACTTATTGGTTCCTTCTTCATTATTGTATTTAATTCCAAGTTTTGATTAAAGGAAAAATAAAATTCTTTAGAGAGGCACCCTTCCAGTTAATGGAATGAAAGGGTCATTAGGAACCAAGATTTTCCACTACACTATAAAGATTTACCAAAGAGAAAGAAAAATCTACAAATAAACAATTAAAATAAAGAAAAGAAAAAACTGAAAATTACTAATATAATGGAAATATACTGTAACACAACTGAAAATAAAAGCACCAGAACCAATACAAATTAAAATAATGATCTATTGCAAAATATATTCTGAATTTTCCCTGAAAGTTAAAATAAAGGGTGAATTACAGAGGGAAAGAACCGTCTCAACAAGGAAAAGCCCAAGATTCAACAAGTCTAGACACATAACAATTAAACTCCTTACAATGATAAGGGAAAAAAATAATTTAAACTATATGAAAAAATATAGAAAACACACATACACACACAATAATCCTATCACTCCCAATTTGCCAAGGATAAAGGTTTATCATAGAAAGAAATGCAACATATAGTTGTTCAGTATGTTATTTAAAGCTAAGCAATGGACATTTGTTGATCATTTAGACTTTAAAAAATTTGTAGAGAAAAATTCACCACAGAATCAGAGTTGGAGGGAATCTCAGTGGCTATGTACTCTGACCCGAACTGGATTAGGAAGGGTCATCCTGCCTTTGCTTGAAGATACTTTGGTGAGAAGGATATCACCTCTTGAAGCTACTCATTTTGGTAATACTATTAATCCATTTTAATTGTTAGCACATTTTCCCCAACTTCAAACCAAAACTTCCTACTTTATGACTCTGCTTCCCCCTGTCGTTTTTCCTAATTCTGTCCTTTTAGCTGAGCAGAACAAGATCAATATTTCTCTGAAATGGCTATCTTTCAAAAGCTTAAAGACAGTGATTCACTGAATGTGTTTCTTATCTTGTATAAATATACCTAGTTTCTTCAACTAATCCTTAACACAACGTGGTATCAAAATCTTTCACCTGGTTGACCATCCGTCGAGTGTTCTCCAGGTTGTCATGGTCCTTAAATTGTTCTTGAAATGAACACAATACTATCATGTAGTTTGAACATTGCAGAAGACAGAAAGATTACACCACCCTGGTCCTGGATACTACATGTTTGAGGCCTTCTATTTTGTTCAATACTAAGTGTTTTACAGGAAACTTTCCTCTTCATTTTATCTTTATTTATCTTTGATGGTGGTTATTAAGTTACGGTGAAACATTTTTACAAACTCCAACCTTTCTTGGTTTGATTCCAAGACAAAAAAATCTTCTTCTTTTTCTCTACTCACTTGAAATTCTTCATGCCATTATTTCAATCACAAAGTCTACTTATTATAGAGACCCTTCCTTTGAAATGACTAGCTATGCTAGTATAAATCCACTTCATCTAAAAGGTTTTTCTTTATTAATCATCCAGTTCAATTTAAGACAAACATGAGTCTGTCTTTTTTATGATTTCTCTCTACCTTTTTATTAGACTTGTTACCTTTCTTAATTGAAAAGCTATTTTCTGTAGTAGCTGTTTCTCAAAAATAAATATTGTCAGGATACTGAATTGTTCCAATAAATATCTGAGTGAATATTTTAAAATCATGCATTTTATGTAATCAGCTTTTAATGTCAAATTACACTAGCTCTTAACATATTGACTTTGCAAACATACTAATAATCTATTGTTAGATGTTAGCACTAAAATTGGTCCAGTTTTAAATCTTAAGGAATAGAAATATAGCTACACATCCACTAAGTCTTATTCTATGGATTTTATTAATATATGAACGATGAAGTCATATGGAAGTATGCATGAATACCTGTGCCTAGTAGGTCTGCTGATCCCTAAGTTTCTCAACGGTCTATTTTGGTCCCTCAGAAACAAAGTAGCACTCATGACAGGTCCAGAAAATCCTATCCCTTTCTGGAATTACAGGCTTTGTCTAAGACCAGTAGAGTGGAGGAAGGGCCCTGCTTTATACTTAGGAGGGAAAAAGAAATTGGAGCTTTCTCCCAAATACATCAACAGACTATGTATTACCGACAACTCCCTCCACATAAGGTCTCCCAGAAAGTTACCCCTGGTCTGAAGAACACTGAAGGTCAACATCCATTTAAAAACCATGACTCACATAACCCCACTGATATATTTTCTTTTGTTAGGCCAGTCAGGGTATATATTAGTTCAAAGAAAAAAATAATAAAAATGAAGAGCAAAATGTACCAAGAAAGATTTATCCCCTATACAGTGATAGACTCTGTCATAGATTATGCAAGCACCTATGGGTGGTGGACCTAAACAGGGAGTACAGATAACTAGAGAACACATGTGAGTGAATACATATTTAAAAGCCACACATGTGATCAGGCAGCAGGTATAACCAGGGCAACTTGCACTTCAGACAACGAAGAATCATAGATGTTCTTAGGTGATGTCATTATGCTGCTCTTTGCTGGGTATCTTTAGCTAGCTGATGCTGCTTTCTGCTGCCATCTGCTGGTCCTCAACGGTCATGTGGTTTCTTCTCATGGGGGCAGGGTCTGTCACCTCTTTAATTTATAATCTCCACAGCTATTTTTGGCTCTTTTATCACACAACCCCCACACCAGCAGCATATAGTCAGCATAGTAGAAAAGGCTGTAGGCATTTAAAATTTTCCTGCTAAGCTTCTCTTTTCCCTGCTGCTGGCTAGTCATACTCTCTTGTTCAAACCTTAGAGTCTGAAATTTAATACATATCAAACCCCTGGGTCATTAGATTTGGTCCCCTTCATATCATTCCATTTAGCAAAACTCTAAAACAATTCATTTAGCCTGAATACTGGTTTTTTTTTTTTCAGTTCCTATAATACCACAGATGGCCACATAGGTCAATGTGACAATGAGAATGGGAAAAAAAAAAAAAGGCTGAGTGGAGTTTGTTAACCTGTCAACCTGTCCCCTATACTCCCTCCTGTCCTTCCTCAAATTAAAATCTTTGTGCTTCAAACACATTTTGAATACACCAAGTATGAGTAAGTTAGATAAGAATGTGCTAAGACATCAAGGGAGTTCCTTTGGTATCATAGTAAGGGCTGGTCTCATGCATTGGTCAGTTATGTTAGTTATTTCTTGCTCTCTATTACCTTGTTCCTGAGCATAGCTTTACCAGATTTAATCAGCCCTAGGCTTGATCAGATTCCCATCATTTTCATAATGCTGCTTATAAAATGAATGATTCAAGAAACATTTCAGGATGTGCCAAAAGGCAGGAAAATTAGAATTAAGTGCACAAATGAAATCAAATTATTTAAAATTAAGGAGAAGAAGTAAATTTAGGAAAAAAGGGAAGATCAGCACTGATCCTTTAGAATTACTTACAAGATGACTTTGTTCAGGAACAATGCTTTGGTTTGGGAAAATTAAGTATTATTCATTTCATTTTAAAAAGCAAAGACAAAATGATTTTGATTTGTGTTATGTGAAATCAGATAATAAAATCAACAATCAATAATACAAAATTTCCTACTTTTAGTTTTTCTGAATGACCTAATTATCAGTAAAATTAAAAATGTTTCAGAAGTGATAATTAAGTGATATTGAATCATCAACTATGGAAAAATGCATAATGACTTTTTATATCATATTATTTTTTCTTCAAACATGTTAGTTTTGCTGTCTTTAATAATTTCCTTCCTTTTCCCTTTAAAATAACTTAAATGCTGTAATTGTTAGATGTAACCTCCTTTCTTATCCATTACAACTATTTTGTTATAAGAGATTTGATCAATATTTGTTCTGTCCCAGGGACTCTGAGCATAGGACAAAAGAGGTAACTATCATGAAGGTCGGGTTACTGGGGCAGATCTAACCAACTGGAGAAATATTAATTTCTTCTGAGTAGGCTGAGTCAATATAATAAAAATGACAGTTCTACCTAAATGAATTTGTGTATTCAGTTCCATACCAATCAAACCACCAAAAATTAATTTATAACAATTTCTGTTGGACCTGGCTGAGAGAAGAGCACTGTCTGGCCCCTATCCCCAGGGTGGTAGAGGCAGCAGCTGCAGTGGCTGCAGCAGCCGGTGAAATGCTTCTAGAGATCCAGGTCCACAGATTATGGGGGAACCAAGTGACTGATTGGAGGGAAATTGCAAGAATCTCTTTGCTGAAGCTGAGGTAGGATTCTCTTGCTTTGCCCTGCTTGGATCTTGGTCACAGTCTTGGGTGGCCATCCTGGTGTAAAGAGGAGCTTGTGGTGGCTGTGGAGAGGGAATCTTCCCCACAGTTCTGAGGCAGGTGCCTAGAGGTAACTCTGAAAACAGTATTGGGGAGACAGCACTCTCCACTCTGGAAGCAGAGTTGTACCATGGCAGAGAGCTCAAAAGTCAAGAAACTGGCTGAAAAAATGAGCAAACAGAGGAAAAGAAATCAGATAATAGAATCCTTCTTTGGTGACAAAGATGATCAAAATGTAGGACCAGAAGAAGGCAAAAAAATAAAAATTTCTGTGTCAAAAGCCTCCAAGAAAAATATGAATTGGTCACCAGCCATGAAGGGGCTCAAAAAGAATTTTTAAAATCAAGTAAGAGAAGTAGAGGAAAAATTGGGAAAAGAAATTAGAATTATGCAAGAATATCATAAAAAAATGAGTCAACAGTTTGCTAAAGAAGACCAAAAAAATACTCAAGAAAATAACACCTTAAAAATAGACTGACTCAAATAGAAAAAGAAGTTCAAAAAGCAATAAAGATAAGAATGCCTTTAAAAGCAGAATTAACCAAATGGAAAAGGAAGTCTAAAAGCTCACCAAAGAAAATAATTTATTCAGAATTAGAATGGAATAAATGAATTTGAGAATTCTCAAAGAATGGAATTATGGAATTATGAATTTCTCATAATAAATGAATATATATCTTATTTCCCAATTGCATGTAGAAACAATTTTTAAATGTTTGTTTTTAAAACTTTGATTTCTAGATTCTCTCTTTTCTTCCTTCCTTACCAACCCCCACTGAGAAGACAAACAATTCAATATAAGTTATACATGTGTAGTTATGCAAAGCATTTCCATAGTAGTCATATTTTGAAAGACTAACTATATTACCCTCCATCCTATCCTGACCC
>CM053588.1:123963720-123982143 GCA_028646515.1 Pseudochirops corinnae | reverse complement strand
GGGTCAGGATAGGATGGAGGGTAATATAGTTAGTCTTTCAAAATATGACTACTATGGAAATGCTTTGCATAACTACACATGTATAACTTATATTGAATTGTTTGTCTTCTCAGTGGGGGTTGGTAAGGAAGGAAGAAAAGAGAGAATCTAGAAATCAAAGTTTTAAAAACAAACATTTAAAAATTGTTTCTACATGCAACTGGGAAATAAGATATATAGGCAATGGAGTGTAGAAATCCATCTTGCCCTCTATAAGAAAGACAGGGGAAAGGGGGGAAGGGTGAGATGGGGGAATAAAAGAGAGGGAAGACTGGGGGAAGGGGTAATTAGTATGCTTGCCATCTTGGGGTGGGGTGTAGAGGAGAAATGGGGAGAAAATTGGGAACTCAAAATCTTGTGGAAATGAATGTTGAAAACTACAATAAACAAATAAAAAGAAGAAAAATATTAAAATTTTTAAATATAATTGAGAAAAGTGAAATAAATTTTTAAAAAAGTTCAGGCTGCTGCAGTAAAAGAAATATAAGTACAAAAATTTCTAGGAACACTGTAAGACAACTTATTATTTTATTACCTTTTGTTCTCAATTTTGAACCAAGACAACAATGCTGAAGTTTGCTTTTGTCCTGATGGTTTACATATAACCACTAGGCATATTCTCTATTCAACACAGAGGCACCTTTCTGATCTCTCAGTGCTCAAAATGTATTATTTAACATTTGTTCTCTAAAAGATGACCTGTTTTGTCTTTTTTGGCTGAACTGATTGAGAAATTTAAGCCATCAACTTATTAGTATGTTTATGCTGTCAACCAGTATGTTTATTGCTTAGCAAATCAACCAGTTATTTGAGTTAAATGACTTATCTCCTGTCATCTTGTGTAATTTGAGGAATCATCAAACTTTAGAAGTGGAAGAGACTTTTGTAGCCATCTATTCGAGCCCATGCCCACAAAATAATTTCTCTCTCTCTGTCTTTCTTTCTGTCTCTGTCTCTCTCTTTTTCAACATAAGAGTGGTCATGTGGGCAGTCTTTGTTTGAATACCTCCTATCAGGGGAATCTCCTTTCTTCCAGAGGAGTCTGTTCTCATTTTGGGTACTTCAAATTGCTAGTAGAACAATTTCTAACAAGGGGGGTTGACTGGTCACAAAATTCCTTGGGATTGTTATTCAACTCAGTTTGAGAAAAACAGAAACTAAAGTGAGAACAGACTTTAGGAATAAAAAAAAACAGGAGGAAGGTTTTTCCATGCATAGCCATAAGAAGAATAGAGAAGAGAGAAGTGGCAGTCATCCCATGAAAGCATCGAGACTGCAGCCTTTTACCTACCACATAAGCAGCTCTCATCTAAAAGATGATGAAAGAAGACCTTTTTTCTAAATGGAAAACTAGGAGAAATACATGACTGAGGTTGTGTGTGTGTGTGTGTGTGTGTGTGTTTGGTTTTTGATCATGGATTCTTGCCCCACAAGCAGAAATTCAGAGAAAAACATTCCAGCTGAGTGGAATGGGCAGGTTCCCCTCTGCCTCAGCCCTACTTCAATCTGTTTTTCTTAAATTTTATTATATTAAATAATGCATTCACTAGATTTAATATTATTTATCATAAACACCTGGGGTCCATTCTGTCCTTATGTTGCTAGATATTCCTTTAGTTTTGGTATGATGTCCTAATGTGAACCCAGAGAGAGGAAACTTTCCCATTGCAGAGTTGTGTGTTATATACTATACTTTGAAATTATGTTTTCTGTTAGAAATGCTAGAGAATTATATTTTCTGCATAGGAGCATAAAAAAGAGCCATTTTATAATTACCTTTCTTACTGCAGAATTACTGTGCATTTGGGCTCTATTTTGTAAATCTATTTTGTATATGTGAGTTAAGTTTACAATAGGAAGTTCCTCTTTTTAACTCTACTTATCCTGCTTAGTACCATAGTGAAGAAAGGGACCTTAGAAACCATCTAGCACAATTTTCTCTTTTAATAGAATAGGAAACTGAGACTCATGGGAAGGTAAGAGATTTCTGCCCTCTGGGATCAAATGAGTAAGTATAATTCTTCCCCTTGGCAAACTTTCTAATACTCAGACATCTATTTTGTCCTTCCTAAGTTAAAAGTTGCTTTAGTTAATTTTTTCTTTCTTTTTTGTTCAGTTAGCCAAATTTAAATTGCATGACCTTAATGTATAGTCAGAATCTAGAAGACACATATATTGTCTGTATTACAGCAATATTCCTTAATTGATTTGAGGTATATGCCAGTCTCCTCTAATATCCTGCACTGCTATATTTATATGACTGGCTTTTCTCCAGCTGCTATCATTCTTTTCCCTTTATTCTATTAGGATGAGAAGTTGGCAACCTAACCTTTGAATGTGACAAATGTGGTTTCTTTCACTGGATATGCATTTTTAATGTAATAAAGACAACTTTTTCATATCTTGACTTTTCAAGGACCTATGATGTTAGGTTCTAATCTAAATTTCCAAACTTACCTTTCATTACTCTCTACTAGGTACTCAATATTCCAGTCAAGCTGGACAACTCACTGTTCTCTGGATGTATTCTATGCCTCTTCCCCTCTCTGACATTGCTCACACTCTTTCCTATACTTTCAGTTAGCTTTCTAATTCTGTCTTTCACTTAAATCTTAATCATCCTTCAAAACTCAGCTTGAATATCACTTCTTTATGAAATACCTATCCCTTTAGCAAGGAGATGTCAGTCCTTCCTCTAAACTCTCAAAAACCTTTTTTTTACCCTCTGTCAAGCATTTACCCTATGGCACTTTATTATGTCTATCTATGTCCATTTCATCTGTCCTACTATATTTTAAGCTCCTTGATATCAAGAAATATTTCTTATGCATCATTAAATATTTTTCAACATTTAGCACAATGCAAATATCCAATTTTGGGTAACTTGAAATTCTTATTAATTGGCATCAAATTAATATCCTTCATAATATTATTATATTCACTTAACCTCTTTTAAGTTGAAAGTAAAATAACATTTCATTTACTTGATTAATTGAGCAATATTAATAGTTTTAGTTTTGTTAATCCATTCTCTTCCACTTCAATGATCAATTGTTTCCAAAGAATCTCTTTCAAGATTTTTTGGGAATATTTCTTTTCTTCATTCTTTTTATTTTGTTTGACTGATTTTTGATGTCTTGTAGAGTCATTAGCTTTCAGTCAACTAGTTCTAATTTTTAAGGAATTATTTTCTTAGCTTTTGTTAAGCTTCTAGTAAGCTTTTGTACTTCCTTTTCCATTTGTCCAATTCTACTTTTTGAAGAGTTGTTTTCTTCAGGATATTTTTTCCCATTTGCCACACTCTATTTTTTAAGGAGTTGTTTTCTTCAATCAACTTTTGTGCTTTTTTTTCCAAGCTTCATAAACCTCATTTCTTTTGTTTTTTCATAGCACATTTTTTTTTACTATTGAAATGTTATATCTCATAAATACATATATTTCTTATTTTTTTAAAAGTACATGTAACTATAGTTTACTTTCTTTTTTATGAAGTTGTCTTCCTTGTTCTTTGTTTGTTGAAATGTTTGTTGAGTTCATAATAAAAAAAAGAAAAGAAAAGAAAACAGTAACAACAATAAACTTGCAGTTTACCAGCAGCTCTGTACTCAAAGCCTTTCATAGTTTGTGCCCCATTGGAATAGCCATTGACAATTCTCAACATTGGTAACTCTCCCCAATATTCTAAAGTAACAATGGTGGACTTCAGTGGAGGCTGTGAAGCAAAGTGAAAAGGGGATGCCTTTTATGATGTATCATTCATAATTTTGGATTTTCCCCCTTTTTTTTTTCAGTTCAACTTTTTTTTTATTTACTCATTTACTTTTAATTTACAAGATTCAGTTCCACAATCACTTGAGTTTCAGATTTTCTCCCCTCTCTTCCCCCCCCCCCCCATGGTGGCGTGCAATCATGTATAGGATCTGCAAATACCTTCACATTGTACAATAGTTTGGTCATATAAACCTCATTTCTTTTCCCATTTTTTTCCTACCTCTCTTACTTTTTTTTGAGATCCTTTTTGGGTTTGGGACCAATTTATATTCACCTTTGAGGCTTCACATGTAGGCACTTTGACACTGTTGTCTTTTTCTAAAGGTAAATAGTGAGAGAGGGGAGGGAAGAAGGGAAGGGGAATAGGATAAACAGGGAGAAAATAGGATGGAGGGAAATAAACAGTTAATAATCATAAATGTGAAGGTGAATGCAATGAACTCACCCATCAAACAGAAACAGAGTGGATTAAAAAACAGAATCCTTAATATGTTGTTTATAAGATACATATTTGAAGCAGAGAGACATACAAAGTAAAGGTAAGGGGCTGGAGAAGAATCTATCCTGCTTCAGCTAAAATTAAAAAAAAAATAAAACAACAAAAACAAAAACAAAAAACCAGGAGTAGCAATACTTACCTCAGACGACACAAGAGCAAAAAATAAATCTAATTAAGAGACAAGGAAGGAAACAACATCTTGCTAAAAGGTACCGTAGGCAATGAAGTAATATCAATACAAAACATAAGTACCAAGTGGTAAAGCATACAAATTCTTTAGAGGAAAAGTTAAGTGAGTTACATAAGAAATAAACAGCAAAACTATACAAGTGGGGGTCCTTAACCTACCCCACTCAGAACTAGATAAAATTAACTAAAAAATAAACAAGGAAGATGTTAAGGTAGTTAAAAGAATTTTAGAAAAGTTAGACATATAGACCTCTGGATAAAATTGAACGACAATAGAAAAGAATATACCTTTTCCTCAATAGTGCATTGCATCTAGGAAAACATGATTTTCTCAATAGATTCAGAAAAAAAACTTTTGAGAAAAATACAGCACTCATTCCAATTAAAAACACTAGATAATATAGGAATAAAAGGAACTTCCCTAAAATAAGTAGTATCTCTCTAAAATGATCAAGAAACGTTGTCTGTAATGGAGATAAGCTAGAAGAAGCCTTCTTAATAAGATCAAGGGTGAATTAAGGATGCTCATTATGGCCACTATTATTCAATATTGTACTAGAACTGCTGGATATAGTAAAAAGACAAGAAGTATAAATTTAAAGAATAAAAAACCAGGCAATTAAGATACAGAACTATCACTATTTACAGATGATATGATTGTATTCTTAGAAAACTCTAGAGAATCAATTTAAAAAAACTAATTGAAATAATAAAAACCTTTAGCAAAGTTGCAGGATATAAAACAAACTCATATAAAAATCTCTGTGTATTTCAAGCAAAGTCCAAAAGCAAAAGATAGAAAGAGAAATTCAATTTAAAATAACTGTGGAAAATACAAAATATTTGTGAGTGTATATACCAAGACAAACTTAGGAACTATATGAACACAATTAAAAACTTTTCACATAAATAAAGTCAGACATAAACAATTGGAGAAATATTAATTCCTCATGGATAGCCCAAGTCAATATAATAAATAATAAAATTCTACTTAAATTAGTTTACTTATTCAATGCCATATTAATCAAACTATCAAAAATTATTTTATAGGGCTAGAAAAAATAACAAGATCCATCTGGAAGAACAAATGTTCAAAAGTATCAATGGGATATTGATATTTTAGAAAATCAAGACAATCATATATAACAGGTCTCAAAATGTTTTAGAAAGTGGTAATCATAAAAGCAATCTATTACTGGCTAAAAATGATGGATCAGGGGAATAGGTAGGTACATCATACACAGTAGTAAATGACCACTATAATCTGTTCTTTGACAAACACAGTGATCCAAGATTTTTGAACAAGGTCTCAGTATTTGACAAAAGCTGCTGGGGAAAACTGGAAAATAATATGGCAGGAATTAGGTATAGATCAACACCTTACACTGGATACCAAGATAAGGTCAAAATAGATAGATGATTCATACGTAAAGGATGATGCCATAAGCAAATTGGGGAGCATGGAATAGTTTACCTATCAGGTCTCTGGAAATTAGGAGCAAACAAGCAATAGAAAGCATTATGAAGTATAAAATAGATAACTTTGATTATATTAAATAAAAATGTTTTTGCACAAACAAAACCAATGCAACCATGATTAGAAGGACAGCAGAAACCTAAGTGTCTTTGATAAAGATCTCATTTTTCACATATATAGAGAATGGAGACAAATTTATAAGAATGCAAATCATTCCCCCAACTGATAAATGGTTAAACAGCATGAATAGGTAGTTTTCAGGTGAAGAAATTAAAGCTACTTATAATTACATAACAATGTTCTAAATCACTATTGTTAGAGAAATGCAAATTAAAACAACTCTGAGGTACTACCTCACACCTATCAGATTGACTAATACGACAGAAAAGGAAAATTATAAATGTCAGAGGAAGTATAAAAATATTGTAATGCCATTGCACTGTTGGTCAAATTGTGGACTGATGCAATCATTCTGTGGAGCAATTTGGAAGTCTGTCTAAAGGACAATAAAACTGTGCAAACCCATTGAGCAAGGAACACAATTACTAAGTTTGTATCCCAAAGGGATCAAGAAAGGGGAAGAACGGCCTATTCATATCAAAAAATATTTATAGGAGATCTTTTTATGGTAACAAAGAATTGGAAATTGAGGGGATGTCCATCAACTGGGGAATGGCATATCAAGTTGTGATATATGACTGCAATAGAATGATATTGTGCCATAAGAAATGATGAGCAAGATGATTTCAGAAAAGCCTGGACAGACTTATTTGAACTGATATTGAATGAAGTGAGCAGAACAAGAGCATTATTGAACAATGATCAATTGAGAGTGACTTAGCTGTTCTGAGCAATACTATGGTCTAGGACTCCTAAAGACTCATCAAGGAATAATGATCATCAGATGCTAAATACTAGAAAGGGAATTTCAATTGTATAAAATCAGTCAAGAGCAGGGCCAATGGGAGTATCATAATAGCATTATCATAAGATATAGCTGGTCCTTCTCTATATCTTCTCTAGGTGTATCTACTATTCCTATTGTTGATGTATTTATTCATGAGAGAATGTACAGCAGCTCTATTCCTACTTTTCTTGATAAACTGATTAAATGACCAATAAAAGTAAATACATTCGTGGAATCTCATGCATTATTTCCTTACTCCTCCCAATCTTGCCACTTTCCAGTAGTCATGGACTCACAGAAAGCTTTAAACTTGGGATAGCTTGAACCCGGGCTTTGGTGCTTTAGGAGCTATATGTAAAATGAGGAAATTAGATCAGGTAGTCTCTATGATAACTGCTGGAATTATATGTATTATCTTGTGATCCTAGGACAGCAGTTTGCAGAAAATCTGGGGATTTGATGGACTGCAAGCTCAATGTGAACAAGAAGTGTGATATTGAACCCAAGAAAGTCAATGCAATCACAGGCTGCATTGAGAGGTATAATATATTATTGCACAGACCAGGTAAGAGGTATTGTGTTTTGTATGGGTGCCAAAGTTTTAAGAAGGATATTAATATGCAGAGTAGTATTGAGAAGAGGGCAACCAGTATAGTTTTAGGGCTCAAGTTCATGTCAAAGATAGATTGAAGGAAGTAGGTATGGTTCGTTCTGAGAAAAGAAAGCTTAGGAAATATATCATCACTGTCATCCCTCCATATTGAATTCAAATGCCACCTCTAACATAAAGAGAACTTTTTAAGATTTATGTCCACTCCCCCCACACCTCCTCTCTAAAGTTAGCTTGTATTTGTATTGTGTGCAGATGTGAATTTAATAAAATTATATGTGTACATGTATTCTCTCCCAATAGCATGTAAACTTTTCCATTTCATTGGTTCTGTGTTGTCTTTAGAACAAAATGCAAATTATTCAACTTGGTTTTTAAGACCCTATAAAATTTGGCCCTAGTTTACCTTTGCAATGTTATTTTATATCCCACATATGCTATGTTCTGGTTATTCTCTAAATCTGACAGTTTACTTTCTTCTTCTAAATATTATCTGTTCATATCCTTTGACCATTCGTCAATTGGAGAATGACTCATATTCTTATATATTTGGGTCAGTTTTCTATATATTTGAGAAATGTGAACTTCATCAGAGAAACTTACTGTAAATGCCTGCCCCTCTCCAGTTTTCTGCTTTCCTTCTTATCTTGGCTACATTGATTCTGTTTGTGCAAAGCCTTTTTAATTTGAAGTAATCACAGTGGATAGAGCACTAGGTCTGAAGGCAAGGAGACCTGAGTTCAAAACTGGCTTCAGTTTCTTACTAGTTGTGTGACTCTGGACCAGTCATTTAACCCTGTTTGCCTCAGTTTCCTTGCCTGTAAAATGAGTTCGAAAAGGAAATGGCAAAACACTCCAGGATTGCTTCCAAGAACACCTCAAATGAGGTCACAAAGAGTAAGACACAACTGAAATAACTAAACAACAATCTATTCCACTGATTTGCCACTCTATATCTTAGCTAGTAGGAGATTATTTTGATGATTACCACTTTGTAATATAGTTAGAGATCTGGTACTGCTAGGTCATTTCTTTCCAATTTTTTTATTGATTTCCTTGATATTTTTTAATTTTTTGTTCTTCAAATGACTTTTGTCATGATTTTTCTAGCTCTACACTTTTTGGTGCCTTGATTAGTATGGCACGGAATAAGTAAATCAATTTAGGTTGAGTAGCAATTTTAATTATATTGTCTTAGCCTACCCTGAAGCACTTTAATATTATCTCCAATTGTTTAGATCTGATTTTATTTGCATGAAAACTATTTTGAATTGTGTTTTTATAATTACTGGGTTTATCTTGGCAGGTGTTTTATATTGTCTACAGAAAGGAGATCAAAGCAGTCGATACTCAAATTAATTCAAGTTATTCACTTGAAGGTCAAATACTAAAGCTGAAGCTTAAATACCTTGACCATCTAGTGAGAAGACATGACTCATTGGAAAAGGCCTTATGTTGCTAAAGATTGGAGGCAAAAGGAAAGGGGATGGCAGAGGGTAAGATGGATAGATAAGATCATGGAAACAATGAACAGGAACTTGGACAGACTTCAAGAGATGGTAGAGTAAAGGAGGGCCTGGTGTTCGGGTCTATGGGGTCAAAGAGAGTCAGACATGACTGAACGACTCAACAACAACAACAAAAATAGAACAAAAAATAATTATTATTTAAATGAGATTTCTCTTTCTATCTCTTCATGTTGGACTTTGTTGGGAATATATAAAATGCTAATGAGTTATATGGCTTTATTTTGTATCCTGAATATCTGCTGAAGTTGTTAATTATTTGAACTATTTTTTTGTTTGATTCTTCAGAATTCCCTAAGCATATCATCATATGATCTACAAAGAATGATCACTTTGTTTCCTCATTGCCTATTCTAATTCTTTCTATTTCTTTTTCTTTTATTGCTGCAGTTAACATGTTTAGCACAATATTGAATAATAGTGGTGATAATGGGCCTTCTTATTTCAACCCTGATCTTCCAAGAAAGGCATCTAACTTACCCCCATTACAGCTAATCCTTGTTAATGGTTTTAGATAAATATTACTTATTATTTTAAAGAAAGCTTAATTTATTCCTATGCTTTCTACTGTTTTTAATAGGAATGGGTATTGTATAGTGTTAAAAAATCTTTTTTTATTCTTCTATTAAAACAATCAAGATTTTTGTGGTTTTTTTTTTGACATGGTCAATTATGCTGATAATTTTCCTAATATTGAACAATTCCTGCATTCCTGGTAAAAATCCCACCTAGTCATAATTTACAATCTTTGTGACAAATTGCTGTAATCTCCTTACTAGTATTTTATTTAAATGTTTTTGCATCAATATTCATTAGGGAAACTGATCTATAATTTTCTTTCTCTGTTTTGGTTCTTCCTGCTTTAGGTATCTGCATCATATTTCTGTTTTAAAAAGAATTTGGTAGGACTGCCTCTTTGCTTATTTTTCTTAAATATTTTATATAGTGTTGGAATTTATCATCCTTTAAGTATTTGGTACAATTAACTTGTGAATCCATCCAATCATGGGAATTTTTTCCTAGGTGGGTCATTTACATCTTGTTCAATTTCTTTTTATAAGATAGATTTACTTAAGTATTCCATTTCCTCTTCTGTTAATCTGGGCAATTTATATTTTTGTAAATATTTATTCATTTCACTTAGATTGTCAGATTTAACCAAAGATTTATCTATTCTCTTGTTTCCCTTATAAGATCAGCTTATAGTTTTATTTCTCTGTTCAATGGTTTTATTACATCCAGTTTTAGTAATCTTTCCTTTGATTTTCAGGATTTCCATTTTGCTTTTTAATTGGGGGTTTCAAATTCATTTTATTTCTATTTTTTGTCACAAGCCCAATTCATTGATATGCTATTTCTATTTCTTATCGATGTAAGCATTACATACTTTCCATTAAGTATTTCTGTGTCTGAATTCCATAAATTTGGTATGTTTTCTCATTTTTGGCATTCTCTTTAATGAAATTATTGATTGTTTTGTGATTTGTTCTTTGACACATTCATGCTTTAAGATTAGATTATTTAGTTTCCAATTAATTTTAAAATTATGTTTCCATGACCCTTCATTGAAAATAATTTTTATTGCAGTATTATCTAAAAGTATGCATTTCACATTTCTGCTTTTCTGCATTTGGTTGTGTGGTGTGTATGCCCTAATATATTATGAATTTTTATAAAGTGCCATATGCCACTGAGAAAAACATATACTCCTTTCAATTCCCATTTATTTTTCTACAGAGTTCTATCATATCTACATTTTAAAAATAAAATTCCATTCATTTCCTTTACTTCTTCCTTGTTTGTTTTTAGATTTATCTACATCTGAGAAAAGAAAGTTGAGGTCCCACACTAATATAATTCTATTTATTGTCTATTTATTCCTGTAACTCATTTAACTTTTCCTTTAATAATTTCAATTCTATGCCCTTTGATGCATGTATACTTAGTATTGATATTATTTAATTACCTATGATTCCTTTTAGCAAAATACAGTTTAGCTGGTTATCACTTTTAATTAGTTATACTTTTGCTTTGTCTGAGATCTTGGTGACTATTTCTGTTTATCTACCATCTACTATCTACTATCTCTCTATCTATCTAATATGTATATATATATATATATATATATATATATATATGTGTGTGTGTGTGTGTGTGTGTGTGTGTGTGTGTGTGTGTGTGTATGTGTTGTGTATATATATATGTGTTGTGTATATACATATACATATATATATATATATATTTATATGTTTGTATTCTATCTATTTTTTTAAATCTCAGCTGAAGCATAATGGATTCTGTTCCAGTCACTCATTTTTACTCTATGGGTGTCTCTGTTTCAAGCTTGTTTCTTATAAACAATATAGGTGGATTCTGGTTTTTTGATCAGTTCTGATATCTGCTTATGTTTTATGGATGCGTGTATCCCAATCAAAATGTTATTATTATTAACTGCATTTTCCTCCATCCTAGTTCCCCCATTTAACCTTCTTTTCTTATTTTTACTCTTTCCCTGCTCAACAGCGTAGTTTTCTTCCGACCACTATGTCTCTTAATCTACCCTCCTTTCTATCTGCCCCACCCCCACCCTTCTCTTCTTTCTTTTCTCACCTATATCACTATAGAATAATATAAATTTCTATACTAAACTATGCATATTATTCCCCCTTTGAATCAAGTATGATGAAAGTAAGGTTCAAATATTTCCTTCCCCTCCTCTCCATCTTTTCCTTCATTGTAAAAGTTCTACTTTTTTTTCTAACATTTTAGTTTAATATTTTATTTTCCCAATTACATGTAAGAACAATTTTAACATTCTTTTTTTTCACCAAATTTTGAGTTCAAAATTCTCTCTCTATCCCCCTCCTTGCCTCCACCTCATTGACAAGGTAAGCAATTCGACATAGGTTATACCTGAACAGTTATGCAAAACACATTTCCTTTTAAACTATGCTGTGAAAGAAAACACAGACAAGAAAACAAAAAACAAGAAAAATTTAAAAAAAGTATCTTCAATCTACATTCAGGCCCTGCCACTTCTTTTTCTGAAGATGGACAGCACCATTCATCATAAGTCCTTCAAAATTGTCTTGGATCACTCTATTGCTGAGATGGGCTGATATTCACAGTAGAACATTGTACAATTTTGCTGTTATTGTGTACACTCTTTTCCTGGTTCTTCTCATTTCATTTTGCATCAGTTCATAGAAGTCTTTCCAGGTTTTTCTGAGAGCATCCTGCTCATTATTTCTTGTAGCACAATAATATTTCATTACACTCATTTATCACAACTTGTTCGGCCATTCCCCAATTACTAGGCATTTCCTCAACTTCCAATTCTTTGTCATCACTAAATGAGTTGCTATGAATATTTTGTACATATCGATCCTTTTCCATTCTGATTTTATCTCGTTGGGATACAGACCTAGTAATAGTATTGCTTGATAAAAAGGTATGCATAGTTTTACAGATCTTTGGGCATAGTTCCAAATTACTTTCCATAATGACTAAATCAGTATACAACTTCACTAACAGTAAAGCTCTATCTTTCATGCCCCTTTTAAGTGACAGAACTTTCTTTGTTCTTCTTCTTCCTTCCCTTGTTCCTTACTACATCCCTCTTTCTTATCCCTTAATTTATCTTTAAAAAATTCTCCTATCATAGTAATCTTACATCCATATTTTCTGTCTATATGCACTCCTCAAATCTAGTCTCATAATAATAGAGTTCTTGGGAGTTACATGTATCATCTTCCAATATAGGAATGTAAATAGCTTTAAATTTATTGAGTCCCTTATGGTTAGGCGTTCATGTTACCTTTTCATGCTTTTCTTGGGTCATGTATTTGAAAGTCAAACTTTCTATTGAACACTTATCCTTCCATCAGGAAAGCTTGAACATGCTCTAGTTCATTGAATATCCTTTTTTCCTCAAGAATTATAATTAGTTTTGTTGGATATGTTATTTTTGTTCATAATCCTAACTGCTTTGCTCTCTGGAAAGTCATATTCCAAGTCCTCTAATCTTTTAATATAGAAATAGCTAACTCTTGTCTGATCCTGATGATGGTCCCATGATATCTGAATTATTTTTTCTGACTATTTGCAGTTTTTCTCTTTGAACTGGGAGCTCTATAATTTGGCTATAATATTCCTGGGAGTTTTTGTTTGAGAATCTCTTTTGGAGGTGTTTGGAAGATTCTTTCTATTTCTATTTTACCTTCTGGTTATAGGATATCGGGACAGTTCTCTTTTATGATTTGTTAAAAGATAACTCTAGGCTCTTTTTTTGATCATGGTTTTCAGATAGTCCTATAATTCTTAAATTATCCTACCTCAGTCTATTCAGGTCAGTTGCTTTTCCAATGAGATAATTTCACATTTTCATCTATTTTTCATTCTTTTCAGTTTGTATTATTTTTTCTTCATGTGTCATGGACTCAATTAGCTTCCACTTGCCCAGTTTTAAGTTTTAAGAAATTATTTTCTTCACTAAGCCTTTGTACTTCATTTTTTTTATTCAGCCACTTATTTTAAAGCAGTTCTTTGTAGTGGATTTTTGTGGCTTTCCATACTATTTTGCAGTTGCTTTTTTAAAGATCTTATTTTCTTCAGTATTTTTGCCTCTTTTACTAAGCTACTGATTCTTTTTTCATAATTTTCTTGCATTGCTCTCATTTCTTTTCCCAATTTTTCCTCTACCTCTCTTATTTGATTTTTAAAGTCCTTTTTCAGTATTACAGGAATTCCTGTTTGGCTTGTTCCCAACTCATATTTTTCTTTTAGGCTTTGCTTATTATGTTTTGACGTGATCGTCGTCTTCTGGGTTTGCATCTTAACTTTCCCTGTTACTGCAGTAACTTGTTATTGTCAGGTTCCTTTTTGCTGTTTGCTCATTTTTCCCAGTCAATTACTTGATTTTATGTTTATATCAAAACAGAACTGTGCTCCCAATGTGGAGAGGACACTTTCCCAAGCTTCTGGCCTTTCTTGCTACTGTTTTCCAAGCTAGCTTTGGGGCTCTGTGGATTTTTGGAGCTTCCAAGGTGGTATGATCTAAAGAGAGGTGTGAAAAGTGTTCTCCTGGCTGCTGCCCTAGTCTTTACCCAGAAATGGGCCTTATTCCCTTGTAGCTGCTAGCACCAGTATTCTTCTTGAACCTGGGACTGGGACCAGGTCCCTCTTCTCTTGCAGCTGTAATTGCTTGTGTTCTCCTCTGTCTTGGAACTGAGACCAGGGTTCCTATATAGACCAGTGACAATAAGCTTTCCTCATCACCCTGAAACTACAACATGGGTCCATGCGCCCTTGTAGCTGCAAGTGTTGTTATTCCTTTTAGTTCTGGAATTGTGATCCAGAACTGTATATGGGCAATGCAATAGGATCCTGAACTCATCTCCAACAAACTGCCCTCACAATCTCCTTCTGACCAATTGTCCTACCAGTTACCCTCTATCCATGGGATGAGAGCTCTTGAAGCTGCTGCTTGCCTCCAAGGCCCACGGCTGTTGCTGCTGCATTGTCTGTGCTAATCTCCAGGATGACCACTGTACCTTTTCTTCCAACTTTCTATGTTGTCTTGGGCTGAAAAATTATTTCTCTTGAATTTTTTTTTGTTTTGACACTTAAGAATTCTATTTGAGGTATTTTTTTTGTACTTATTTTGAGGGGAATTGGGGAGAATTTAGCTTCTTTACTCTGCCACATTTCTCCACCTCTCATCATCTCACTACTTACTATAGCACTTATTTATAGCATATATTTAATACTTTCTATTTGTTGCATCCTATTATAGATGGTATTTTAAAATTATATTTTCTTCTTATTATAAATTTAACAATTATCAGCAAGCAATCATTTCAATGTAGCTTTTGTTTCATGTATACATATGTTACCCTTAAAATGCTAAGTTCCTTGAGCGCAGAGACCATGTCTTAGATATCCCAAGAATGCTTATATTCTTTATTTCTTCCTTGATGCTTTGCATGTGATAGGAACTTAACAAATATTTGATAAAGGTGGCAATAAAAATGTATACATAGAAAGAAAGAAATCTGCTATGGAAATAGTAAAGATCTTAATTTTAATATACATTTCTCCCATACACAATATTAATAAGCTTATTTTTCAAGATGATATGAAACCAAAATGATCTTAAGACTCAGAATTAAAGAATCTTAGCTCTTGGGAGTACCTTACAATCATCAAATACAATCTCCTTTCACAGATGAGAAAATGAAGGCCCAGAGGGAAAAAAAAAACACCTTGTTCAGAATCACACAGCTATTAACGACAGAATCAAGGAAAGAATCCAGGTCTCATATTTTCTTGTTTGTCAGTCTTTTTTTGTACCAATGCTTGTATGTTATTTGCAGTATACCTGACTGAAGCTGCTCCCAGATTTTTGGTCTCCCTTTTGATGGACTCTTGATTTAGAATTAAGAGCAGGCCATGTTCTAGTTCATCAGACCTGACATTTAATAGTGCAGAAATTATGATCTCCTGGGAATCCATACTTTTCTTCTTTTCCTCCTAGTTTCATTATTTATGTATTTCCAGTTTTATAAGTCAGCAACTTTAACCTTTTTTTCCCCTCCTCACAGGGAATCATTAAAAATGAAAATCCAACCATATATTAAGGGAGTTATGCTTCAGTGCAATATGATTGTAAAATCCATCTTCATCTCTGGGGAAGGTAATGAATTAATATAAGTGCCTTCATAATACAGTTCTTCAACTTCCCGCCCCCTTTTCTAATAAAAATGCAAAAAGAACATTGTAGAATTTAGGCTTCATCTAAAGAAACTGAGGTTTTACAGAATATAACCAGATTGCCAGTGAATTATGAAGAAAGGAAGGCATTTATTTTGTGAACCAAAGACATTAAAATATTTATTAGAGATTAAAATCCTGTAGTACTAAAAGAATACCCTCTCTTCTATCAGCAAAATCTGAATTTGGTCAGGTTTATATCTGGAAAATGTGAATGATTTAATAAGGTATCAATTTATTATGACATGTACTTGCTTCACTGATAAATATTTTCAAGCTTCAGAACAATATTACGAAATAATTTTTGTTATTTATTATTAAAAACAGTAAATGTTATCATACATGTTAAAAGCAGGATTTCCATGTTAATCTCTGCAAATTTGCTTCTCGGTTTTTTCTTTTCATATATTATTCCTCAAGTTTTGCCTACCCAACTTAAAGTAAAAGGCACAGGGTCATCCATTATGCAGTGGCTCCTGACTATGAATAGAGTCATACTAGATTAATTGGGTCAAGAAATCCACTTTGGGCACAGTTGTGCCAACAAGCTCTTTGTCTTGGCCAGGAAAATGAACACTAAATGATGAATTCTGATTTTAAAGAACTATCTGGTTGGGGAACTCAGGATTTTAAGAGATGAGGAGAGAGATGTCTGCAGTCCTTCACTTAGAGTTGATACCAATACTTACTTAATTAGATAATGTACTACAACAAGTAGCTAAATTGTTGGAATACTCCAAAATGCAGACATAGCTCAGAAGATTTATTGTACTAAAGAATTAAAGAAGAAAGAAACCTGCCTGGCATAGATGCTGAAGTAGCAGGATGAGACATGGGAAAGAGGGTATGACAGTGAAATATTTCATAAACTAAAGATAGAAAGCATTTGGAATGGCGGGGGGGATTGACTGTCAAATGGATATAAGAGGTCAAGGGAAAAAAGGAGGTGGGGAAAAACAAAGATTTGGCCATGTGAAAATATTTTCTGCCTTTCTTGAGGTTTTATATTTGGGGAAAACAATTCAGGGAGGGAAGTTCTTTGATTTTTGGTTAAATAGTCAAGCCCCAAGAGTTGTCATTAATATCTTGATGACAATTTTGAAGGAAGTCTCCAGTGAAATGCCCTGCAGTTCTATGTTTGTTATTGTGTTATTTAACATTTCCTTAAAGCCTTGGATAAAGGCATACAAAATTTACAGATTGTATAAAGCTAGAGATAGGTAAATTTTTTGGATGATGGAGTAGGGATAAGAAATGATCTTGACCTCAGGCTAGAACATCAGACTTGATGAAATGAGATTAATTTTAATGGAGATAAATATAAAATCTTACATTGATATTTTTTTTAAATCCAAGTGCAAGAATGATAGGTAAAATATGTCTAGATGATACTTTGTTTGAAAAAGATCTTGGAGATTTAGTAGACTTCAAGTTCAATATAAGTTAATAGTATATTATGGTAACCTTAGACTACAATCTTAGACTGCATTAAGGTTAAATATAATGCATGAAATTAGGAAAGTCATGCCTTACTATGATTCTCCCACTTCTAGACTTTTGCATTCATTTGTTCGTAAGGACATTGATAAACTGAAGAAAACCCAGAAGTAAGTGACCATTGACTGTGAAAGGGACTGATATTATGCCCTATAAGGATTGGTTGTAGGAACTGAGAATTTTTAACGTGGAGAATAAAAGAATTTGGGTGTATGACAGGGCAATGTTATCTTTCTTTAAATTTTTCAAGAACTGTCTTATAAAAGGATTAGATTTGTTCATCAACACCAGATAGGAGAATTAGATTTAGTTAGTAAGAGCTGCTGAGAAGCAGATTTAGGATAAATGTAAGGAAAAACATACAGCTGTTCAAAAATGGAATGGACTGCTTCCACAGTTGGTGAATTCCTCGTCATTGTAGTTCCCTTAAGATAGGGCCTGATGACCTCTTATAGAGGGAATTCTTGTTCAAGTACAGGTTAGACCACATGGCTTCTGAGATCCCTTTCAACCTATTATTCTGTCATTCTGTTGTTAGTTGTGAGTTTAGTGAAATTAAGTAGAGGCATTGTGATTGAGGCTTAAAGGATTTGGAGGTGAAAGCTGTATTATATAGTGGTATAATATAAAGAGAAATAGCCTTGGAGTCAGAAGACCTGAATTCAAATATTAGCTCCAAGTCTTATAGGCAAATGACCAAGGTCAAATAATTTTATTTCTCAGAAATAATTTTTTTCATGTGTAAAATAAGACAATTAAGTTAGGTCCTCTCTAGTTGCCTTCTTGTTGTAGTTCTATTAGTTTGGATGTCAATCAGAGAAGGTAGGTGGGTCACATATGGACTTTTTAAAAGATGGAGAAAATTTAACTATAGGGAAAGAGTCAGAGGAGAGAAAGGAGATGAGATAAAGGAAATGATAATCAAAGAAATATGAGTCATCAGTTTTCATAATAGTGGAAGAAGCAGATTAGACTTAGGTGATATATAAATTCTCTTCTAGCCCTATGTAACAATACTGGGATTTGAAGATCTTCCATGCCCCTTGAGCTTGCTGACGTAGCAGGAAGGGATGGAGCAAGAGAACGCCGGAACCAAGCTAGTCTCCGTGCGGTGCGGACTGGAAGCGGCGTCAGAGG